>JAWWEV010000043.1:8500638-8517417 GCA_035583235.1 Hafferia zeledoni
AGTACTAACCGGGGCTGACCCTGCTGAGCATCCGAGATCTGACGGGATCGGATGGCAGGGAGGCATTTAACTGCTGGACGGTCCCCTACTGAGACTCGAACTCGAGACCTTGGGAGTCAGAGACAGGAGTGCTCTCCGTTACGCCGCGGGGCCGCCGTCACCACCTTGGGATAAAGGCAAGATAAAGCACGGTCCTGAGTTTTTTTCTCCCCTGTCTGTGGTCCAGTCAGAAGAACTCAAGAGGCAGATCATATCAGTGACAGATCATATCAGTGACATCTTTTTGAAACCCTGTGATTTCCCACCACTATGGATTATGCAAGTGTGATTGTTCCTCCAAAACCACTATTTAATCATAATGTGAAATAGTTTAGATATAGTGGAATGACTGTAAGAAATACAAACACTGGTTTAAGTAGTTGAAAACTTAGCTAGCTAGCCAGCCATTAAGTATTCATTCTAATGTTTTCAATCTTTGAGTCTACCAGAGTAAATTTTTGGAGTGCATATTTCTACACAAACAGCCCAGCCTTCCTGCAAATGAGGAAAGAAACTGGTTTTCCTCAGACCAACAAGCATGCAAATCTTTGAGAGTTCAAGTACCTCCACCATCTAGGAAAGGAAAGAAAGAAACAAGGAAACAAAATACTTGACAGAGAGTTTCTCCTTGCCTCAGAAATGCTTTAGCATCCCATGAGATTTTCCCTAAATATGAGTATCTGAAGATCTCTTCCTGTGTGTCTTGCAGAACACCATATCCATGCTGAACATGTTCCATCCCAGGAGAGTCAGAAATTTCTCAGTCAGGTACTCCTCCTTCCCACCACTGCCCTTTTCCCTCCCCACACTCCCACACCACCAATCCTCCAAGGAAGAACCTGATTCTTTGTTCAGGAAATGAGGGAAAGGATGCTGTCTGGGGATTCCAACAATCCCAAAGATGTATCACAATTCATATGCAAAAGGGTCTAGAGAAGGTTGCACAACTAATATTAATGTCAACATTTGATTACATATCCATAATATTCTGTAAATTGTATGCAATTTTATGTAAATAAGAAATAGAGAGATCCTTTAATTTTTTTTTTTTTTTTTTTTTTTTTTTTTTTTTAATCTCACACTCTTGTTATTGTGTATTGTTAGCAATTTCAAAGGAATGCAGTTACCTCTCCTAGGAAACCTTTTCATAAACTAAGAAATCTTGTTCTAATAAGGGTGGATTTTTTTTCCTTGACTGTGCTTATTAATTTTTTTTTTCTTCTTCATCCCTTTAGTGGACCCAGGTTCCCATCAAGCTATTCTCTCAAATCCTGCCTCAGCTGGACTGGGGGAAGAATACACAAGAATTGTGGGTTGAGATAAGAACAGGGAGAGCTCACTCACCAGTTACCAACATGGGCAGAACAAACTCAATTCAGGGAAATTAACTGAATTATTACCAATTAAATCAGAGTAGGATAATGAGAAATAAAGCCAAAACAAAAACACCCCGACCCCACCATTATCCTTCCCAAGCTCAACTTCATTAATTATTTTCTCTACCTCTTCTACAGAGGCACAGAGAGACAGGTAATGGGAATGTCAGTTCATCACATGTTGCCTCTGCTACTCCTTCCTCCTCAGCAGCAGGACTCACACTCTTCACCTGCTCCAGCATGAGGTACCTCCCACAGAATCACAGAATCAGAATATTCTGAGATGGAAGGCACCCACGAGGATCATCAAGTCCAGCTCTTAAGTGAATGGCTGATACAGACAGTCCTCCATGAACTTCTTGAACATGAGTTTTTCCCATAGGCTGCAGTTCCTCATGAACTGATCCAGGGTGCGACCCCCATGAGGTTACAAGTCCTGCCAGCCAACCCACTCCAGCATGGGCTCCTCTCCTCATGGCTCTACAGGACCTTCAGGGAACTGCTCCACTCAGGCTTCCCATGGGGTCAGAGCATCCTTTGGGCATACATCTGCTCTGGCACGGGGTCCTCTAGGGGCTGCAGGTGGATCTCTGCTCCACCATGGACCTCCATAGGCTGCAGGGGTGAGCTGCCTCACCACAGTCTGCACCACAGGATGCAAGAGAATCTTCTCTGGTGTGTGGGGCACCCCCTGCTCCTCCTTCACTGGTCTTGGGGTCTTTAGTGATGTGGCTCTCACCTCTCACATGTTCTCAATCCTCTCTCGACTGCAGCTGATGTTGTGCAGCAGTTTCCTCCCTCCCACCCTGCCCTGCAGCTACCAAAACATTGTTATGCAAACCCAGTACAACCCTACAAATGCAGACTAGTAAAATCTTCTGTTCCTTTCCCGTTGCAGAGCACTTGAGCCAGAGCAGCCAGAAAACTCTTGTTGGGTTGGGCACAATGTAAAACCAAAAGCAAAGACTTCTACCTGAGGACCACTCAGGAACAACATTCTGTTCTGCTTTTGGGAACAAAGCAGAAAAGAAGTGCAGGATGGATCACGGTATCACTGCTTGTGCAAACTTGCAGTGTGAATGGACCACATTGTCCCATTAGCTGCTCCATGCAGTGCAGATTACAATCTGACCGCAGCTGTCAAGCCTAATGCAGCCAGCAAACTACTGCTAGAAAACCCTTTGCACAGTGGTTTCCTCAGCTCCCAACCCAGTTCCACTCAGTCCATCTTTGTGGTACTCTAAATAATGAATCAGATTTTTCATGCCAGATCAATTTATTAGATGTTGTGTTTCAGGTTTGACCAGACCTTCCCATGTTTCACTAGGTCTCATTTATGTTTTCTTCCAAGACAAAAATGTATTGTTAGGCTGGTTTATTTGCTAGGCAATGTTTAACAAAACAGTATGAGATGTAGCTGATTAAAAACCCAGCCAGCAATAAAGTGATTATCTTTCAGCACAGTGTGTGGTGCCATATGGTGACTGAGCAAGTGGGAAGAACTAATGCTTGATATGCAGCTCCAGTGATTTACGGTTACTGACTTCCTGTAGAAAATGACTGCTTATTTCATAAAAAACTAATTAGTTTTAAAAGTACATGTTTGTAGAGAAAATTTATATTGATAAAGTTGCCATTGCAGTATTCAAATGAATTAATGATCTATAAAAACTTCAAGAGGTAGATGCATTTTGAACCACCTGCCTCACTCTGTCCTGCTGACCCTGATCAGGAAATAGCAGTGAACAGCTGTCTTTACTGGTTCTTTTTACTGTTTTTTGTATTTATAAACTGTGCAATTGCACCAAACAGGTAAAAATATCCATGAGCAAAAATTATTCTTCTGGGTTTTTCTTCTATCAGTAAAACTGAAGACTTTGTAAAAAAAAAAAATGTCTATTCTTTCTTTAACTCAGGGACTTCTCTTTTCCTACAACAGTAAAAGATACAAGGTAACATGACAACCTGAAAAACAAAGAAGTAAGAATTAAAGCAGCAATCATATATTTATCAAGAAAATCTCATGTAAAACATTCCCTTGTCTTGTTAGAACCACATTTATCTTTATATCCAAAACACTTCCTCTCTTATTGTAGTATAAATCAAAAATAATGCTTCTGTGTTAATAGATGTCATTCTGAAAGGCGGGCACTTTAAGAACCATAGCTATAGCCTAATAAAACCATTAGAAGTCTTTATACTCAAGTGTCTTTTTCCGTTGATTAGAAATCAGCATAAGGTATTAGATTAATTCTAATATGTAAAAATTCTGCATGTGAGACATCACAGTAGATGTTTCCATAATTCCTGTATTTTTTCTTCCGTCCTTTCTTCTACTATATGTGTGGTTAATCTCTCTTTTGTATCTCTTGAATGCAGTATCATATAAGTAAATTCCTTTCAGTCAGTCAGTCTCATATTGTAAAAACAGGCTGAGCCCCACAGAGGCTTGCAGAGACTCAAAATATGTTCTTCATTTCCATCTGAAGCTGACAAGCACAACTGTTTAGTCTCCACCATCCCAATTATCTAAAGTCTCATTTTTCCTTTTTTCCTTTCTCACAGTTATTATTTGATAATATAGATGTAAATTATATAAATTAGACTCTCCAAATTTTCTCCCTACCCTAATTATTTTAAAGGCTCATCACCCTGACAGAATAAATCTCTGTTATTTTTTTGCCCTTGCTCTTACCTTTTTTTTCTCCAGCAAAACAGAATCACTATTTATCACACAATTATATACTTTAATCCCTCCCCACATCTTGTGCATATTTGAGTTTGGTGACCCTATATGATGACTCTGTTTTCTGTAATTTTTTATAAGCTCTGGTATGAAATCAAGGGAAAGAAATCATCAAGCACATCTATTCTTGTGTCTATGTAATGAGAGTGACTGATAAAGGTTTACTATTGTTTTAATATTAGCGTTGAACAGTGTTAAAGAGAAGCAGCTTTACTGAAAATAGGAGTTGCAATGAATTTTTCATTTGATTTTAATTTAAATTTAAAACCAGTAGTCTATTGAATGAAGACTGAGGGTATTTTAGGTGTTCATTCAACAACAGATTAACCCATACAGCTTGAGGGAGATAATGGGGGGATCTTTATATTAGCTTAAACCATAAAAGTTTGGGGACTATACTCTTTCTTCTGTATATATGGAAATGTTTAAGATCCACTGGGAAAAGAACATGCATTAGCAGGATATCATAATTCATGTGCACCTGTTTCTTTGCTAACTTGCTGACAAAATTGTACTAAACTGTATAGTTTAATATAGAAAAAATATGGTTTACCGTCTAGCTTTAAGAGTAAATTGAAAATATTTGAAAATATTCAACTATATTCAGTAAACTACTCTGAATTTAGTCTTATTCCAAATAAAACTACATAAAACAAAATAATTATCTGCTAATATTACTTTAAAGGTACTAAGGTAACATGAGTAATCTTGTGAAAGAAACCTTATCAGGGAGAAGCCCCTAAGAACTCTATAAAATGAGGACACAAAGGAACAGAAAATAGAGGAGAAATTTCAAATTTGTTTGCTTGCTTGGTTTGTTGTTGTTTTTTTTTTGAGTGCTTAAAAAATTAGAAAATTGTAAGAAGACAGTGATCTCAGAAGACAACAAGGGGAAGGCAGAGTATCAGAGTGCAGGACACTAATGTGCAGTAAACATGAAAGCTACAAATTTAGAAGAAAGGATGTTCCTTCCTCCTGTAGAATATCCTATCTTCCCTGGCAAGTTTTGTTGCACAAGTGAAAGGGCCAATAACATGGAAAGGTCTTTAGCATCCCGATTCCATGGATTATCAGAAGACACAATTGAAAGCATATGTTACACAAACTGGGGTATTTCTCTTGTATTAGGGTGGAACAAACAGAAAGGGTAGAGACCATGACATACAGTGAACACTGAAAGAGACTAGCAAAGTCCTGGAGCAATTTATCTTGGGAGAAATGTCTGAAGAGCATGTGGTCTAAGTGCTTGTGGAAAGCACTGTTTACTTCAAATGTAGGTAAGATTGCTTAGAGTCTTTGTCGAGTTTTAAGTTTCTCCAAGCATAAAACCAGTTTTCATTTTTGTCCACCCTTATATGCAATCTAAACTTTTGGCAGTGGAATTTAAAGTATGGCCAGTGATTGTCAAAATCAAATATGCTGAATGAGAGGATTATTTTTATTGTGTTTTATCATATTTTTTATGTATTACTAAAACAATAACATGGATAAAACTGAAATGGAGCCTAAAGCACTAGTAATACAGGAAGGCTGAGCTTGTTTGATGGCTTCTTGTAAATTCCAGGTCTTTATTATGTAGACTACTTGTTAGCCAGAATAGTGCATCAGGCAATCCAGTGGTGTCATCCTGAGCCTGACTCTTCTGTATGCATACATCAGGGCCTCAAAACAGGTAAATGGAAAAGAAAAAGACAGAATTAAGACAACTTATCCACTCTCAAATGAATGTTTAGACTCACAGTGTGGATATTTTGATTTAGTTGGATGGCTAATTTTGATTTCAACTAGATGACTAAGTATTTAAATGCTTCACTAAATTAATGTGAGAAAAAGAATACGTTATACTTGCTCATATAAGTGTTTTCTGAGAATGGATCCACAGCCACATTGGAACTACAATCAATGCAAAGGACTCTTGTACATCACAGCCCACCCTTTCTTACATGACATCTTTCTGTATGAAGGTGTTTTACTGGTCTGAACATAGAAATTGTAGAATATGCTTGTTTCTGAGGTTAGGAAAAGGCCTGTCATTCATGATCACATTACATGGATCATTTAGAACTGCTTGTTGCTGTGTTTCAAAATTCACAGACCATAGATGGTTATCCTAAATTAAAATTACCCATATAGACACATGTACACATATAAAAAGCATGAAAGCTTACATTAGTTTGCATAACAATAAGAATAGTATGCTTCAAATGTAGCACACTTGAAATATAGCAATGCAATTTAACAGAAACAGTCCAAAGTACTGTGAAATAGGAAGCAAAGATTCCTTTATTCAACTCTGATTTACACAGATATATTTAAATTCCTTAACCAAGAGAGCTTTTGCATAGTAGGATTTTAACAATTTTAACTATTTTAGTCTTTTATCTCTGATCTCATGGCTCTTATCATTAAGAAAAAATATATTTAAGATTATAATTTATTGTATTTGAGAAGAGGTGATGTGCTACAGAGGAATGCAAACTACGGTAAGTGCTTTAAAATAATTGTGACCCAGAGACTTGCAGAAAATGAGAAATTGTAATATAGAATCGGCAGCTGCTTGTCATTCACAAAGATGAAAATGCACAAGGGACAGTCTTATTTCAGCACTGCTCAATAATAAATCAACAGGCCAGACATGACTCAGAGTCTTCTCATAAATTAGTTGTTTGACATGGAACAAGGAGACACAAGGAAAGGAAAGCCAGAAAAGAGAAAAGGGGAGAAGTAGCAAAACTGTGCCTCATGTGGCTTTCTGCTCTATTACTCTTAGACAATTATATGAAATATTAAATAGGGCAATTACTGGCAAAAAGAGTGTGTTAAGCAAACATGTTGTAATGTTATTGAAACCAATAGTAGATTAGCTATAAATTGATGTGAGACCATTGCAAATGCAACTTTGTTCCATAAGATACAAAAATGGGCTCAGAGATGACTCCCCTGCTGCACTTACCATGGCCAATTCTGAGAACATTTGGGTATTCCTTATTTCTATCTGTGGCAATAAAAACAAAACAAAACAAAACAAAACAAAACAAAACAAAAAACAAAAAACAAAAAACAAAACAAAAAAAACAAACAAACAAACAAAAAAAAAACAAAAAGCCCACCAAACCAATCCAAACTAAACAAACAAAAATCCCACATTACACCAATAGTCTGTCTGTTTACCTCCAATGAAACTGGTGTTTGATTTAGAGATCTCAGTTAGGGGATTATTTTAAATGGGGAAAATCTAGACCTGTTGTGCTGAAATTATAGTTGAAGTTGATGTTGGAGGGAGAATGGTGGTCTGCTGTCCTTTGCTCATTTCCATATCAGTGGGAGATAGCTTCATACCCTTGACCCAATCAGAATTTTCCTGAGCCATTTTCAGTAGCTTATGATAATGAGGAAACAACCTTCCATGTTCAGCAGAAAAATTGTTTCTGAAGCTAAACTTAGTCCTTTCAAGTTAAAATTTCATTGTTTCCATCCAATAGTGATTGTAAACACATAAACCAAACAAAATGGAATTTGGTGTCATAGTATATATATTCTTTTAGATTTTTAGTATTTATTTGTTATTAATACATTAGTGGTGGTGCCATACTTAATGAAAGTTTCATAGTATAATTTCAGGTGAACTGAATCATACTTGAGTGGCTTCATGCAGCTCAACTATGCATGCAGATCTGAGGTGGCTCTGTTAAACTCAGAGATGTGGCAGATCTCAGCTTTTTTGAAAAACTAATGGAAAAATCTTGTGAGGTGTTTCCTATGTATAGTAATAAAGCCTAATCTCTTATACATCCAGGGTACTTCTACCCAATAAATGCTGTTCTGCCTAAGAAATTCAGTGGTTAAACTGAGAGAAAGATCTGCCATATCAACCTGAGTAATGAAGTCTGCAAACAAAATGAAGCAGCAATTAATACTGTGGTTTCTGTGACTTAGCATTCAGCACTTGCTAGTTTAGTAGCAAGCCAGCACCAAAGTCTATCTAGTTGTACGATATTTTACAGCTGAAGATGGGGTTGAGTTGCAAGCTAAATAGCTATTTAAAAATCTTTAGAACCTTGCCTGAATATTAAACACATTTGCAGTGTCATAGTAGTGAAAACTGTGAGAAGTGAGGATGTTCAAGCAGTATAGAATTGATACAAGTAATCATTTTTTTTTAATGGTTCAAAATGAAAAATAGGGGATTTTGGAGAATTTGGGGGTGTTTTGGAGTGGCATGAACATTACTGTTAAGAAATATACATGTCCTGACTGTGTTCCCTCCTTGTGACTAAAAAATGGTAACAGAGGAAGTATTATAATGAGAAAGTGATGAAAGTTAAAAAAAAAGGTGTAATGGGCTCAATTAAGAATTCAGAACAAACACAAACAAAACAATTTGAGTTTACTTTAGGAATTATGATTTTTAACTGCTTTGTTAAGCCTCTGAGCAAGGCCAGGATAAACAAAAAGTTTTAAATTTAGATTTAATTTGGAACTCATTGAACTGTTATGTAGCAAGATCTGTCACTTCTGAAGATTTTAATTTAACAAATCATTTCTCAATCCAATGTGAGCAAAAAGGATGGGTCTGGCTGGCACACTGAGTGCAAACCAGCATCTTGCATTTATGACCACCACCACTATGCCAATTGGCAACTTGAGACAAATTTTGAAGAATCTGGGTGGGGAAGAATAAAATAGGTCCACACTACAACTTAGTACATGCTTGAGATGTTTCTTTTCATGTGGGCTCTAATAGGTTGTACCTGTAGTCAGAAGTTGGCATATTCCTGCCTTGGATTCCAGCATATTTCTGTAAACCAGTGAAACTCATTTTACTAGATTGATTCAAAGGTGGTATAGTTCAAAAAAGTTCTGCAGCTTCCAATATCCAGAATTTATGGGTAGAAGCAACTTTTCTCAAAAAGCCCTAATGTTTCTTGCCAGAAAGATGAAAGAACCTACAGAGATGAATAGCTTAAGTCACCTTTATGCAGTGTGGACAGTAACACACAAGTAACTCACAGGTAGCAACACTGACATGTGGGATAGGGTCAGAGGACACATTATCCATCAGTCTACTCCCTAATGCCAGCCCTCAAAACATGATCCAGAGGTAGCCAAAATTTTCACTCTTTTGAAGGAATTATTAACCTCTTAGATGCAACACTGGACTTATGCCTTTGCCAAATTCCCACTTAAATAAAAATGTCTTATACAAAAATACACAGGCAAGGAGGAGCAGCCCTTACCCTAGAGATTTTATCATCTATCTGGAATTGGGAAGATAACACACAGGACAAAAAAACAGTGAAGGGAAGTCTGCAGCATGAATATGTAGTTTTAAAGAGCTTCTAAATTGAAATTTTTGCTATTTAATAAATATTCTTAAAGCCAAATGTAGATCAGGGGGCACTCTGGAGAATATTCTTGTCTTATTTCTCCTGTCACAGTTTGTTTTCTTTAGTTTCTTCTCCTGAACACAGACTTCATAATTTGTCCATGTTCATGGTTAACACCTTCCATTTATTGCCAGTTGCCTCTCCACCATCTGTCATATGGACTGTTTTTCGTTATAATAAACATGTCAAACCCAGAAGTCAACCAGAAAAAAACCAAGAAGGTGTACTGAAATTATATATTTTGATGAGGTAGTGGTGATAAAAAGATGTTTCCAGAGATTAAGTATTACTTTTTTCTTGGTGGTTGAGTAATTGGTTTTCAGTTGCATTGGCAGGGGGGAATTCCAGAACTTCTGGTTCTGGTGGTCAGCATGGTGAGTTGATAGGAAGGGAAGACAAATGAGCAGCTGATACCATGAGAGCTGAATGCAATACTTTGCTCCTGTGCCTGCAGCTGTTCAGCTGAACAGTGAACTACATGGATGCAGTTGAACACTGTAGTCTGCATTCGAGGAACTGGTCACTTTGCTGAGAATCCTGGTGCCAACACAACTGACACTGGTGAGTCTGCTTGGGTGTACTAGCAAGGAGAAGTATGAGTGCTGGGAAACCAAGAGCAAGCCTACAACTGGCAGCAAAGAGCAGGTAATTCCTATAGGAATTAGCTATTTGAGGTAGGAAAGCCTTAGATAAAAATTAGAGGCCCTTTATCTTATGTCTGTGCTTTTCCTTTGTCACCGTGTAAAAAAATGGGATGGCACTTGTCAGCATAGAAGGGGTATGAACAAAACTAAGTACTATTAATGCATTTTACATTGTAAAGAAGAATTAGCAGAAACCGCTAGTAAAATCATTGTTACCTGTCATATTGGCTTATTATTTACAATAAATAGAAAGCAATGCATTAAATCTTTTGAAAAACAAAACATGGTTGTTTTTGTTGTTGTTGGGTTTTTTTGCATTTAGCATATTTACTTTAAGATTCCATATTGCTGCTTTCTCCATTAGAATGGCAGTCCCTAGTATCTTGATCTTTCTAGGCCACTGAAACAAATGTTTAAATATCTGACATAGGCTATTATTCTTATTGCCAAAAATTGTTTCTGTCATCCAAATGACACCTGACCCAACAGCACTGTTGGAGTTTTCAAATGCTTATTAGCTCTATATTTTATTTTTTTCTGCTGTCAGAATAAAAATAGGTGATCAAGCTACAAGTTTAGACTTATCAAGGTTGCCACATTGAATGCTAAAGTTACTCTTTTGTGTATTTCCTAAGTGAATTTCAAACTGGCGGGGATGAAAAGTCACTTTGTTGAAATTGTGAGACCTTGTCTCACCTCCATAACACAATTAAGGTTCATCAAACTAGCAAAAGCAACTTTAGAAGTGTTACAAGGAGGGGGGAGGGGGGGAAAAAGCCCATGCAAAACAATTCAGCAACTCAATGGCTGACAGCAGGGTAAAAAACTTCTTCAGATCAAATAGAATCTCTTCTTTTTGATGGGTAAAGCCATGAAAAACTTGTCACTCATACTCTTATATTAGGTGGGATAATATTACAATGCTATTTCTTTACAGACAGCAGCTGTAAAAGTGCAACAGTCCACTTCAAATATTTTTTTATCCAAATACTAGAAAAATAATGGGCACCTTACCCAAATGCAATTTGTTCTAATTAAAGAATTTCTAATACTAAACTGTGACATTGTTAGAATAATTTATTTCAAGATAAAATTATTTGTTCCGAAACTAGTGGGATTCAATTTAATGATCCATCAAAGAGCAGTTAGATGTGAATCAGATACAGGCTTGAACGACTATTTAAATCAGATTTCATAGGTGTGGATGCTTGTCTAGATATTACCTGGAGATACTGGATACAGATTCATTTTGCTTGGCATCCACATAAGTATGTTCCTGTGGCTCAGATATGTCTGAAGACCAAGAGGGAATGTTAATCTTAATGATTTACTTCAGCTTTAATGTCTGCCTTTAGGATCTACATACTGTGAGCAACATCAAGTGACATTATTCAAGAGGATGAGCATCTGTATTTCTTATACTGATGGGCCAAAGTCTTGAGTTTTCTTTATAATCCTAAATCATATTGAAACGCATTGAAAGGAGTTCCATTTTGATGTGTTCTACTGCTTCAAGTATTCATTTGCAAATGATTTGTGCACTATAATTGAGACTTCCTGTATCAAGGGTCTTTGTCAAACCTTTTAGACTCATGTAATCTTTTGAGTTATGTTAGGACACAGAACTTGTATTTTCTTTCTTTCGGACAGATGACTGGTTTCAATATCCAAAAAGAGGACAAAATATTTCTGTCAAAATTTTATTTTATACTTTAACAGTAAAGATCCAAACACATGGATTTTGATCATTTTAGTTATCTTGTTTACTTTTAAGACTTTCCTTGAGGTTTAGCTTAAGAATACTTAAGTATTCTACAGAATCCACAGTCACATAAAGCTCCATTGCGTGACATTTAGCTGCTTATGCTACAGTTCAGAATGTTAATCAGCGTGTGCTTAATACACATTAATTCAGACTGTAAGGGCACCAGACATATCTTCTCCTGCATACTAAAGGCCAGAATTAGCTGAGGAGCTAAGACTTCTGTGCTGCAATTGCCATTTTCTTACACCAGTGACTTGATTAGGTCAATATATATGGACTGGCAATATCTAGAAAGCATGATGAACTCCATGAACTTGAGGAGAAGCATCCTTTCCTGCTTGTCTTTGACTTCTAGCTATTTCACAGTAAGTCATGCTTTATAGTAAATTAACAATAAGAACTTGATGACTTTTTTCTATATTGATATGCATTAAAGTTTCATGGTAACATTATTTGACACTTCTTTTAGAATTGCATTATAACAAAAGGATTTTTATTCCTTTAGTTGAACCTTGGCAGTTAAAAAATGGGGAACACATACCGAGTCAGAGACAAAAAGCCCACAAGTATTGTAATTCCAATGAAAAAAGTGGTGAAAAATGAGCAGCGTGCTTTTTCCAACTCTCTCCAATTTTCGGAGAAAGAAATTAGAAAACTCAAAGAGGAAGAAAAAATTTAGGAGTAATTATTCATCACCTTACAGAATTCACAGAAGAAATACACTGTATACAGATTTCAATCATAGAATAGTTTGGGTTGGAAGGGACATGAGACTATCTAGTTCCTTGCCGTGGGCAGGGATATCTTCCACTAAACCAAGCTGCCCAAAGTCTCTTCCAAAGGGAATTGCACTGAAGAACTCACCTTGAGTTAGTTGAATCCTACTATTACTTTTCTATGACTTTTCTATTATTTTTTGTCTATTTACCATTATTTTACAGGTTGTTTAGCAGCAGCAGCAATAACCCAAGACAACTGCTAGGTTAAGACCTCCAGTGTACTACAGATAACTGCATTTGCTGCGTATACCAAACAATTACTCATATTTAAAGGAAAAGATTATTAGAGTGATAATTTTGCTGTCTCAAACAAAGTGTATTTTATAGATCTGCTACTTTGACTTAAATATTCAACCATGAGTTACGCTCTTTTTTTACTACAATTATATTTAGTGAATCAACATAAAATAACCAGACAGCATCTTGCAATGATTTAAAGAGCTTTTTGCAATAGCTGTTATATAAAATTTTAATGAGTATACACAAAGTGATAGACATTAATGTATTCTATAAAAGGCAGAAAAATCTGCAGATATTTTTTACATAACTTCTAGCAGTAATACAGAGTTTATTAAAAGCAATATTTTACTGATGCTTATGAAACAAAACAGCTCTAATATCCTGCCAATATTTTATTGGCTAATAGTTTTCAAAAGTTAATTTTCAAAAGGAACAGAAAGAGAGAGAACAATTTCAATTTCATGTATGGTCTTTCATTTGTTATCACTTACAAAAGGATAAAAAGCATAGCTGAAAGATTTTAGCTCAGTGGGTTAAAACTCGGTGCTAATAACACCAAGGTCTTGGGTTCAATCCCCTGTATTGCCCATTTACTTAAATGTTGGACTTGGACCAATGTTGGACCAACTTAAATGTTGGACCCTTGTGGGTCCCTTCCAACTCAGAATATTTGGTGATTCTGTGAGTTGAGTACACTGTTCATGTACACTGCGTCTAGTCAGCCTTTTTGAGTCCTAAGAGATACTTGTCAAAAGTTTTATACGGTTAGGAGACACATGGGAAGAAATGTGTAGAGCATTTGCCCTTGATGGTGAAGATGGCAGGGGCATACACTACATCCCTGACTGACTGGTGCCAGGAAACTCACAGAGTTCTCTGTGAACTTCCACAGAAGTCCTGCACCAGTTTAGCCCTGCCACTGCATCTTCATATAAGTTGCTTCAGTAATTCCAGGCTTGTCAACTCACTTGCATTTTTATCCATACCTTGTAGCAAACCAAGGAGTTTGACTAGTGTACAAGTGCAGTGTCACAATAACATCCAAAATTTCTTACTATTCAGATTCACCGTCATGAAGTGATCATTGACATCATCATCTACAGCAGCAGCAGATGCAGCAGCAGCAGCAGCAAAAAAAACCCAAAACAAACAAAATGACAAAACCAAACACACACCAAAAAAAACCTCTCCAAAACCACACAAATAGCAAAAAAGCCACCCACACCTCACAGAATCACAGAATGCACTGTTAGAAGGCACCTACAAGGATCATCAAGTCCAACTCCTGGCCCTGCACAGGATCATCCACAAAAGACACACCATGTGCCTGAGAGCACTTCCCCTGCCAAAACAAAACAAAACAAAACAAAACAAAAAAATCCCACCTCCAAAAACCCCCAAACCCCCAAACTAAACCAAATAAAAAACAAACTCACTCAAGAAATTAAAAAAAACAAACAAAAAAAACCAACCACCCCACCCTCCCAAAAATCCCAACCAAAAAAACAAACAAAAAAACCCCATCAAAACAAAAAAGAAAAACCAAAAAGACCAGAACCCCAAATAATAGGGGTAGGTTGGGAAGGAGTTGAACCTACTTACAACCTACTAAACACTCTCCTTTTTGTGATCCTGGACAGCACAAATCGAAACAGTTATGTAAGTTCTATTTTAACAACTGAAGTGCTCCATGACAATAGACTTGTAACTCAGAAAATGCAGAAGGAAAGGTTACACTGCTTCCATGCCTAAACATATTTTGACTCTTAATTCTTCTTTATTTGGCTCCAGTTCCCAAATTGCAGTTTTTGTATCTGCACAGTTTTAGAGTGTGGAACACTAAATGCCTCATGAGGCAAGTGATTTGCACTGCGCCTCACAGAGTGGGATGTTCTCCAGCTGCTATGCAAGCTCTTTAACATCCCAACTGCCTCCTTATTTCCTTCTGTGGACACAAGGGCTCCCATCTTGGATGACATGGATTTTAACTGCAATTGAGTCTGAAATGGATTAGCTGGAAATGTATCCATGCAACTTGGCCTCACCAGCCAGGTTAGTAACTTTGCATCTAGTATTTCCTTAATAAATAAAACATAACAAAGAATATGTCATTTATATTCATCAGTGACAACAGAGTTATTTAGGAAATTTATCTGATTTGCACTTACATATCCAGCAGTTTCTCTAAGCAAACAATTACATTAAAAAACCATTGTGGATGTAGAAGCCTGTAGGACAGGAATATTCCTTCTGCGACATGTTTAGATCTTTAAATACATGAAAAAAAAAAAAGAACATGGCTAAAGAAATCATGTTGCATAGCTTGTCAAGGATTTTACTTCTCTAGAAAGGAGTGCAACATGCACTAACTAGGACAAATGACTTAATCTTCTCATTACAGAATGTTGTAGAATAAATTTTGGCTGAATGAACAGAAAATGGGCTGTTCAAACCCAGCCAATATACTTCTTTTAAAGTCAAAGGTAAAATTACAGGCTGAAAGAAATCATACTGTATTGTCTTGCTCCAACAATACAGGATAAGGTCAATAAAAAAGACTATGTAATATCTTACAGTAAAGTATATACATACATACATACATAAATAAATAAGTCTAAAATGAGGAAAAATTGTATCTGGCTAAATATTTGTCCTTAAATGCTTTTTTTTTTTTTTTTTAATCACTAGTTAATTACATATCTTTAAAATACTTTTTTTGTCAGATGCACAGAAAATTGGAATGCAACTTGTTTTCTGTGCAAAAATATTAGTTTCTTAATTCATATCATGCACTATATTGTCAAGGGACCAGAAAGGACTCATTCTAACTGCTTTCAAAACAAAATGAAATTATGTAATTTTATTATATACTGCACAGTGCAGTAGAGAGAACACATTATTATGATCTGGATAGAGCACTATTAAATAAAACAGGAAACAGGAGAACTTATGGCAGAGTTATACATTGAATTAGAAAAACCAAGAAAAAGGAATGGATTAGATTATTCAGGGCAAAGAACTCGGATGCCAGTTCTCTGATCATCACATTGTGCTCTGTTTAGACTCCAAAATATTGCCTTATTTCATCTTAGCTATTTCATTTTGTTATGCTTAGCAGGAAGCCTCTGCGGTCACTAAAGCAAGGCAGGTCATCTTTAGCTGTGTACTCAATTGCATTCAAAGAAGCTCAAAGTATTCTAGTGACCAGCAATCACTAACTTGTCAACCTCCTCTATCAAACCCCCTTTTCCCCTGATATAACCTGCATGCCACAATTGAGTTTGGATTCGTTACAGTCTTTTTGTTGTTTCAGCTTCACCCAGGACATTTCATTTTGACAGTAACCTCTGGATTTTAGAATCAGCTCGGCATTGTCCTTCACTGTACTTGTCTGAAGTGGAATAATTTGAATTTTTACATTTAAACCTTTCTTGAACTCCTTGAGGATGTCTTTTTGCCTTTTAAGTATAAAAAGTCATGTCAGATCTTTCTTTTCTATAATTTACAGATTTAAGAACACATCCACATATGTAAAAATCTATGTCATCAGCATATACAACAAAACTGGGAAGAACAGGAGTCTTATTCAGTGTTAGAGGTCTATGCTTCATTGTGTGCCTGCTATACGAACATTAATGGACCATAACCAGTCTCATTCACAGAATTACAGAATTGTTAGGGTTGGAAGGGACCTCTGGAGATCATCCAGTCCAAGCCCCCTGTAACGTTCTAATCTGCTTAAACTATTGCAGACAGAACTACCGATTCGAATATTCCCTTGAGCAAAATTAAAACTCACACAA
>JAWWEV010000043.1:8525860-8573255 GCA_035583235.1 Hafferia zeledoni
AAACCCCACAAAAACACCCCCCCCCCCCCCCCCCCCCCCCCCCCCCCAAACACCACAAACAAAAAACCTGCACACAACATAACAATCAAAACAAAAACAAAAAAACAAACCAACCTTTTTGCATATTTTCAAACTAGAATTTATGTCAAATGTTCATATGCGTTGGGCTTGATTCCCCACTGCACCTTCAGCTGATTCAATAGTGCCAGTATATAACAGCAGATTTTCATTAACAATATACTCTCAAAAATTCTTTATTATTATTGTTATCATTATCATTTCACTTTGTTGGCTAAAGTAAGAAAATGAACAGTTGAATTAATTTTCTTGTTAGTGACGAAAGAGTGCTGTCTTTGAAAAGACATGGCAAATAAATATTAAATGCATAATGACTTCACAAAACAATGTAGAAGAATATTCTGAAATTTGGACTTGACACAGAGTAAGGTAAAACAGCAGCCATGCTTTGACTAACCGTATGGATTTCATCAACCTCTGCTTGTGTCACCTTCTCTGTGAAGGTGAAGGCTCTAGCACGTTTGTGGTTAGATAGACAGCTGTTTCTATTCTTCTTAAGTTCCCTGGAGATGAACAGATAGAAAGAGTCAAGGCTACAATTTCCGTCATCTGATGAAGTGACAGCTTTGCTCAGCCCTCACATTCTCACCGAGTCACCTAGGTCTTCTTTGATTCTTACTAGCCCAAAGAAGCAACACTTTCACTCCCCATCCCAGAGGAATGCCTTAGGCACCATGGAGCACCTGGAGCAAAAACTAACTCCCTCTCTGCTGCTAAAGATCAGCCCCAGTTCAGTCAGGTGTGAAACAGTCAAGAGAGAAAAAAGCCTAACAATAGCCAGAAAGGAGATGCTTCTTCTCCCTGCTCTGAGGAGTGATTTTAAAAAACCCAGCAAAGTTCTAATTAAAAAATACACATTGTTTGAAACTTTGCAACTCCCTCAACATGTATGTGGGGTTGCTTTGACCAAGATAATCAATGGCTAGAGCCTCCTTCAGTCTGAACTGGGTCCCTGTGGGTGTGTATAATGGCCTCACTTCCCAGGTGACGGATTTGTCTTCTGGACAATTATGTAAAGACAAAGTGACACTGAAACACACCATACTATTAAACATGCTCTCAGTAAGTTTTAGTTATATTTTGACCTAAGAGAGTGGGGATGCCAGACATTTCTGCACAGTTTCCTGAACTGCCAGAAGCCAATTAAAATGGATCTTCTTGTGAAGAGAGAGAGACAGTAAATTAAGAGGTCTATATCTCCTGCAGAGACAGCTGAGTGAGGCATTCAAATGTTTGTATTACATCAGGCTGAGGATGGTTTCCTGCCTGAGTGTCTGTATCTAACATTTCTGTGAGGAAATGCCTATGTTAGACATAAAACACATGCATGTTTCAGTTGATATTTAAGATCTACCTGAAAATCTAAACGCAATAAAAAAGAATTTTGTGCCTTACATTTTTTGTTTAAAAAAGACTGTGAACAATTGCTAAAATCATAAAATTGTGGCGTAGTTTGGGTTGGAAGGGACCTTCAAAGGTCATCCAGTCCAACCCTACTGCAATGATTGGCGACATCTTTGACTAGATCAGGTTGCTCAGAGCCCCATACAACCTGAGCTTGAATATTGTCAAGGATGGCCACCATTCTGGGCAAGCTGTTCCAGAGTCTCACCATGATGGCAAAAAATTTGTTCCTTATATCTAGTCTGAATTTATTCCTTCTTTGTTTAAAACTTACCTCTTGTCTTATAGCAACAGGCCCAACTAAAAGATCTGTCCCCATCTGTCTTACAAGTTCTATTTGGCCTATGAAAGGCCAAAATAAGGTATCTCTGAATCCTTCACTTTTCCTGGCTGAACAACCCCAACTCTTTCAGCCTTTCCTCATGGGAGAGATATTCATCCCTCTGCTAATTTTTGTGGCCTTCCTCTGAACACGCTGCAGCAGGTCCATATCTTTCTTGAACTGAGCACCCCAGACTTGGATACACCACTCTAGGTGGGATCTCACCAGAGCAGATTAGAGGGACAGAATCACCTCCCTCAGCCTGCTGGCCACAGTTCTTGTGATGCAGCCCAGGGTACACTTGCCTTTCTAGTTTGCAAGCACACGTTGCTGGATCATGTCCAGTATTTCATCCACCAGCATCCCCAAGTCCTACTCAGCAGGGCTACTCTAAATACTTTTATCTTTGGCCTATATTGATAACAGTGGTTGTCCGGACTTAGGTGCACTTGGCCTTGTTAAACCTCATGTTCACATGGGCCCACTCCTCAAACTTAAAATACCATATATAAAGGCAGAATTAAGGCTGCACAACTAAATCTTACTTTGAGTTTTTATTTTCCATCATCTTATCAATATAGAATACTGACACTGCTGCTAGGTCAGAAAATGTAATCCCCATTTTATAAATGCAGAACTAAAGATGAACATAGGTTCAGTAACCTGTCTAAAATTAATTTATTTACATGTGCTCTAACTCTTCCAAGTCCACCTTAGGTGAATTAACTTCCAGATATTCTTTATTTTTCAAAAATGTTGCAGATGTACTACAGTGACTATTGTGACCAAAGTTTTATTCTGTACTGAAGGCAAACATGCTCCTCTCAAGGTGTTATATCTTGTGGACATTGTGTCCAGGACATTTTGAGAATCTAGTTTATGATGGACTGCTTTATCTGATTCCATTGACAGTGTTCTCTGTAAAGCTAAGTACACAGCTGTGCTGCTGGAGTTTCGTGCAAGAGAAGCTCATTGACTTTGAACCTTTGTTCTTTCTGTTATATCTGTGTCAGTGTAAAAAGAGGATAAACAAGGCTCTGAATCATTTTGCACAATACAGAGAAAACTTGAACATTTAATTTACACTCTTAGCCATGAACAATAAGAAAAACAGCATTTTCCACATAAATACAGTTTCCATTAAAAATAAGCTATTCTCGCTGCTATTGTTGCAGCAACATTTAAAATGGGAACCAAGTCAGAAGTTAATACTGCTATTAAAGACCTTTGGGAAGCTGGCAAGAATTTCTGTTGTTGCTAGAGAAAGCTGAGTGGAAGAAACAAAGCAGGCAGTGGAGCTAGTCTGACCGAGGGAGGCAAAGAACAAGGCCAAGGACTAGCCAGTACAGGAGTGAGTACTGGCGACGAGTCAGGAGCTGTGAAAGACGTAGTTTATTTGCAGGGCAAAGAGGACTTTACAATTGGGCATGGGAGAACAGGTGTTTGTTAGATGAGGTTTCTTTCAACAACCAGAGAACACAGTGATAAAGTTGTGATAGAGTTTCAATGGCTCCAATCTCCAGACATCTTTAGCACTCATCCTTCTTTATTTCGGGTACCTAGCATAAAGGGCTCCTAAAACTGTTTTCTGGAACATTCCTGAAATAAACAAGTCTAGAATTTGTATTGTGATTATCTACACTTCACTCAAATATGATGCATTTGGCAAGAAAAAAATTAAGACTACAGAGAGAAAAGAAAGGTGGAAAGGGGGAATGTGATTCTTCAGCTTAACAATACTGATTTAGGAGAAAAAGGGATTTGGTAAACATCAAGTAGAAGGGAAAGGAAGACAGCCAAAGAGGCTGTCAAACACTAGAACAGGCTGGTCAAGTGGTGGAGTCACCAGACCTGGAGGTATTTAAAAGATATTTAGATGTGGCATTTAGGGATGTTGTTTAATGGTGGACCTGGCAGTGTTAGGCATATGTTTGGACTTGATGATCTTAAAGGTCTTTTCCAACCTGAACAGTTCCCCGGTTCTGTGATTCTATGTACTGTGTCAGTCAGTACTGACCTGGGACAGTCAGTCTTAGATTCTGGTGTCCATTTCTGCAACTGTTTTTATATATTTTGCATTGACCAATCATTTCATAAGATGAGTGAGAAGATCACCTCCCACACATACTGATCAAACTATGCAGGTAAGTGGAATTTTAGGAATGACCCACTACACGACATCAGCTATATAGCTCCACAGTTTTCCCATGAAGTAAAGACATCTTCTGAAGTTGTCACTGAGACATTTAATGCTTTTTCATTGCTTGATATTCAGCTTTTTATTAGTGTCTTATACAGTTTTCAACTCATCTCCATGGTATGATCTTTGCAAGAAAATGAAAAAAAAAAAAACTAATCACAAAGAGAACAAATTAGTCGCTAGGTAATGACAAATGACAACTACAAAGTTGGTAGACATACAGGATGGAGAAAACTACAAACGCTGTGAAAAAAAGCTAGATGACCTGTCTCACTGGAGATTCAATTTTTTGGATCTCTGTTTTTTCTCAGACTGGAGTGAAATACACTGAAACATCCTGTGAGAAACAACTATGGTGCACAATGTTAGCACAGTCAGAGCTGAGGGCCAGAGGAATGCAGCCCAGCCCATAACAGATATTGGAAAAAGAGAGACCAAGAGCCACTGTTCTTTGTTTTCATTTAATACTTTGAGATATCTTCTTAAATATTTATAGTGGTACAGATCCTTTATTTTACCAGAATGCTTCACCCCCAAAAATATATTCCCAGCAAAATTCACCCAAAAGTTCACAACTGACACATGGAAGTACTTTTGTAGTGGCAGATATGGAATTTGTGATTCTCTCTCTGCAAACCAGTGTCCCTTTTCCTCATCTCCTAAAGCACATACATAACATATAAGAGATTAGTTTTACCTTTCAGAGTGGTGTTCTATGTGGAACAAAGGAATTGAACCTTTTTCACAGGTCTTTGGTGGTCAGTGTATGCCAGACTAGACAGGAACACAAAAAATGAGGCCAGTTCCTATCACTGTCACCCATTTTAGTGGTAAACAGCAAGCTTTATTCTAAATTTAGGTTCTGTTCCTCAAGTCAAAGTCTATTGTTGCTTTATTTCTTAAAGAGCACAATGAATCATCAGTATTAATTAGGGAATAAAAAGATTTACCCTCTGTAGCGGAGCATCAAACTAAGAAACATTTTTTTTTAATGGTCAGATACAAGGACCCAGTGGGATGCACTTGTTACAGGAACATGATGGAACAGGTTGTTCTGGAGCAAAGACCAAAAATATGAAGGACAAGAGTGCGTAGTCAGTTACAAAGGAGAAATCATGCCTGACCAACCTGATCCCTTCTACAAGGAAACAACTAAGCCAGTGGAGGGGATGTTATCTCAATTTTATGTAGGGCTTTCGCACTGTCTCCCATAATATCATCATAGACAAACTGATAAGGTAGGGTCCAGATAAATGGACAACAAGATGGACTGAAAACTGGCCAAGCTGCTGGATAAAGAAAGTTTTGATCACACCATTATCAGCGGATGGTAATTCCACTGATACAGTGGAGGGGAAACCTCAGCTCCAAGGGGCGAGTGGTAATAGCTCAGGCAGTGATAGCTCTTTTAGTTGCTAGCCCCTTGAAGTGCAGGGAGGCTCCTCCCACTCCTGACTGGCGCTAATCCCCTGCAGGAAGGACAGCCACACAGTCAAGAGTCCATGGCGAGAAGCAAGCTTTATTGGAATGCCCGGACTTATATAGGGAGCAGAGGAATTTTCCAGAACATGGGAGGGGAAAGGGGAGGAGAAAGGGAGGAGCGAAGCATCCCATTGGTCCATATGCAAATTGAGGGGAGGAACAAGGAAAGGACCAATGGGAAACCAGGGTTAGAGCACAACCTTATATGGAAAACGGTGCACTGCACCAAACTGGGGCCAATCAGGGAAAGAGTGGCGGGAAAAATGCCCTAAGGGTTTGTGGGAAGAAGAACCTGGGTAGGGGTGACTAGGGGGAAAATACAAGCCATATTGCTAAACAATTTATTAAACAGAGGAAACGTCAATGTATGCTTTAAATTTTTCAAAGTCTTTGTCGAACTGCTGCAGGGCCTCCAGGCTCAGGGCGCTGGGGTCTTGGACCTCTGCATCCTCGTCAACCCATCTCTTGTAATGCATCTGCCATTTAATAAACTCTTGATCGCCCTGGTCTCCTCCAACAGACCATGAAGTCCAGTGAGTGATCCGTTACTACTGAAATACTGCAGAGGCTGATACCAGAGCAAGTACTGTTCAATGCACTCCTTAATGACCCGGAGTGCAACCGCAGTAAGATTAAAGACAATACAAAATTAAGAGGAGTGGTTGATACTTAAGACCTTTGTGCTGCCACTCATGGAAACTTCAACCTGCTGGAGAAATGAACTCAGATGAACTTTCTGAAGTTCAATAAAGGGCAATGACAAGTCCTGAACTTGGAAAGGAATAACTCGATGTGCCAGCAAAGGGGACCTACCAGCTAAAAAGAAGATTTACAGAAAAGATTGTTGACCATGAGCCAGCAATTCACGTTCACAGAAAAGAAGGTCAACAGCCTTCTGGGATGCACCAGTAGGTCAAGACAGATGCTCCTTCCCCTATGCTTATCACTGGTGAGACACATTTGCATGCAGAGTCCAGTTCAGTGCTCTGTAGAACACTAGAGACATGGACTGGAGGAGTCCAGTGAAGAGCTATAAAGATGAGTAACAGAGGACCTGATATATGAGGAGGGTGTGAGTGAGCTGGGGATTCTTAGCTTGCAGAAGGGAAGGCTTAGGAGGGATCTTATCAGTGTGTACAAATACCTGACGGAAGGGTGGAAAGGGGGAGCCTGACTATTTTCAGTGGTGTCCATAGACAGGACAAGAGACAATTGACAACTGAAACACAAAAGGTTCCATCTAGACACCACAAAATACTCTTCAGCATAAGGGTGACTGAGCACTCAGGCAGGTTACTTAGAGAGGTTGTCTCCCTCCTTGAAGAAAGTCAAAACCTGACTGAACATGGATGTGGGCAACTAGTTGGCCTTGCTAGAGCAGGGGTTTGGATTAAGTGACTTCCAGAGGTCCTTTCCATTTTCTTCCACTCTGTGATTCTGTGAAAAATACAACTGTTATAGACATTATAAAGCAGAAGTATTTAGAAGCACAGCTTCAGTAGCAAGACATTTTTCTGGTCTATTATTTCTCTCATGGATGTATAAGTAGCACCAAGATTCTATTGGGGTTTGGGTCTTTTATTTTTCTGGATAGCAGATTACTCCTCTTATATCTGTTGTTAACTGTTTCTGCTACTCTAGTGTCTGCTTGAGTTTCCTCATACTCACAGTAATATTTCTACTTTTGTGGCTGTGTTTTGCCTCAAATGTGGATAATAAATGACTCATAACATTAGACTGCTTTATAATTTAATATGGTACTATGTTTCACTGGAATATCAGGTGGATAGTTTATACCACATAATGAAACAGCAAAGATAATGAAGCAGTAAAAATGTTATTTCAAAATGACATGTTTTTGCGAAGTTTATAAACATCAGATAGATACTAATAAGCAAAGGGAATGAAATCCTGTAGGTACCTTGCAGCCCTCACCGGTGCAGTAACGCTGCAGCCCACAAAGGGGCACCCATACGCTGCGTTTAAATCTACAATCCTGCTGCACCTGCCCATGTGTATTTCCAGACACTTTAACTTCAGAGGCTTCTGGACAAGAGTTCCCTCTCACCATGACACCACTCCCAAGCCTCAGTGAAATCCCAGCCTAACAAAACCTCTACAGTCAATAGAGTTCATTTGAATATACATTTAATTAATCTCTCTTCATTTATCACTGTGACAACTATGATACAAGAGTAATTTACGGATATTGCTTTTTTACAGAACTACCAACACATTTTAGGCTAATAAAACTGAGGCCAACAACAACATTAAAAAACAGCCTCAGAGGAAAACTGCCAAATGCTTGTTTGGCCAGAATGTTTATCATAAAAATAACATTACACATGCTCAAATTCTTATCAGTCAAATGATCCTTGAATTTGCTCCAGTTGCATTTGGATATGCCTTTCCCTTTTCTGTTAAAGTCTATCTACACAGACATTGCAATTTTCCCCCTTTCCATTGCTGGCAGCTCAGATATGACTCAGCTTTTCCAACAATCCTCCTGCATTCCCACTTTGCCTGGTATAGCGCATTGAACGTCTGTATGTCTGTTTTTCCAATTAAGTCTATTTAACACCTGTGACCCAGAGGAGAAACAGAGAAGTGATGGGGATAGTGTTGAGGCAGCCATGATGTCAATGTTATTCTCAGCTGATAGGAAACCTGAAATGAAAGGGGGTTTATAGCAGTTGTACAACACTAAAAAGATCTGCATAATTAATATATGGCTGTGATTTCTGTTCAGTATATTCACCAGGCCACTGCTTTAATTGACTAATGGTCTCTGAGAAACAGAGCTCTGCTTGCTGTATCACTGAGAGGCAAAACCAGGAGAAATTAGACTAACTCAGCCAATGAAGGTAACTGTCTTACTGAGAAATAGCTGACTGACATGGGTACCTGAGCATCCTGGTGAGCCTGTGTTCTACGGGATGACATTCTACATTTCTAAGCAACATTAAAAACTTCTTCTTGTCTATAACTAATCTTTAACTATTGTGCCCTGTTAATTAAAGAGAAAGAGCACATAGTGATTAAAATGTGTTCATTAAAGCAATGGAATGGTGTCAGCTTCTATGGCTACAAATTCTGCCTGTCAGTTTTAACTCTCCCATTCTCTTCAGAACAAGGCATAATACAGTATCTGCAATGACAGCATCTGATAATATGCATTTGCAGAGATTTACATCAATTTACAAAGCTAGAAAACATGTCACATTTCCAATAAACATCACACATTACAACAAATGGCAATAGATTTGGCTCACGGATAATCACTGAAGAATGGTAGCCACATAGAAGTAGTGAAATTTAAAAGGTCTTATTTGGAATTCTGTGTTACAAACAAACAGTGCAACTAATATCTAAGAAACTGAGCAAATATATCCCCTTGTTTTGAAAATAAAACTGTTCAGTAAAGTGAGCAATCCATGATTCAGACTTCAGCTATAGATGACGACTCTACTCTTCGCCCTGCTCTTTTAAAGGCCAAAGAAACAAGGATGGCAATATTGTATGTGACCAACAGCTCATGTGAAATGTGTTTGAAAATAGGGAGCAATTTGTCACCACCTGAACTTGTATTAAGCCATTTAACATATGCTTGCTTAAATCTTGCTGCAGAATGAGATATGAAGCATCATGAGGCTCAGCTGTAGGATAATTGTATGCATCAAGCACATTTCTATCTTGAAATGTCTGGTAAAATAGAAAGATTTATTCTGTCCTACCCATTTACTGCACATTGCAGCCACGGTTGTAATTGCCTGGGATGGTTAAGATTTGATTTAAGACAATGCTTCTATCAGCTTGGTTTTTGCTAATAGGGCATAAGTGTTCCATACAGCATTTTAACTTCTAATATTGTAGCCTGCCCTGGGTTAACTGTGTGTTGCAGCCTTATCTATTTTATCTATTCCTGCCTTTACATAATTTTCTGTGAGAGAATACAGATGCATGTATTTGATCACTCCCTGTATTTACAAAAGAGAAGAATGATATTTCTCAGAGGCTTATCCAAAATATCACTGTTTCCAAATCAATAATAATTGTCAAGAGAATTGCAGATTCTATTTTGACTCACTAGGACATTTGATGGATTACAATGATCAAAGCTAAATATCCTTTGGCATAAAACTAAGGTCTCTTTTTTTATACTTGTTACAGTCTAATGCAGAAAAATCAAAGAATTAGATTACAAATGAACATTAGTGAAGCGAGTAATTAGAAGTATGATTTAAGGCCAACAGTGGCTTCATTTTTATTAGAAATATGGTTAATGGCCTATAGTAGTTAAATTACTTCATTTTTAAATATATATGGTGAATCATAGCATAATGGAGTGTAGTGAAGGTAACAAATGCCTAATTCTCTTACGGAAATGTACACTGCCGGTTTCAGACAGAATCCTAATGACATAATTGTGTATGAAGATTTTGGCTTGTTTGTTTTTCTGAAGTCAGACCCTTGAACAGTTTTAGATTACATTCTCAACAGCCCTTGCTTTTTTTCCTGAGACAAGATGGCACAGAAAGAAGTATATGAAGTCTTCCACCTCTAATACTTTATGTCAGTGATTTGGATTGTCTCCAGGTTGGTAACAATCATATGTAAGTAACATTATTGAGTGGCTTTCTCAATAGAGTTCTTGGTTCATTTTTCTCATGGACTACAGTGGGCAGGATAGAAGTAACAAAAGGATTGGCATCTTCATTAGAAGCATGGAAAATACTGAAAGCTAATGACTGAGGTATGCTGGTGGGGCCATATAGCATTTAACTTGATACAACAACTCATAACACCCTCCTAACACTCTGCTATGTAGGGAAGTAGGATGCTGCAGTTCTAATCTTTTGTTGTGTTTTTCAAATGTGGGAAGACAAAATAATTGAATCAGACAAGTTAGAGACTGGAATTTGCAGTACATTCCTACCTCTTTTCACAAAGGATCTAATACGTTGTAACAATATCCCCCTCCACACATTGTTGCAGGAGCTCTAATTTGTTCTCCCATTTATTGTCACCAGTGGCTAGAACTACGATCAGAAACTAAGTCTAAAAGTCCAAAATTCATGTCTTTGATGGCAGTTTCTCATTTAATTTGTGACAAACCAACTAGTCTCTCATACTCCTTGTGCACAGAAATGGACCACCATGATGGGGTTTGGCTTCCATGGCCCCTATTGGCTCAAATATCTAGATTTCCTTGACACAGGGCGTAGAGCACATGGTTGAGGACAGTATAGAAGTGCTCCCAGGTCCCCCAGTTTAAACTCAGACACAGAGAAGCAGAGAAGGAAAGAGCACTTTACTATTACCATGTTCTAAAGTTTTTGAGATGGATACTTTGGAAGCGGATTTCATTTGCTACATTAAAACTTAGATCAGAGTTCTAGGAGGTGCTACCACCAATGCCAAAGACAATACACATAGGGTGATTTGGGGTTTTTTGCAATGCTGATTGTGCTACACACAAACCTTGTAATCATATTTTCAAAGGCAACAGCAATATGTTAGTATCTTTTGTATACACTGACTTCCAGGATTCTTGCCACCAGTTTTCATTCCATCAGAAACATGGTCTAGACAAGTTTCCTGTCTGACCCATACACCTGAGCTCTCTCCCTCAGCCTTTCTGCACACTCCCTCTAGCAGTAATGAGCTGATGCAGCAGCAGCCTGAAGCAATACATAGAACAACTTAGTAAAGGAAGAGACATTTGTCCCTCTTGCTGTCCCACGGGAGAAAGGAATGCACAAGTTATTCAGAAAAAAATCAATATTGTAATAGCCTAAGAATTCCAAATTTTGGAGAAAACCCAGAATGAACCTTGACATTCTTTTTATTTTCCCCAACTTTGTAACATATTAGTGCTTTGCTTGACCAGCCTTCATCAAGGTACTGGCTGCTGTGATGTTACAGGCTTTCAAAAAATTTGTTTATTTTTCCAATTTTTTCTCTTTCAGCAAAATTCAAAATGTAAAAAGGGTCTACAGGTCTGTGAGTGTGTTAAATATTGAGCTTTGTGCAACACTAAGAAACGGCTGCATTTGAAGCTACTTATCTGCAGGCAGTGATGTTTTCAGAAAAATATCCCTGGTTAGGAGGTTTCCTGCAACTCCCATTTTCATTCCTCTCATAGCAAATTTTCACACTTGTTCTGCTATTGGGGAAGAGTAGCAAGGCTACTGTGTGTTGGAGGGTAAAAGGGGCCCAGAGGGAGAGCTAGTGAAAAAAAATCATACTAGTCAAAGTCAATGCAAAACATTATATTTCTTTTAATTTGTTTACCAAGAGTCATAGTTTTACTAATTTTTTTCAGTGTTTTCTATGAAATGGACTTCACAAGGGACTGTTGGAGTGTATACAATGAAACAGACAAATACAACGTCAAGGCAGATTGTTTAAAAAGGAATTAATAACAAATGTTAAAGAACCACAACACAATACTCTGGGGAACGTTCCAAGGGAACAAATGGCTCATGCAATTCAGGGTTTGCTACACTGGCCTGCACAGAGCATCAAATAGGGGCAAAGATAACCATACGTTTTTAATTGCAAGATTATTCTTTTAAGCCTGTGCTGGTTTCCTTTGTTGCATAATGAACCAAACCACTTCAATCAATGGACTTGAATGACTGAGCTTGACATTTAAACTAGCACTGAAACTTTGACTATCTCCTACTACCTCCTTTAACTTACAGGTTAGAAATGCCCATTTATCATTGAGATATAAAAATGTTCTGTAAATTATAAGGCATTCTGTAGCATAATAAGTAAGACTGGAATAAATTGTTATTTGTTTGTGAATTAGTTGTGTCCAAAGAAAATTCAGTTGCCTGTCTTTTAACAAAAAGTGGATGGAATTAATTTCAAAATATATGTATATAGCATTATGTTGTTTAAATTGTAGTTTCTGGTGTCAAAGAGTAAGGTATTTTTCACATTCAAATCTAAGGTTTTACATACAGCTGCCAGTGAGGCTACAATTGTTCACAACTACAAAAGTAATTATTTCTTAGCCTCCTCTTTAAATTCACACATGTGTTGCTGAACAGACTGTTGTTAATTTCAGAACTATAACAATTGGAAGCCTGCATTGATTTTTCAAGAATTTTTCTGAGTCCCAAGTTTTTATGTCACTTCTCAAGTTTTAATGCGTAAATTTAATCTAATATATTCTGAATCTCAGTTTCCAAGCAGCAAAGAGTTTAAGTGAAGATTATTTTTGCAGGCCAGATTTAGAAAGCTGGTTCCTGAACAAATGTATATAATACATACAAGTGACTGCAATAAAGTTATTTAAATTACAGCATTTAAGGTAGAATTTAAAATAAACAAAGCAAAATTCTGAATATCCAGAGTTTGCATGCATTACATTAGAAAATAAAGCAGGACTAGGTCTGGAACAAAAAATAGGAGTCTTTTTTAAATTCAAAATTTGAAATTTATGTTAAAAATTTCAAATCAAACCCTGTAGTTACTGCACCTGTCTGCCCTGGTACTGGAACAGAATGTATGGATGGTTCTTTTCTCCAATAACTTAATGTTGGCTCATTTTGATTCATCTATCACTACCCAAAACATGATTTATTGTCCCTTACTCTGTGTGTGATATATTGCTATTTCATCAAGCTTTTGATGCAGCCCATCATTCAACATGTTCCAGGAAGCAGAAGCTTCAGTATATATACAAGCATTGTTTATAAGGGTTCTGTATCATATTTGATGCCGTGGGTGTATTGGCTATCCAGGTAACTCTGTTATCTAAGAGGTATTCATCTTTTTCTTTCCTTTTCTCTTCTCTCTTCATCAAAAAGTTAAAAATAGGATTGGATTTGATGCAGAACATTAATTTGAGGGAACTGATGTGAAGATCACAAACGAAAGCTGTCATCTCCCACCTGCAGCTTCGTCAAATGTGGGGTGGTCTAATTTGCCAAGTTTCCAAGAGATGTCAGGCACAGCTGCTACTCATTTACAGCTTATAAAGGGGCTTTAATCAAACCTATGTGGACTCTCAGGGTTTGCTCCAATGGCAGGAACAGACTGAACTCACTGGGTCCTTATTTATTAATGTTAAGTTAAAAGGTTTTTGAAAAATAATATCTAGCTGCTGTAGCTGGAAATGTTGGTAGGATTAGATATAAGTACAGTAAAGGCTGTACAATAAATATTTGTTCTGGAAGGAAAGTCAACAAAGATGTAGCTTCTGAAAGATAAATTCTGCAATGGTAAATGTCAAATACTGGGGCTATGCTAAGAAAGAGATTTAATATCTGATGTCTGTAGGAGGGGAGCCAGGTAATGAAAGTATTGAGATTACACACAGGATTTTTCTTCATAGAGTAATTTAAGAAGGATGGAAAATATGAAAAATGTTGATACAGAGCAAATTTAGAATCTGAAAAAACTGCAAGTTTGTTCAGTAATATAAAGTTTCTAATGAGCTGTAATAGAAAATAGTGTCTCTGAGATGGACCTGAAAGCTGAGCAACAGACAATAGCTCTCATGAAATAATTTAGTCTTCCCTTCCCTTGGAAAATATCAACACAAATCTCTATTTCTAATTTTATGTCTTTCTTCCAGTTAATACTTCTAATTTCAATGAAAATTATTGGCTTGCAAGCTAAATGACTGTTAAAACCAGAAAGATTAGACTTCATTTATCTATCAAAAGCAGTGAAAAATTTTAAGATAAATTTCCACAAAGGTATAGCTCTTACTCTTGAAGGGAACTGCCAAATCCTACATGTGAAGGACATATAGAGTGATATATGTCAGCAACTGGCTGCAGGCAAAAAATGGTGATATGAGGCTGAGGGCAAGCAGCACTGTGAAGGCAAAAGCTGATGTGTAAAGTCTTACATGAGATGCAGGTTTAAAAATTGAAACAAAAAAAAAAAGGAAGCTTGTCTAAGTCAGGCATGATCTCATCATGATTGAACTAATAGTCAGATACAAGGCACTGTCATTATCAAAAAAAGAGCCATGATATATTTTGCTGGCTGCTTGTAAGTAGGTAATGGATTATTTCCACGGGTGACTGCAGTGGTCAGGGGATCACAGGCTAATCATAACAGGATGACTGTGTGCCAACAAAACGCTAATGAGCAGCTATTCTCATAATCAGGTGTCTGACTTGTAGCAGTCATGGAGAGGGCTCTGCACAATAGCATGCGTGGATGGGATACATCCAAGTCTGTCACAGTAGATTATTTACCTGAATAGGGGAATTGAAGATACAACATTGATATAACTGAACCATGAGTGTGCGCTAGACACATAGATGAAATCACTGACCAATTTAGAAACACCTAATATTGGTTTTATTTATTCTGCCAGTGGTGGAAGACAGTCACTCAGTAGGTATCTGGTTAAATGTATGCAGGAAAGGGGACATAAGTCCACAACTTTGATCTTGTGCTGCTGCAATATCATTTAAAACCCACTTTGTACTGTTTGATCACTATTTTTTTTTGCCACTTGCTATTTACTATTGCAATTAATGATCACAGAATGTAAGTGATTAATTCAATTTAAAATATTTCAGAAAACCTTGACCTTGGCTGTGGGGGTAAATAAACTTTGGAGGAGTGAAAATATTGATACACTATTTGATTGGGATGATAGGAAAGGCAAAAACACAAAAGTGAAAGGCCACAGAAAGTTGAAAAAGGACCAGGAAAAAGATATGAACTTTTCCACAATATTGTGGTACTTGCAGACTGAGCACTTTTTCCAGGTCACCCTCAGAACATAGATGGTTACATTCCCTAAAATACAAGTATTAATAAAACATTAAAACAGCTTTATAGCCATTTTTTGTGTGTCTTTTCCCTTTTGGTGAAATTGTTCTCATCACTAAGTTGAGGAAGTCAAGTCCTTCCTGGGCTGCATTTCAGTTAGCATAACTCTGGCTTAACTCCAAGACTGCCCTGTGCACGTGCTACAGTATCAGCTGACAGTCTGGCCTTCTCCACTGGATTTCAAGAGTTTTTTCTTTAGTCTGTCTTTAAAGACTATTTCCTTTTTTTTTTTTTTTTCTTTTTCCACTACAGATTTCTTCCCAGGCACCTTCAACATCTGCTTTACTTATTTGCTCTTCCACTTTCAGCACTGAACCTTCACAGACTCTTATGCAAAGCCTCCATTCCCTGATTGCAGTTCAAAACAACAACTGTATTCTTATAAATAGTCCTCCAGTTATTCATCTGTTTTTTGTCATATGAACAGGAGAAGCTGGGGAATAAAATGAACTTTAGACCTGGAATCTGACATCACAAAGGCCCAGTTTATCATCCAAAGTTTCATACCTAAAATGGAAAGACTTGCTAAATATAACATTTAACCTCTGGATGAGAATTCAGACTCACACCCTCAAAATTCTGGAAGGAAGGGTTTATTTTTTTCTTTGAGAGTAAAACATGCTAGAAACTTCACTGTCTGAAAACTGATATTAAGGCAATTTATTAGCAATAAAACTGTTCTACAGAGTTTCTCAGTGCTGCACACTCTGCAAACAGATTTCAACTTTTTGAATCTAATGTATTAAATAAAATCATAAGAAGGATAGCTTCATGCCTTAGACCTTTCAATATAGCTTACAATTGTGTCTTTCTGGAAGGTGAGGTTATAGGGTGTAAAGTAGAGGTGCTTCCCTGACATTCTGGTAGGGATCAGTTCTATTTCCATGGATCCCAACACTGCAGAAAGATGAGCCTTTCATTTTATTCCATTCTTGTTTCAGTTACAGTAGAGAACCAAAGCTGCGCCTTTACGCACTAAATATTTTTATTTGAATGATGTCTGCCTGTGGACTTTTTTGAGTAATGTCTGAACTGACATAAGAGCTTCAGACTGATGCTCTGCACACCACTGAGCTTAAACAATCTGTTCTCTCAAAGTCAGATAGCATCATTATTTACCTTTTAGAGTCTCTGTCCAGGGCTAAATATACCCAACCAGGCAGGCCACCAGAAAGACTAAGCCTGGAAAAAAATGTTAAAGCTGTCCAGGTAGTGAAAGATTTGTGCAATATGCTCCAGTAAATGGATTAAATAAAAGGCAGGCAGTTTTTTTCTAAACTTGTTCTCACAGCAAACAGAATGTAACAGAACAGGCCAAGTACCGACTGTTGTCTTTGTCCATAGTCTGGTCAGGTTTCTTTATTTCATTTGTGGTCAGTGCAGTGATTTTATGAGTCCTTTAGACCTGTTTTGACAAAGTATAGTTGGCAGAATTGGCTTCTCTGAAATATCCAATGCTTCTAATCATACATAATGCCATTTGAATGTGTGTAACATTGTATTAACACTAAAACTGTCACTAAGGACATGGCCATTTGTTTTCATGGTGCACAGATACTCTGCACATACTTTTAACCCTGGAACTGTCAATAGGGTGCCACAAGAGAAAGTATACACAGCTAACATTTTGGTGTACTTTTGGACTGGATCAGGATATTGAAGGCCCATTTGCTGTCTAGAGAGCAGCCCGAGGCTCCATGCTCTAGCCCCATCTTATTACATCATATAAATGTACCTGTGTCACACACGTCTGCTGCATCTGTGTTCTCCCACCCCTAAGATACATCAGTGTTTATCTCCTTTGCAAGAACACTGTGACATATGAGCAACTAATATTGTGAAAATACTTGCTGAGGTTTAATCCAAGATGGCAACTCACCCCCACACAGCCACTCACTTGCTGCTCCCCCTTTGAGCAGGATGGAGGAGAGAATTAGTGGTTTGAGGTAAAGACAGGTTAATGGTACAGAAAAGGAAGGAAACAACAACAATAACATCAACAGCAACAGCAGCAACAACAACAATCATAATAATAATATTTAGAATACAGAAAATAGGTGATGCTCAATGCAATTGCTCACCACTTGACAACAGATGCCCAGCCAGTGCCCAAGCAGTGGTCCCTGGACAGCTTTCTCCCCAGATTATATATTGAGTATGACACCATACAGTATGGAATATCCCCCTGTCCAGCTGGGGTCAGCTGTCCTGGCTGCCTCCCCTATCAATACTTCTTGTGCCCCTCCAGCCTTCTTCCTGGCAGGACATGAGAAACTGAAATGTTCTTGACTTAGTGTAAACACTACTTAGCAACAACCAAAAACATTCCTATGTTACCAACATTATTCTTCATACTTCATAAAAAAAACCCCCAACAACAGACTGTACTAGCTACTAGGAAGAAAATTAACTCTATCCAAGCCAAAATCAGGAAGCATTTCTAAGTCACAGAACAAATATTCTCTTTCATACCATTATTCTTCTCTAAAATTCTTTTATTTGTAAACAAGGAAGGTGTCTTCTTAACTTTCTCACTCTCCTTTCCCTGTTCTTTACCATTCCCTCTATGAATATGCATCATGCACAAACATTACAGAGCTCATGGGTGAACAAGAACTCTATAATTTTTCAGTGTTAAAATCTGACTGTGTATGTATGATGGAATCACAGGATAACTCATGCTGGAAGAGACCACTGGAGGTCCCCTCGTCCAGCCTCTGTGAGAGGGTCCCAAGCACAGACTGAGCCCTGGATTAGGTCAGGCTTGGCAAGTGGATCAGGGCACAGAAGAGCCACCTGGCTGAGGGCAGTGTGTCCCCTGGAGTTATGGGGAGCAGCCCCTGACAGTGGGTGAGGAGGTCAGGCCAGGACTCATCCCAGCATAGGAAGCTGCTCTGAGTTGAAACTCTTGCCTTTGACCCTCACCTGAGCTACACCCCCTAATGCATTGCTGCTGTGTTTGTGACTGAAAACAGGCTGTGCATCTGTGCTCTTGCACACACACTATCATCCCCATCCCAGCTCATCCCATCCATGTTGCTAAGGAGATACCTCCCAGCTGGGGCTGGGGCTGCCCTGCACCCCTCTGCCTGCCATCTTCCTGGCTGGAGGAATATCCCTGGCTGCCAGGTCCTGACCTGAGTCCCACTGAGCTCCTTCTACTCCCAGCCACTCAAAGTTGGGCCAGCTATGAGATCAGACAGGGTTTCTCAGAGCTTTATCTACTGAGGTCTTGAAAACCTCCAAGAATGCAGACTGCACAACTGCTCTGGACAGCCTATGTTACTGCTTGAAGGTCTTTGAGGAGAAAGCATTTCTGAGCACCTCTTGTTTCCAAATGTTTGCTACAAAGAGTGGCTCCAGCTTCCTGCTAAGCAACTTGTAGGTATGGAAAGGCCAAAGCGATGTCTTCCCAGGCTGAATGAGTCCTGATCCTCAGTATCTCCTCACAGGACAGATGCTCCAATAATTTTTTTATCCCCTTGCTGAAGTCATTCCTATTTGTTAGTGTCTTTCTTGATCTGGGGATCCCAAAGTGGATGCAGTATCTAGATGGAGTCTGACAACTGGAGAATAATCACTTTTCTTGATCTGCTGTCATGCTCCTGTTCATGCAGCACAAGGTGCTCTTGGACTTTTCTGCTGTCCACAAATGTCTTGTGGTGCTGCTCCCATTCAGAGGTCTGTAAGCCAGGCATTCTGAGATCTACCTTGCTCCTGCTCAGAATGTCAAAACTCATTGTTGAATGGTTAAAGCAGAGTTCTTGTAAAACTTGAGTTTCTGCACAGATATATAGAAATAAGTATCTGAAGGCCTGAGGAAGGATTTTAGTGATGAAGGATCATGGAAACAACTTGTGAAATCTGCCAAAATTTCACACAGTAGGAAGCTAGAAATAATAATTAAAAAACCTGGTAAAAAAAACCCAAAACCAAACCAAAACAAACCAAAACAAAACAAAAAAAACCACAAACAAAGAAAACAAACAAACAAAAAAACAAAAAAACCCCACAAACCTCCCACAATCTTGTTATCTTTTAATATTTACTGGGAAAAGAAAAGCTTTATCAAACCTAAAGCATTGACTCTACATTGCAGTAGAAAAATATCACTCACCCAATAAGGAGTCTGTGCTGCTTTTTAACAGAAGAACCTCTAAGCATTCATTGCCTAATCCAGCCCTTATTGAAGTCCCTGAGGAAATTCCTATTAGTGAGCAGGATCATTCATATTTCTCTTTTTAACAGATTAGTGAGTGTTTACACGAAGGCCCTGTAGGCACCAATTAATCTGTATTCATACAGCAAATGCACAGCTTAAAAATCCCTGACACTCTGTTATTGGTAATTCAGAAATTTGCCTTGGCAAGCAACATCACTGAGAGCATCCATGTCTTTTCAGATATTATATTTCCAGTGTTTATTTGTTGAAATGTTTTTAACTCATATGATTCTAAATATGAAGCAAGTATAAACCAAATACAGTGTAGCTTTAAGGTTGTACACAGAAATCCCAGAGCTGCTGGTCCTGCTCACAGCTTTGCTGAGAACCCTCAGAAGGGAATTTCACAAGTATGTTCATCTTTGCAGTTACTCTTTCAGATCATGTGGGCAGAAGGCAAATAGTCAAGAATTACATGAGCTGCTGCTACTTCTCAGGAAATGTTGAGCAGCAACAGAGGAAGACGAAGAGGAAAACCAAAAAATAAAAATGGTCAAAAGTCAATCACTTCACTTGCATGCCTTTGAACTTTTGTAGTTCCTTGCCTACCCATATAGTTGCATGCCTGTAGAATGCCTGCTCCATATATGGAAATACACCAGCATGATGGGAACCTCATCTTTCGTACACTCCAGAGGATGTGTCCTGTTTTTTCAACAGGCCCAATCTCCAAGATCACTGCCTGCACAATATATGGCTTTGGTCTTGAAATCTGGCTGGGGCTGTCTTTAGGGCAGTGCAGAAGAATGTGGTGCACCTCTGCAGCCTAGAGGTTTGAAGGGAAAATAGGCTCTTGGAGATCGTTCCTTATTTTACTCAAGGGCCTCAAGAACAGGAAAAAGGCAGAAATCTTCCTTTCATCCAGCACCTAAAACAGATGGGCAATAGTTTGTATACATATAAATGTAATATTAAAAAAAAATGTTGAGCAACCATCTTCTGAGAAACTGAAAATTTAAATTATCATTTAGATGAAGGTAGGGGTGAAGTGGGGTGGAGGGGGAAGGAGAAGCAGAAAAAAACTTATCACTATTTTCTATTCCTACCTTTTGTCTGTGCTTAGTAAATCTAATCCTGCTGACTGATCTTCATGTACGTTATTGAACTGACAACTGCTTTGTGTATAATGTATCTTTCCCTGTTCTGTTCTGTTCTGTTCTGTTCTGTTCTGTTTAATACAGAATTTCAAAGCAAATGCAAATGTTACAGCAACAGAGAGTATTCTTGTTAATTACTCCTAACCTTAGACTGCCTGTGCAGATTCATCTGGTGGAAGGCAGAACTCTGGGTCAGAATGTGGTGGCTCATCACTTGAGCCTTAACAATACAGGTGAGTAGTGAATAAAAAATTAGGTAGAGTTAGAGAAAGCCTCATCAAATGAGAGTCAAAAAGGACTACAAGTAATAGCATTATGGTGGAAGCACTGCCATGAGAGAGGACAGTATCAGAGCATGGCTTATTTAACATACTAAAGAAAAAGCTGAGAACAGTTTTGATTGTTTCCTAAAAATACACAGGCAGAGTGAGGGAAGTGAGAAAAGTGAGAATAAATATCATCAAGGGAGAAGAGCTTCACATTCTAACTGATTCCAAGACAGGGATAAACATATATGCCGTCCAAGAATAAATTCAGGCTGAAATTTCTTAAAAATTATAACAGCAAAGCCCTGAAACCACAGAATGGATGAAAAATATTCTTCAGTGTTAATAAAATAGAGCTTGTGGCTGATCTGATTGACAAAACAAGGGACTATATATACCAGAACATTCCTTTAGTCCCTCTAAGTATGACTCATGGAGTTTGGAGGGGGGAAGGGTCAAAGTCAGGCATACAAAACTACTAAATTAACTTGTCATTGTAGGTCTCAGTGAAGCCTGAAGGAAACTTAAATGAAACCTTATCACATATATTTACACTGTAACATTCCTTGGGTAAAAAAGATCTGTTCCTGGGCATACCTGGAACACTAAATTGGCAAAGAAATGAGGAGTAAGATTGTAAAGTCCATTTAGGTGTTATGTTATTTTCTACATTTGTATGCTGGAGTTGAATCACTGGTAATAAAGCAGGAGCCACAGAATTCCTGAGAAGCCATTTAGAATATGAAGGAATTTTTAAACAAAAGGCAAAACTTCAGGCTATCCAAGGAATCCAAAAGGTCAAACCATGTAGGAATATCTGTTGTGAGTCACTTGGTTACTTCCGAGTGCCTTAGAAATGTCTGATATTTTTATGATTGCATAGAATCTGGCTGGGATGGAATTTACTTTCACCGTAGCAGCCCTCATAAAGCTGTGCTCTGTATGTGTGGCTAGAAGGATGTTGATAACACACTAGTGTTATGTCTTCAATCAAAATCATGGTAGATCACCTGAAGGTAGTCTGTATTTTTCATAGATATCAGCTATCTATTATTGAATTGTGTCATACATTGCAAATGTCCCATGCAGCAGGCAGAAAAGGAGTTACTGTACCCTCTTTAGCCAGGACTTGCAGTGACTAGCCCACTCAGCTTAGGGATTTGGTCTTTAGCTCAATTTCCCTGTTGTGCTGGTGTCTCATATTTGAATTTCCTATGCTCTAAGCTGGGATTCTTTGAGATGAATATTCATTGAGCCAGATGGAGTGTGTATAACCTTAATGTAATGATTAAAACACTACTGTGTCAAGGGAACAGCCTATTTTTGAACCAGTGCTATTGCCTGCGACCATGATTGCCTTCAATAAGTAGAAATTCCCACAAACATTCTTTTTTTTACACCCTTACAAGAACCCATCAGCACATATGTACTTACTCTAGAGAAAATGTGAGGTGATTGTAATTAAACAGAGGGTTTATATTTTCCCTTACCTCGTAACTGTAAATATCTTACATCTACAGAAAGGTAGAAGCAAAAGGGAAGGAGAAGCACAGCATCAGGAGGGTGTATATCATGAGTCATGAAATACCATGCCATTTGTTCAAGAGTTCAGGTTACTTGTGTAACCAGAGTAACTTACCCTGCTTAGCAGAAAAGTGCAGGGAAAGTTCCCTGGAACTGCTAGAACTTTTGGAAAACTCTTGTAACTACTTTAGATTTCAGATGTTATGAATTGTTTATGTCTCTATAGAAATAAAATGATCCCTTAAATACTTAAAGTTGATATTGATATATTTCATCCATATTAAAATGTATGTAATCTAAAATACTTAATCATTGGTACAAAAGATGGTAGGTAGTACTCAGTTCAAGCCACAGTCTTTGGTTGTAGTTGTCAGGCACTCTCCTGGGGTTTTTTGGCCAGCACAAATCTTTTCAACCAGTATGTGGTAATTATTAGGATTTCTCACATAAGTAGAATAAAAAAAATCGCCTTAGTTTAGGCTTCAGAAGCCTCTGGCACTGTCTTTCATTTGCCAGCTCCTAGCTGTTATGTACTAGAAGTATATGAAGGGCTCTGGGAGACAGGTGTATATTTATACTGGATATATTTCACTTGAGTCTAATGCATCTTTACAGAGGTCACTGAAGTTGGAAGAAGTCAAAATATATGAAGTGATAATGCATTTTGCCTCAGACCATGCATACTGACAACCCTATTTCCCATTTTGCTATTAATTATATATTAAGGTAGAAAGGGCTCTTCTCCAATAGACACTGCTTCAATTATACTCTGATAAAAGAATAAAATAGATCACAGCCTACATGATATACATGAACCCTATTGCTTAATATTACTCCCATGAACAACTGAAACAGTCCCTAGGAATTCCTCAATTATCTCAATTATGTATGGGAAGAATGCACTTGCCACACCACATTGCCTCAGTGTACTATTTTCACAGCCTTCAAGAGAAAGTTCCACAGGCAAAGGGTTACAACAAAGGAGAGAGATCCTAACTATGCCCTTCCACTACAGTTTTAGTTACATGAAGGGAGAAACGTTTGAACAGACATCAGTGTCACAGGTGCCAGTTGTCTGATTTATTCCCTCTCAGAGGAATGTACTGGCATCTGTGTGCATAGTGACACCTTGCCAGCTGGCCAGAAGGCTGTCCCCTCAGCTGTCCTCTCCAACAGATGAATTGCACAGTGAGCATAGCTGCCTGCCAAAGAACAGACTTTCCAGGAGAAGGAGAGGGGAAATGCAATTCACGTATTTCTGACAATAGTTTTACTTGAAATTTGTTTACAGAATTAAGTTTATTGAACAAGCTTATCATCAAAGCCATCTTTCTGACACTGCAGTAAGGTACTTGGATTGTGCATCATTAACCACAGCAATTCATACACGAATTTACATTCTCCCTGATGTTGCTGAGTGGAGGATATTTTTCTCAATGTGGTCATAACACTGTATGGGCAATATGATCTTACTTAATCTTCTTTTTTATAATCCTAGATCACTCAGCCAAAATAAATACCCCTGACTTTAGGAAACTAAATTAAATAGCTATGTTTTAAAGCCTAGATTTTTAATGCTTTATATGGTCTGAGCACTGAAAACTCTGATAGTCATCCACTTGTGAAAGTGTGCAATGAGCCCTCAGCTGGCTTTAGGGAAGAGAGACATGTTAAAACCATCACAGCTCACACATCAGTACCAGCCAATGAGCTGGCAAAGACTGGTGTCCTGGTTTATAGGAGTTTCTATAAAATAAACCTAAATGGGTCTCTTCACTCTATGGCAGTTTGAGAACCCTATGCAATTTAACCATAAAGTGAGAATGAGTATTCCTAATTTGTTTGCAGAGTGAGAAAGTGTGTTCCAGAGTGTAAGAATGATAAGAACAATATTTGGCCAAGGTTGAATCAAGCTGAATCACTAAGAAAGGATAAATACTGGGTGAAACTATTGGACAAGGTTTGTAAGACTCACAAGTTAAAAATATAATAAGGGCATTCTGATACTCTGAGCAGTGGTAATGCTTTAAAAGAGACTGGGAACTGTTAATATAAGTGCATTTATTCATCTCTAGAACATGCACTTCTTTTTCAGAAATGAATTAGCTGTGATTTTTTTTCATGTTTATAGTCTTATTAATTACCCCCTCAAATTATCAGTTCATTGTGCCCACAGAACATACATAGTTTGGCATAGAGCCTTTTACAATGCTGATCACATTGTCTGAATACAAGAAAAAATATCTATTCTTTTTTAATGATGGTCATGTCTGCAATGTGGATGCTCATTGTTCATTCTCTTTACACCTCATGCCCTTTAACTCACATATTTAATATATTTCAGCTGAGTGAATTAAAAGGAAGATTAAAGACAGTGAATGGTTGTTTCTGGCTCATCTGGGTTTATCTGGTGCATTTTAAGTAATGTAACTGGTTTCTCCAGGGAGAGAGGAGTTTGTTTTCCTACCTTTCTAAGGCATGACTTCACATGGGTGATAGCAATATAATCCTAAAATCAGAGAATAGTTTGGGTTGGAAGGGACCTTTAAAGGTCACCTAGTTCATTTCCCCCTGCAATGAGCAGGGACATCTTTGAGGTATTTAGGCATAAAACTAGTACAATGACTGGATTGTGTTTCAAGCTTTGTAGTGTCCTCTAAGTCTTAAGTCCTATCCTAGGAAATTCAGAACTTCTCATTATATGGCAGAGTAGCAAAGGAGTTTCTGGATTTTTTTCTGATGACTATGTCTTAGGTAAAAGAAGAGGTGGAGCAGTATTTCTATATTACTGTCATATCTGCATCACTGAAGAGGAAGCAGTCCCAACATATATATGGTATGACTTAGCACATCTAAATGACATCTTACTTCTGCAGTCATAGGGGTATAAGTTTTGGTCCAAGGTTCATTCACTGATTCTTTCCTGAGAATACCAGTTCTACTGAAAATACCAGTTCTATATGTGAGCCAAGTCCATATCTGAGCCTGTGTTAGTGCATTTTGGGTTCAAAATCATGTGGCTTAGCTTGAGTCACCACTAGATATGTTTTCAAACATGTGAGTGGACTTTTCATTGAGGATGAGCAACATTCACGGTAAGTTTTAAATATGGATTTGCTTTGCAAATTCAAGTGAACATCTGGAGCAGTACTGTCTTAAATCACCACAACTAGGCTTGCAAGGCCACACTATTCATGCCCAGAGCTCAAGTTCCCATTATTCATCCAGCTGTTTTTCACCCCAATTAGAACAGGAACTGTGTTCATTCTGATTGAAATTGCAGGGGCTACTCACAAAAGCAACCTTTTCTATACATTTAAGTGTTTGTGACTGCTGAACTTTCAAAACTGTGCTTTCTCGCTTTAATTAAAAATATAAATCTGTTACGTCCCACAGATGGACACTGGCGACATGAGCTTCTGTCATATTCCTCCTCATGTAAAATATTGATGTCAGACTCTGTGATGCAAAGTAGCAAAACACTGAGTGCAGAAGCCATCCAAATCTCATTTGGATTCCCAAAGGAATTTGACCCATACTAGCGAGCACGATTTAGACTGATTATGTAGCTGTCAATTACATTGCTTTTCTGTGTACTGAGATTACTCGGACTCTATTCTTTATCACAACCAAAATAAACCCACTGCAGTGGATCGTTTTCCCCTCCTAAACAAATGCATACTGAACATGCATAAGTAAGCCTAATCACTGAATCTTTTTACTCAGATTTGTCAGTGACATACCCAGTAAATGTCCAAAGTTCAAAGCTGACAACAAAGGTACAGCTATAATTCAGCTTTGTGAGATGAGGATTTTGACACTGTATAAACTTGGCTTTATGAATTATGAGATGAAATATTCATTATGTATATATTATAGGGTTGCATGACATTAACAGCCTTGGTCTCCATGACAATACCAGTAGAAGATGTTTGATGAAAAAATGGCTATGAAGAATACAATTTAAATAAATACCACAATGCTTGTGCATCTTTTTTTTTTTTTTTTTATTTAGCAAAAGTTTTTAACACATTCAAAGTAGCCAAAATATTATTTTCCTTCTTTATCTAATTAGACAGACAGTATTCTCAGAGAGAGATCAACTTTTTGCTACCTGTGTGTAAAACCCAAGGCTAATTAAAAACTCCTGGGTGATGGGTCATATATGACCAAAAGGATTTAGTGTATCCTGGATTCAGTTGTGAAACATTGGCACTCTAAAATGCAGTACCTCTAGTCATAAGCAAATGACTATACACCACCCTCAAAGATTTTGCGTTTCCCCTTTGATTGCAAAGACAGCTTCAGCTGACCAGACAGACACAGACGGATACTATGAAAGTAGGTGACAGGAATGTTAGCCATGCAGACAGGCACAGGATTGGCTGGGTACCCCTCTCTGGAAGCTCTGCAATTGTATTTTCATAGTGCTTGTCATGTCATTAATAAGGTGGATCTTGAATAGGCTCATATTCATGCTGTCAAGTGGACATGTGGGTATAAGTATGCTGGGACTTTGTATGGAGCTCATTAGCACCACTGCTATACAAACAACAAATATCCATCATTTCCCAGCAGACAACAAAGGCAACTTCTTTGTCTTTGATTTTTAGTTCTTTCTTCTGTATTCACTCTCCATTTTCCCTTTCAGCTCCTTAGGTTCTTTGAACAAAAGGTAAACTCTGTGACAAAAAACCCCCAGCAACCTAAAGCCAAGTAAACCCATACAGGATAGTCAGTGAGGGCAGGACCATATGGTTTAAGATAAACAAGTTTGAAAGTTGCCACAGATTATTTTAGGATAACCATGGATGTTTACATTTTATTAAATAAAATGGCTAATTTTAGTCTTAGATTTATTTTTATCTGTACTGACTAGTCACTGGGAGCCTGTTCTAGCACTGCCACTGCCTCAGTCACCTCACCAGTTCATATTTATCAAATGATGCAACTGTCATTCTGGGACAGTATTAAATTCTTGTTATTAACTTAGAATCTGACCTCCTTTTAGTTCTCACATTGTCTTCTGTGAGATAAAAAGTGTTATCACTCTGCTAATTTCTGTCATGACAACTTGAGCTGAGATTACAGGGTGCACACTATGTAACTCGTGCCTTGGAGCAGATGCTCCTTGTTCTGTTAGTGCTCTCACCTTTCACATGAGATGACACCAAAAGATCTCAGACTGTAAGACTCAGATTTTAGGATGTCATCTTTCTATAAGCGTAATATTAATCAAAAATAATTCTGTTCTGATTCACTCCTGCCACACTTGGGCATCCAAACACTATCTGACTGCAAATAAATATATCCTATAGGAACCTCCTTTTTAGGTGATACCTAATGTAAGGGGTACCTAAATGCTGTAGCTCCATGTATTTCTAACAGCCAGGATGCCTAACTTAGGCAGTATCTGTGCTGTCTGTGTTGGATAGGCAATTAGTCAATACATTCCTAGACCAAGTACAAAGAACAATTAGTCTTCCTCCTGTGTTCCTCATAGCTGGTGCTCCTAGATAAGGTTAGTCTGCTACAAGATGACAGTGGTGTGGCCTCCGATGGCATCCTTTGTCCAATAGTCCAGTAGCTGGAATACCAGTTTTGGTATACATCACATTGAAGCTTCAGTTTGACCCTTTTTGTTTCCCTTTTGGGAAAACCCCCAAAAAACCCAACCAACCAACCAACCAACCAACCAACCAACCACAACAACAATAACAACAACAACAACAACAATCACCTTTTAAAATATGTTATTTAATTGAAACTTTCCTTTTGGTAAAACATTATTGAAAAAGTAGATAACTTCATATTTTAAAAATGTGTCACTTAGTATTTTTTCCAGAAGTTTTATTTCTTAGGAATCAGCTCTTTTAATGAATGGAATCCTAATCATATTAGGAAAATAACAGCATGCAATTTATTCAGAAAGTGCTTCATTTACACCAAATATTAAAAGAAAAAATGCATGCAAATAATTTTCTTTAAGAATAATGCATTTGAGGCACAATGATCATTTCAAAGCAGTCCTAGGGCATTGGTAGGGAACCCTGGATTTCATTAACCAAATAAAACCTTTTCAGAAAGAGTAATTTCAATAATTCTGTATAAATAAAGATGAAGGCTCAACTTATCCTCAAATTATCATCTGCGGTAGGTCCCCTTGCTACAGTGCCTATAGCAATCTTTTTACATTTAGAAAAAAAATGCAAAGTCAGGTTACATTTTGAAAGCACTGGCAACAAGACTCCTGTCTCCCAGCTGGTCATGAGCTCTTCAAAATATCATGGAGGTCTCTCTGACCTGAAAACAAAGTTAATGGTTTGGTATGGCAACAAGCACTGAAAACATGTGATAAAACTCAGTAAACCAATGAGAAAAGGAAACATTTTCTGAAATGTCTCACGGGCGTGCAACTTCCAGTGAACACTGAACTCAACATCTTTTTCAAGTCTAATTCAGGCATTTTTATGTTTTATCAGCTGTGTGTTTTAAGAAAGCCAGAGTCAAATTGAAAGCAGAATGCCAGACAGTTGCAGAGAAAGATAAAAATCCATTACAAATAGAAATACAATCAGTTTTTCCTTAAACAGAGACATAGAATATGTTAAACATTTTGGTCTGCCCACTGTTTAAAGATCTGAGCGATTTCCCTTTTATTGCCACAGCTGTGAAAAATACCTTTCACAAATGATCATGACTTTTCTTTAGAAAAATTAAGAGCTCTGATATTGCACAAAAATATTACCATTTCCAGAAAACATTTTTCAGTATTTCATGTTCTTTTGAGAAAATTAATATTTTCCTGAGGCTTCTTTTCATATTTTTTTTTTCAAATTGCCATGGGATGATTACAGCTACACTTCTCAAATTTTTGCTTATGGGTTCAAAGATCTTCTGTAGCGGGTGTTCCTTCAACTTCTGGAATACAGCACATACTACACCACCGACAGCAAAAAATGAAGTCTATGCTGCCAATGTCCAAACTACTTATTAACTCCCCAGTGCATCAGCTGAGGAGTGTAAGTGTTCTTAAATTTTTAGGAAATAATCCTTTTCTCCTGTTTCTACAAAATCGTAGCTTTCTTAGGCCCAATTCATGTGCAAACATCAAGACATGGAACTATCTGTCCACCTATATGTACATTATTCTGTCTTCCACAGCCTTGCGGATGCAGACACATCAAGATCCCCTCACTGCTCTCCTCTGTGCCAGAAGAAGCAGGATCACAGGTTGCCTAATGAGGCAGGAAGTCATCCACATTAAACCCCTGTCTCCAAGCAGACTTAAAACTGAGTCATCTACTTCAGGAACTGCATAAAATATGCTGGAAGACATAAATAATTTGCACAGCTCAAAAATTAGATTCTTTACTAGCTTCTTTTCCCTACAGAGAAAAGAGCCCATCTTGATGAGCAGCTACCCTGAAACTGGTCTTAGAATCCAGAGTTTTTACTTTTTTTAACATGCACTGATAGACAAGGAGGTACCTGTTACTTACGTAATACAATCAGAAGCAGAAAAACTAGACTGCGCTAACATTAAAAAAAAAATTAAAAAATATTTTAATCACAAGCACATACTAACATGCATACAGGTACATCACTAGAGGCAGGGATGGGTCTGATCTCACTGCCTTATTCCAGTGGTTTCATATTTGCTCTCTCTCTTCTTACCCCAAAATCTTTTTCTCCAGCCCAGATCCAAGACTCACTTGGGAACAATGGAAGTCTTTTCACTGCTTTTAAGGGCATCAGACTGAGTGCATCCCTTCTTCTTACTGCTGCAGTGCTTTTGCACTGTTGCAATGTAGCTTCTACTATGTAAGTTACAGTTCCAACAACTACTGATATCAGCAATCTGAGTTTCAGCAGGAAATATGAACATATCTGTGCAGTGTTTATATATAACTATTCCCTGATGCTACATAAAACTAAACATTTCCCTGATATCTATACATTTGGAAATTTATGTATATCTATTTCTCTAGCACTAGCAGAACTAAATTTGTGGGGAACCTCACACTTCTTTATTGCTAGCATCTTAGACTTGTAAAGGAATATGAGGTTGATCTGATGGCATTATTATTTTCATCTAACTTTTCTGGGGACTCTTACCTACTTTGTCCTAAATGTCAGATTCTAATCCAAATCAACTCAGTAGAATACTGCAACAATCACTAATATCAAGTAGTTCAAATATTAGAGGACTTTGCTTTTAGGCTTCTCCCCTGATAGTAGAATGTGTCAAAAATCTGAATGCCTTTTTATCAGCAAAGACTGCATTTCATAGAGGAAATGCCACTGATAACAAGAGATGATAAAACTCACAAGTAGAAGAATATGAAAAAAAAAAACAACTTGATAAATGCACAATGATATTTTCAATACTTTCAGGAACTAAGTACTATATTTTCAAATCATAAGCCAAACTACTGTATAACCTAATGGCTTGACCCTGCAAATGCTTCCAAACATATGATTCTTTATAACACTTTCATGAATATATTTATGCATCTTTAGTTAAAAACTGATTGGAAAAGAAATACGATTAATACTGGAATTTCCACATATAGGAGGCATCTTCAAGGAAATCTCAAATTCAGTGTCCAGAGGCTTTGATGCGAAAAAGGTTTATCCTCGAAATAAAAATTTTCTTAATCAGAATATATACTTGCTTTCTTCAGTGTGTTACATTAAAAATTTTTGTAACCTTCTCTTTCCAGAAAAGAAGTTACTTCCTCTGTAGGAAAAAAAAAAAAAAAAAAGTTATTTCCACAATATCAGTTGCTATTACTTAATTTTTCTATTAGATGAAACAAATATGTTTGACACATGTGCCAGGCAAAGCTTTGGATAGTGCACCCATACATAGAAAATGGACATACCCCTTGAGAAGGAATGCATCATTCTGACCTATTCCTTTAAAAAACCCTAAAAAGGAATGGATTTTGCTTTGGCCTAATTAACAGAAACAACAGCAGCAGTTACAGAAGTCTAACATTTCAGCACCTGCTCAGACGGGGGAAACTGGTGAGAAAGGGTACAGTGCTTCTAAGAATGTAAGAAGTAGGCAAAGACAACAACAACAAAAAGAAGAACCTGATTCGAAGCTAGAATGAACAATAAATTCATCAGGCTTTAGGTCAGCACAAGAAGAAGGAATGAAGTGCAAATGCATACAACGCTTCAGCAGAATTCAAGTCTGTGAGGGATGTGCACAGGTACTTCATGCAGAAATGAGCACTTTGCTTCCAACAGAAAACTTATTTTGGTATCATGTTGCAATCTACTTTTCTTCTCACAAGTGTAATAAACAAGTTATTCAGCTTAAAAAGGATGAGTTAGAATGAAAATATCTGCATATTCTTTTTGACTGGAAATTTTTATGGAATAAATTAATGCCCCATGACATTATCAGTGTAGAGCTTTGAGAACATCTTTTCAAAACTGCATTTTCAACCCATGTTTATGTACAGACTAGAATGGGAATGTGCTCATGCAAAGACAGACATTGCAACAGTCACACACTTTTGAAAAACAATTTGCAGAGTAGATACAAAACACAGAAAAGAAATAGTCTTTTACTATTTGGGTATCTTCAGTAAATCCCATGGTTTAAAGGAGAGTGCTCTGGACTCTGAATCCCAAGGACCTGAGTTTGAGTTTCAGTGGGGACCAATCCCTGGCAGTTAAATGCCTCCCTGCCATCCGATCCTGTCAGATCTCGGTTGCTAAGCAGGGTCAGCCCCGGTTAGTACCGGGTGCTGTGACAGTCCTGAGGACTTCACCGTCACTGTCCAAGCTTGCTCGGCCATGGCAGATGGACCTTAGGACTTAAACGGTGGAGCCAGTTCTGTGCGCGCTGTGCCTCACCTAAAAAATCCATTGTGCAGGCTGGAAGGGCACACCCACGTGAGGAGAGCCCTTCCCAAATATTCGTTCACGAAGTCTGGCTATACGTTTGCATACATCTTCAGTAAATTAAGTTTTTCTGATTCCTTGTTGTAGTAGAACACTTCCTAGGTATTGTTCAACTCTCCTTTTTATGCAAAAATTTTAATTCTGATCTTATGAAAAATTTCAGTATAAATAAAAATAAGAGGTCCACAGAGTCTGACATTAAGTAGCAACTAAGCAGAATTCCCAGAATCACATTTTAGAGTTAGCCACTTGAGCCGATTTTCTTCCTTTATAACTTGCAGTTTATGGTTCACAGCAAATTTGTGTATTCATTTTTGCATAGAAGTAAAGCATCTTTCTCTTAAAAGATGTTTTATAAGGTCTGTTTTCTTCCCCTGGAGTAAACAGGTTCTTTCTCCATAAGTTCTTATTCTTTAATCACTTGTGAATTCCAGACAAGTATTTTACAGACTAACACTGGTAATAAGGGTTGAACTTGAAAATAAAAGCTTAGTCCCCTATGCTTTTAAAGTGCTAATATTACTTATATATATAGTGAAAATAAAATATCTTTGCAAAAGAAAATACTACAGGAATTTAAGCAACATGTGTTAGGGTTTGGCATACTTTGAGCTTCTGGGTAGTCAGTTTGAGATTCATCTTTCTGTGATGGCAATCAGCTACTCCTTCCAAAGTTTTTAATTTGCTTGAGACCATTTAAGTGCAAGACAGTATAAAAATACATGTGTTATATTCTCAAGCACCATGGATGTAAAAATAATTGCAGATGTAATTTATAGCTTGAAAAATGTCTAGTTATGTTTGCAATGATGAAGCACTGGAAGAATATATTATGACTGTCTCAGCCACAGCTGGGTTTGAGATTTCTCTCCTGTAGTCATAGATGCAGTGTAAGCAAATCCCCTGTGCTAGTTTGGTTTTTGTGTAACCTTTCCACAGAACCAAATTTCATCACTGCAATATCCATCTGCTCCACAGAACCATAAATTCCCCAGCAGGCCCATCAGACTGAAGTAGCACATTTTGGTGCAGGAGAACCAGCTGAGACTGACACATTGTGTCCTTAGAGGCTGAACCTTTCCCACATCTGAGAGCAGCAACATCGAGTATGTCTGGGGCTATTCATTGTTTTCTCTCTTCCTGAATCTGTGTTGCACTTCAAGAGCACCATATTGTCTTCCCTTTGCCTCACAATCACTCTCATGAGGACTGGAGAGGCTGGAAGTGCCATGGCAGTACAAGAGGTTGCATCACATCACTAGACAACTCCAGAGGAGTAAATCCCCATACAGGTTGGCTGCATGGGCAGGCCCCCACCTGGCTGCCCAATTCACATCCAGTTCTGTCATGCTGAAGCTTAGCTGTGGGCCCCACCCACCCATTGATTAAATCCCCATTAAACGATTTACCCACCAGGTGCTTCCATTTAGTATTTCAATGAGTTGCAAACACACAGCTCCATAGCAATGTTAACTTTGATTAACTTAATGGAGGTTTTCTCAGAGCAAAATATAGACTGACTTCTTTTGAAAGCTCTAGGAACTCAAAAACAAGCTTTCAGGCTGAAAGTCTCTCCCCTTCACAAATACACCTGAGGCAGAGCACCCTGCATCTACAAAACAAATATAAATAACAGTTTCCTCTGAAAGTGCACTTCAGGATTGTTCTGTATTGACAGACTTCAACTGGAGTATTTTTCTTTGTTTGCTGGGGATATTGATGGATAGATACGATCAGGTGAAAAAACAAAGCAAATTTCTAAGAAAATAGAACAAAAGCTTGTTTGTTTTTTTCTTTTCTTTTTCCTTTTTTTTTTTTATTGCCTGCTAATGGATGCCTTCATTTCATTGTAGGTGTCATTTTGCTGATATATTCTCTTCATATATTTCCAAGTTCCCTGAACCCATTCTAAGCAAAAGGCACTGGAACTAGATTTGTCAAAGCAAAACTCCCCCTTGGATCCACTGAAGGTTTGACATTATTCTAGGATGTGCCAAATGCACACATTTACTCAGAGTTCGATCTTGGATACTTCTCTCTGTGGAGCAACTATACAACAAACAGATGCTTTGCAAAAAGCTGTACTCATGGCTCTATGACAGATTCATTTTTAATATCTGTAAGGCATAACTTGTAAAGCAGGATTTCATGTACCAGTACATTTTCCTAATTTCCAGAAACATTGCCATGATCACAAACGGCTTAACCAGAACTGTATGCACAAAGTCACCAGCAGAAAAACTGCAGCTACATGTAAATTGAGTCCTTTGCCCCGGCCCTCTGAGAGAGTTTTATTGCTGTGGTCTAACCTGCCAAACTAAGCTGAAGAGCCTCAGTGAAGACTGTCAACTGAAATAGAAACAAGAGAGAAAAATTCAAGAACTACTTCTAAAGTCAGAGGCTGCCTATTTTTACTTGTATCAGAATACAGCTCCAGTAAAGCAATTCAAGTTAATGAACATTTAGTGAAGCTATAAGTTAATGAATGTTTCAGTATGATACCAGAGTGAGATCAGAGTACTAGCAAAAATCTTTACTAATTCTTACATCTAAAGGTAAAAAATGAAGGCAAAAATGTAAACACACAGACACACACAAAAATCAGTTTTCCAGAAGACACTTTTATTGATTTTTACTAAATAAAATTTCAGTATATACAAAGTGTTCTGCTTGTGTCACCTTTTTTAAGTAAAATCGCAACTATCTGCATCTGGTTATGAAGATCTTCTTTAAAAGTAAGTACTTGCCACATCTTAAGCCTGAAATGAGCATTATAGTTGCCTGTTAATGAAGGTGATATAAAACAACTATGCAGTAGTGGCAAAAGTGAATAATAATGCCAAAACAATCTCCTCACTAACGTCTTCAAACTCTTTGGATGTACATAAAATATGTATTAGCAGTAAGCAAGTGGAAGCCAGAGGCCCAAATTAGTTTGGAGCTCTCACTGTGCTGATTATTGTATGAACATAAACAGGAAATATTCTTTCCCTTAAAATCACTACAGTTGATACAACAGCATTGCGCACCAGAGCTTGCAGAAAATGGTGTGGAAGAACGATGCTGAACCTGAGGGCAGCTAATTGGAACACAAGATTGTGAAAACTATTGGCTGAACATTCAGCTGTAAGCCCTAAAGATTTTTTTTTTTTTTAATTCCATAAAATAAGTGGATGAGATACAAATGAATCACTTTCAGCCTGTCTACTTAAGGACTCTCATTAAACACCGGTATCATGGTGAAGATGGATCTTAAGACAGAAACAAAAGAAGACTAGGATAATGGTTGTGTCTAATGACTTGGTTGTAAAGGCACAGAATCCAATGAAGCACAAGTTAATAAGCTCTCACTGTTAGAGAGTTTAACATGACAGAATGGCACAGTGATGACAGAATTTCTATAACCAGATTATATAAATAACATGGTTTGATAGGAGAGCTGTGGACAGAACTCTGCATTAAATATTAAACACTTACATTACCTGAGCTAGAGGATCCATTGCAGCAATCAGAAAAATTGTTGCATACCCTTAATTTCTGTGGTTAAGGTATTAGAAGGGGGAAAGGAAAAGCAATAAACAAAGAGTTCAGTTCAAAATATTTACAGTGTCTGTGCTTTGTGCTCGTTCCTGTGCTGCTACTGCTCTGGTTATCTTTCTCAGTATATCATGGGTTCTGAGCAGAACCTACCACCCCTGAATCATCCTTTTTGACAGGCAGAACTTGAGTGAGAGGAGATAGACTTATCATTAAAAAGTCAATGACCTGAATTTTCCCAAGACTTCTAGTAAAAACAGAACATGATAATGAAAATCTTTGCCTAGCTAGTCACAGTTCACTATCTTTCTAATAATCCCACCAGTGAGTAACCAACGATGGAAAATTGCACTTCTATCCTTTCTCCAATGGAAATTTTGTCTGGGAGAAGGAAACTGTTTTACAGTTTGACCAAAAAAAAATCCCAACAACACAATAGTTACTGGTAACAGCAGAACTTTATAGGACACGTGTAAGCAAGACACTGGTCTGACATCAGGATTTTAGCACAGCAATTAATAAAATCACTTGCTATATTATTGCTATATTATTTCAGCTACTGCATCCTATGACACATTTGCTATTACTGAGACTCAAAACACTGAGTGAGTCATGTTCATAAATATAAAATGCCTAATGATTTTTATCGCACTTCAAAGATTATTTTCTTTTCTCTTGAAAAGGAAGCTTTAATAAGTCACAAGAGGTTAGGAGTCACTCAAGTTCCAGTTAGGACACTGATCTAACCATAGTCCAGAAAATGTCTTGATTGCAAATCCAAGTCCCCAGTAAGGTCACTAAAAACAAAAAACAAAAAAACAAACAAACAAAAAAAAAAAAAACAAAAAACAAAACAAAACAAACAAACAAAAAAAAAACAAAAAAAACCCCAAAAAACAAAAAACAAACAAACAAACAAAAAAAACAAAAAAACCCCCCAAAAAACAACAAACAAAAAAAAAAACAAGGAAGAAAAGATGTAGAAACAGAAAAAGAAAAAATAAAGAGAAGGTAAATGAAAAATACAGTTTGGGGAATTTCCCATTTTAAAACTGTTCTTAAGTAAATTATTATGACTTGGAAAAGAAAGGTACAAAAAATGTTTGTATAGCCACCACTGCTGGGGCATCTGAAAAACAGAAAACAACAGTTCCTAAAAGCAAGCTCATTTCCAGGGCAAGATAAAATTCTCCCACATCTTATCATGGCTGCTGCACCCCCCACCCCAACCTTCCTCTTGTCCCCCTCCTCAGCTCCTCTTCCTCATTCCTCACCTACCAGTCATGGCATATGGCTACAAAGAGCTGGGACAAGGATTAAGTATCTTATGGGGTAAATGTACTCCAGGATGAGCTGCTGGAGGCAGGGAGATTATCCAAGGCTTCTGTCATCGCTGGACAGCCATACAGCTACCATGGCTCCCCTTGTTCCTCCTGGGATCCTTGATGGGAAGCGCTTTGGAAAGGATCTCGTTGCTAACAGGCCTGCTGAAGACAGAAAACAGAATAAACATGGCAGCAAGAAGTAATCACTCCATCTTTCCCCTTTGTGCATCTGACAGATTCATATAAACCTGATATGACAATCGCCTGTGACTGCAAGAGCCCCTCAGCCAAGGGGGAGGGGGAGGGAGGGCAAAGTGGGATAAATAATGATACATCCACAATAACAAGGCAGTAGTGTGGAAATCTGTCAAGAAATACACACTCCTGATAATAGGAAGAAAGCAAGGCCTGATTTTGCTTAATACAAGGCTGGAGTTTACACATTCTGCTACACGAGAAATAAACCAGCTCCTTTCTGCAGAAGCAGAGGTGCCCCTCCATCTGCATAATAGCTGTGCACAGCTTGGGATCACTTATCTTCTAGACCCCACTCTCTTCCTCAGCTGGGTTATCATCATCCTCTGTTATTATCTTCATATTTCCCCTGGTTATTACCAGCATGTTGCCTTTGCCTTTATGTCGACCAGCTGGCTTCCGTGTTTCCCAGGTAAGAAAACTAATGTTCTTTGCTTCAGAGTGAATGTCCTATTCATTATTTTCAATGTACTGTGACACAGCAACACTGAATATCAAAAGCCTCCAGTAAATTCTCATCTATTTCTCAGACATACAGAACAATTAACCAAAAACAGCACAAACAACAACCTACCTTTTATGCTCCCTACTGAATGCAAGTTTTACTGTGTTACATTTCACAACTGCCCAGACCAGCAATGGGAATGGTCATGTGGATAAACACTGTTTAATATTGCACATTATGATATGCCAGAGAGCACTTCCATTGCACCACATTCTTGATGGTAACACAGATAAATCACTTTTCATAGCCAAATGGGTTGAAGCAGAATGCAGTTAGTGAAAAGAATTGCTGCAAAGAAACCTTACTGATACTGTGATCAGCTGTCTATATCCATACATCTCACAGACTAGCAGGAAAATGAACTCTTGCTATGGGTTTTTCACTGACCATGTTGCACAGAATTGCACCCAGACAGCTCTTGAATATCTCCAGTGAGGGAAATTCCACAATAATCTCAAAATCAACCTCAAAAAGATTTAACAAAGGCAACAAAAAATATTTACCTGGTCGAAAAGAAGTAACCACCCTGGTCTTTTAGTCTTTCAGTTATGTAAAGATTAAATTCCCTCTTGTCCTTTGAATTTACCAAAACCATAGTAAAAGTCTTTTACCTTTTTTTATAAATGCATCAAAATCTGTAGACCTCAGCAAAGATACATGATCAGTAGCCAGAATTTCTTGTGATAAAAACTTGAGTACTGCAAACTTTATCAAAGTATAGGTCAAGCTACCCATAAAGCCAAAACATGCAAAATTCCAGTTACAACCACCTCAGATCAAAATCCAAAAATGGAATATCCTCTTAAAATTAATAATTAAAACTAATAAATAAAATAGAAATTAAGCCATCATTATTTACTATGTTTATTTAAAAACTACAAAATTACAAGAATTTAAATGAAAACGCTGTTGTCAATTTCCATTTGAAAAAGCTATTAAAGGATGGCTTAATGACTTCAGATTGTTAAAGTCACTTTGTATTCATGGTTAATTAAATGCACAAGGACTTGCACTGAGAATCAGAATATTCTAAATAATGAAATAATAACTTGTGTAACCAATTACTGTAAAATAAAACTGGATTATCCAATATGACCTGTCTGGCTATAGTATTCATAATTTTATATCCTATTTAATTAAATCCTTAGGGTACTATATTTAACGTAAAAACAATCATGACCTTTATAATATAAATGTAGTAGCCCTAGTTGGTCGGGAATGAATTTCGGTTCCACAACTGGGTGACTCATTCAATAGACAATTTTCTGGGCTGTCATCCTATTTAAACAACACTATGAGCCAGTTCCTCTGCTGGTGTAAACAGGCTGTTGTAAATTGACTGTAATGGCATCAGGGCTTTATACCACTGCTCTTTATTTCTAAGCAACAGAAAACAGGGGAAAGTGTACATGCATTTTTTGGTTCACTAATAAAGATGAGGTTTATTCTAAGAAAGATTTGTCACCTCTTCCCCCTCCTTACTGCATCGGGTTTGTTTTTTTGTTTTTTTTTTTTGTTTGTTTTTTTGAGTTTTTTTTTCACTTACTGGAATTCTAGGGAGAGTCTACTTTGTTGTGGGTTTGGAGTTTGGATTTTGGTTTTTTTTTTTTTTTTTTGTTAATTAGTGTTGTGCTTTCCAGAATAGCATCAAGGCCAAGTGAGAATTTGTTATCTAAAGGGCATGAATATAAACATATCAAATTGGAGAGTGATTTTTGTATAATGGAGTGACTTTTGTATAATGTTAGCAATCTACCCACACATGCTATAATAGTTTTTTTCACTTTTCTATTTTTTTCTACCTATTTTTAAACCAGCTGAACTCTCTTTTCTGCACAGTGAAGACCTGTGAGTATGTTATCTTCTCATTTTGCTCTGTACATCATATATGTAGTTACATCTACAAAACACAGGTTTTCTCAAAATATAAAGAGCCAGAACTTAAATGCAGAAACACACTAAGGACCAATACTGCATTACAAGAGATGCACCATTTGCAAATAAATTTACTGAGGGTTGGATCAGCCTGGTAGTGTGCAATTTCAGCAAACAAGTAGATGTGTCTGTCATGCAATCAACAGGCCAGATCCCTAGCAACACGAATTTACCGTATCTTTCCAAGTCACACTGATGAACTTTGAAGATGTCTAAAATATGTTACAGTTAGTGTAGGTGAAATGTGTTGCACCTTGGATTAATAGACTGAACTTCATCTACACTACACTGGTCTGGAAAAAAAAAAAAACAAAAAACAAATTATGCAGGACCAAATAATGATTCAGAGCATGTCATAAGGCTGATTGTGGACATCTCATTACTCAGTTTTCTTTGCCATTGCCCTTCAGAGTTTAAATAGCAACTTAAGGCCCTGACACTAAAAATGTAACAGAATTACATAAAAACCCTATTCAGATTTTTACTTACGTGGTCTTTTCATGTGAAGCAAAGATGAGGACAGTCAGGAAGTCCTGACCTCAGCACTGGGCAGGTACACAAAGAATTTATTGCAATGCAGCTAACATTTCTTTCAAAGCTTGCATATATTTGTACATTGTCTCTTCGATAAAAATTATCAACTATTTCACAAGACTTTAGACATTTTCATTTGCAAGGTCCCTTGACTCTTTCTTTCTGGAACACTAAGCAATTTATCTGATTAAATAGCCTTATTCTTTATTATTCGATTAGGAAATTTTATTGTCTAAAGAATATTGTACCAGAATATACTCTGCCATATTGTCATGGTTTAGCAATGGTACTCCTCAGTTTTGTGTTCCTAGTGAGACTCTCCAAACCCCACTGTCACTTGCTGGAACTAGGACATGCTTCTGTCATTAAAAAAAAAAACAACCAAAAAACCCCCCCCAAAAAAAACAACACCTCATTCTGTAGTGGACTTCAATGTTTTGGGCTTGGTGTATTAGAACTAGCTAAAAATGCAGCAAACTGTTACTTACTGCTGTGGTCTGAGTGGAAATATGTGCTGCACCTATGAAATTTCAAATACAAGACAGAGATATATAAACAAAAAAAAGTCATACTGGAAAAGATAAGATTTGGCAACTGATGGGGTTTTGTTGTTTTCATATTCAGTCCTTTATGTTTACATAAGAAGAAGCACTCTGTGTGCACATCATGTATTCATTAAATTAGATCCTATTTTCATGCTCAGCACATTGATGAAAAGACGAAAAAAGCACATATCACTGATTTTTAATTCTTGATTTCCAGTGGAGAGTTGTCCAGATGTATTAAATCAAGAGCCACTGAACCGTCCTTTTTCTATTTGTTATTGTTGAATAGATTTTACCCTTTTCCTTCTCACTTTCCCAAGCTTTCTTAGTTTTCCATCTCCACCAACACCTTTCATTTGTTAGTTAGCAAACAAATAGATATGTGCATACAAACACAGAAATACATGTATTGTATTTTTTCCAGTGACACCAGGAACCTTTTGATGATGATCTAAATAAATAATTTTAATATATGTGTGAATGTATGTGTGTGTTTATTGTGCTCTATAAATATTCTATCCTGTGTTGTAACAGTATAGACTTTACAAACAATCAGTTTGACCAGCAAATAAAGAATACTATAGATCTTACAGAAAATTACTTTTTTTCTCCTTTTTTTTTTTTTCCTTTTCCTGCACCTAAATCATTAATCCTTCCTGGGTAATACTTTCCTCTTGCTAGGAAAAGAAAACAAAATAAAACAAAAGATAAACCAAACCACAGGAACCTTATTTTACCATATGAAGGTCTTAAAATAGCACAGATACTTAGACACCTGACCATCTAACTTCTTGCTGTGCAGGGAACTGAAGCGGAATCTTCTTTCTTTATATTAGCGTTTGATCCACTAGCTATTTTTCAAAATAAATTAGAACTGAAAACATTTCAATCATCCTGGTGTGCTCTAGCTATTGTAAGTATCAGCTGCATAACTCTTTTCAACCAGAGACAATCTCTGAGCCCTCTTCAGGGATAGTCTTAGGCAGGTAGTCAGACACAGCTCTTATAAATCACTCTAATGAAAGTGGCACTCTCTTTTTTTACAGAGTCCCTTCTCCTGATTGTTTCTAAGTGTTCCCTTGCATCCCTAGATAGCATGAAAATATTTGCTTGTTCTAAGTGCTTATCTTTGTCCCCAGTTAATTTAATAGTAGGAACTATCTCTATAAACAAAAATATTACAATGATGACATTTCAAAATCTTAGCTGCAAATTACCATATCTACTGTCCTTCATATTTTGTTTTCCAGATGAAAATAAATGGGTGAATGATGATGGGAAAATATACATCATTCATCACTAAATTTGTCCTTCCACTGAAGATTTTCCATTTACTTTAGAAAAAAATAGTGTTAGCTACAGTTTCTTATGTTGCTTTTGCTTAGAAACTAGAATAAATTTTGTAACTATGATGTCAGGAACATGGCTAGTAATAAATCCTCCATTACCTCAGTCTTAAACCCCATTCTTCAAGACTGCTGCAGGAGTTTTTAATAACTAATTTTGGAACACTTTTGTTTAAGGTCACATTGCAGCTGTTACCACAAGTTACCTTATATGTGTAAGATACATAGACACATGAGCACTTTTTAGGAAGGACAGTAGGACAGTATCAGAAATTAAGAAAAATCTCAGGTAAGTAAATATGAGATTAAAAGCAATAGCATGGATTAGGCATATTTTCAGGATAACATTTAGTTTAGATAATGGAATTTAGTTTAAGCAGGTCATTGATAGAAGGTTCCATGTAGTCTGTCAAAAGTACAAACCAACTATCACAAACTGGACAAAGGCAAAACATAAAACAAATGAACAAACAAAAAATCAGGTTTTCTTCATGCTTTAAGATATATACACATTTTTGAAGACATTGTAGGCCACCTATATTCAGAATTTATTTTTATTTGGTTGGCTGTAATGATGAGAAAAGGAGTCTAAATATGCAAAACCAAATAAAACATAGTTGCAATCAAGATTCACACTCATGATCTCCAAAGCACATATGTAGTTGTCATCATCACATCTCATAATTATAACTGCCTACATAAGTCACAAGTGCTCAGGGTTTCCTAGGAGCCAAACAGGCAGATGGATCATACTTTGTATATGTGTCTACATAGTTTTACTGCATACCATTGATCATCTGCAGGCTCTTTTGAACTTCATGTTTGTCCTTTTTGAAGCCCACAGCAAGCTTTTATAAATAGGAGAGCAGAAGTGTGGCTGAAATACAAACATGGTGTACATCTCTGTATGCACTTGACCCAGCTTCAATGGGCATGACACTGGATACATGCACATGTTATCATGTAAGCTTATTCTTTAATTCATGGTAAGTCCCAGCTTGTACATCTACCATGCTGCCTGCATTTTGATATGGATTGAAATTCAGCTTTGGAATGTGACGGTTGTCATGCTGATAAGGGAGCGTGGTTGGAATACATGAATGTAAGAACATTGGTACGAGGTCAGACCAATTGGGGTCTACTCAAGTAAACTGATTCTAACAATGGGCACAAGTCTGGAGGGCATGATACAAACTAGAAGATACCAACAATCTATAGCTCTCCTTATCATTCTCCTCTCCTCCAGTTATTTCCATTTCAGAGGTCTGCTGAGCCATATGAGGGGATTTTGTGTTTGGTAAACCTTGATAGATTTCTTCTGCACAAACTTGTTCAGTCTCCCCCAAAGTCCATGAAATTTTTTAGCATACAAAATAGTTTACAGCAAGAATTTGCTCTTGTGTCCTGTCTTGCGTAATCAACTATCACTTCTCACTTGTCTTGAAGACAAGAGCAAAAAGTGGTTCCTGTAAGTTTCATTTGATTGTCTCTTGTTCTTCACCTTTAAGACTGTGTCTGCCCACTGTCTTCATATCACTCAAGACTTTAAATTTCCATCACATCCTTCCCCCATGTTGACTCTTTTCCAACAGAACACTTCAAGCTTACACAAGGGTTCCCTGTATGAAAGCTGTTACAGACAGTTGAACATTCTTGTCACTTTTTTCTTCACTTTTTCTAGTTGTACTTCCTGCATTTGAGATGAGAGGCTCATGACTGCATAAAATATTCTAGGATATGTCTGAACCCTTGACTTTATGTAGCGGAACAGTGATCTCTGTTTTGCTCTCTATTACTTTCTTTATAATTCCAACATTTGCTTTATGATGGCTACCGAGCACCAGTTGACATTTCAGTACAAATCTCTTTCTCAGCAATAAAAAAATTGCTCCTGACTGGCAACAGTTATCTCAGTGCAATTTTGTATGTGAAAGTAGGATTGTCTTTTCTTCTTCTCATCTATTTACATGCTGAAATTCAACTGACTTTTTTTTTTTTTTTACTCTTTCACTTATCTCATAAAAACCTTCTGCAATTTTTTCTAGTCAGACCTCATGCTACCCTGAATAATTTAATGTCATCACCCAGCTTTCTTACATCACTGCTCACTCTGTTATGCAGGTCACTGATAACCATATTAAGCAGAACAATTCCCTGCACATATCCCTGTGGAATTCTACTGCTGACTTCTCTTCACTGGGAAAATTGACTATTTACTTCATTCTCTGTTGCCTATTTTACAACCAATTATTTACCCAAATTATGACCTTTTTATCTGTTATACATGACTGCTTAATATCTAAATCCAAATAGATTATATCAATCAGATCAGCTTTACCCATATGCCTGCTGACCCTTTCAAAGATCTCCAATAAATTTTCAAGACAGTAGTTCCCTTTGCAAAAGTAATGCTGACTTTTCCAAGGTAAAGTATATCTATTCATATGTACAGCAATTCCATTCTTAATAATATTTTCTCCTAATTTTCCCACAGCAGACACCAGGTTTACAAGCCAACACACTTGTTAATGTCCCCCAGAATTAGAATTCTTTTTTTTCAACCGGTGTTATGTTTGCCATCCCTCAGTCTTCAGCAAAGATTAGATATCAGTGTTAGTAATTCAGCTACTTCATCTGTGGGTTTCTTTGGAAACTCTAAACATTCTATGCTCCTATCAGGTTGGTGCTGCACTTCACTTTGACAGTTAATTCCATAACCTCTGCTATAGTCACTTAAATCTATCTTTTGGAAAGTCTCCGCATAGAATTGAGAAAATTGAGAATTTTGCATGCAGATGGAAGACTTGGGAAAGTTGATTCCACCCGAGAAGTCTCACAATTCAATACAGCCCTCTGAAAGACAGAAAGCTCAAGGGTGCTTTTTTCCCCCTTTTAGCTAAGACATTTAGCTTTTCTATTCAGTTCAGATGTTTACTGGGGATTTAACACCATCTTTCTATGCAGTTACCATATCCACATATGATGTAACCTGATGTGGCTGATATTTTTCATATTTTGGCATTTCAGGCCTAAGAGATGATCTTTTTACTTGTCTTTCTCTTCTGTAGTTACCAGATATATAAGCAGTATGAACTAAATGAGAAACATTTTCTTATCTAGAGCTTGCGTTTAACATTCCCTCATTCTTTAAAATAGGTTATTTTAAAATACTGCTGCTAAATTCTGCTTGTTCTCCTTATGCAGCAGAACATAATACAGCCTTATGCAAGCAACAAGTAACTCCACAAAATCAAAATTTACTGGTAAAATAATAAAGACTTGATAACTTTATGATAAATGGCAACACCAACAATATGGAAAAATAATTGCATGCACATACAGCTTACAGAAGTACCTTTTAACCTTGCTGCAGTAACTATTTGCAGTCTCCTGACATGAAAGAGGTTGGTTTAAGGTAGTGTCTGATGTTCCATTTGTAGTGGAGTAAGTGCTCAGCCGGTTAGGTACTGCAGCTCAACTGAGATACCTTAATTTACTCAGTTGCAGTAACCCATTTATATTTATATGCTTTGAAATAGAAAAACTGTGTTCTGATGAAAAGAATATGGTTTGTAACAGTTTCTACTCCAAGCTCTAATACATTAGGAGAGACTGCTTTGTCAGCAGATGTACTGCAAAGTGGAATATGGACAATACATAGTCTAAGGCCACATGTTATTTTGACAGTCATCTTGTTACTGCATAGCTCTATGCACTCTGCATTCTCCTCTCATTATAATCCTTATTCTATTCAACTATAAACTCATTAGGCTCTGTCAATATGACAAGCTGTCCATTTTGCATCTCTCAGCTATTTGGATATTTGCTAATAAACATCTTTTCTTATTTCACATCCATAAGTCAGCATAAGTAATGTATGACTTCAGCCATCTTGTATGCCACAGTAATTTGGCCATTGGCAAATGTGACAGTCTGCATTTTGATCATCTGGCTGAAACAACACATATTTTTAAACATATTTTTCTATAGATTGTCATTCTACACTTTCAGTAAAACCACTTGCAATTAAAATTGTGGCTAATTTTGAATAACATGCTCATTAGTTCTTGTTCTCTATAGTTCCAGAAACTTCACAAAGTTGAATTGAAAATTGAAGCTGTGTTGTCACAAGTTATGATATTCTTACGTCCATGTTTCTATGCTTATACGCAAATTCTGGAGTTTCACCAGTCTTTTTCAACCCCTAAAAGGGATCTATTAAAAAAAAAAAAAAAGCTGTTTTCTGTTTCCACTTGAATATCCAGCAACTTGTCTAGCAGGTGTCTCTGCCCATGGCAGGGTACTTGAAACTAGATGATCTCTAAGGTTCTATGATTCTATGAAATTGTAACTGCTGAAAACATTTTGGAAACACAATAAATACCAAATATTTTATCTTCCAGGTCTTTTCCTTTTGTCTTGTTAACTAAGAGACATGTTAGACTTTTCATTTTAAAGTGCAAAAACATAGCTGGTATCTTGGTGACTGTGTCTTTAAGATGCCCTGCTGGGAAGGGTTGTGAAAGAAGTGTTCTCTAATTTCAACAGCTTTATTAAAGCAGAAATCACATACATTCTGTAGAAGATATTTTAAATTATCATTTGTAACTTTTGATAGGAAACAAGTGAACTTGTCTCCTCTAATCTAAATGTCTTGGTCATGGAAGCAGGGGAATAGCTGCTGGGTAAAACCAAAAATCTAAGAAGGATTATATTGTTTCTTAGCTGTAATTTAGGCATTAAGTAAAAGTACAGCTTCAGTAATAGAATTTTTAAAATTTGGAAAAATGCCTAATTAACTTGAGAAAAGTGATTTAGTTTGGTTTATAAACAAAGATCGCTCTTTTCAGCACTCAAAGATTACTTTTGGTATAAATTACTTTTACTTAAGCATGATTTGAATTACTTAGGATAAATTGCTAATCATCTGATATTGAATACATTGCTGTATTGTTTATTTTCACTTAAAATAAGTGCGCTGGTTTAAAGGTAAACCAGCAGGAAAAATGAACTCAACACGAGAGAGATTATAAGTCAGAGCTACAATTTAATAATAATGATACAGTAAATACACTGACACA
>JAWWEV010000043.1:8578593-8656113 GCA_035583235.1 Hafferia zeledoni
AAGTTTGCGTCATCTGGTATGAAATACTTCCTTGGTTACCCAGTCAGGTGAGAGCTGTCTCCCAATCCACATAGATTGTCTGAGCTTGCTAATTTGAGGCCTAGCTAAAACCACTACAGTTCAGTAGTGTTCAGTTTTGGGTGCCTCACCTCAGAAAGGACATTGAAATGCTGGAATGTGTCTAGAAAAGGGCAACAGAACTGGAAAAGGGTCTAGAAAACATATCTTATGAAGAACAGTTGAGGGTCTGGAGTTGTTTAGTCTGGAGAAGAGGAGGCTCAGGGGCGATCTCATTGCTCTCTGCAACTACCTGAAAGGAGGCTGCAGTGGGGTAGGGGTCAGCTTCTTCTGACATGTCTCAAGTGAAAGGATGAGAGGAAATGGCTTAAGTTGTGTCAGGGTAGGTTCAGATTAGATATTGGGGAAAAAAAACATTCACTGAAAGAGTGTTTAGGCACTGGAATAAACTGCCCCGGGAGATAGTAGAATCACCACCTCTGGAGTGTTCAAGAGGCGTCTGGATGTGGCACCAGGGGATATGGTTTAGGTGTGATTATGGTGGTGCTGGATTGACAGTTGAATTAGATGATCTTGAAAGTCTCTTCCAAACTTGATGATTCTGTGAACATGATTAAAATATATCTGCCCAGAAGGAAGCATCAAAATGCTTACCCACTCAGGAGCATACAAAGTAATTATCATCCAGTAATGACTATAAAATTAAGAAAATATGTTGCATTTTTTGAGCCGCAGGCTAAGTTTATGTATTCATTGTCTGAGACTGAGTCTGAAGAAGTCTCCAGCATTGATACAGACATTTTTAATATTTTGCTAGAGGCTAATTTTTAAATAACTGACTGACTAATTAGTAGCATCAAAATGTGGAACTCTGCATCACTTTTGGTATCTACCTACTGCCATAAATAAAACTTATCATATGCTGTGACGGTACCTTCAGTGCTGAGTTTCTCTTGACTGCTTTATGAGTGAAGGCAAAGGACAGTTTTCAGAACTGATATTCTGTGATATTCTGTGTAAAAAGGTGCATCAGAGGTAGTCTTCAGATTGCCCAAGTGCCCATGGTCAAACAAGTGTTTTCTTTCACTATGCCGAGCACAATGAAAGTTTATTCTGCTCTAACCTGAGCTTTTGGAAATTCTCTTAAGGAAAAACAAGGTGCATATGCAATTTTTGGCACCATCTTCTCTATTGCAAACACCTTCTGTCATCACCTCATCTCACCTCCTTTCTAGGATATTTTTTTATTCTCCCTGCTTCTGTTTACTTTTGTTGTAAGCTATTTTTTCCTTGGAAGACTGTGTTTGACTTCTCTGCTCTGCCAGCTCCTTCTGGGTAAGGCCAAAATAAATCATTAGGAAGTCAGAGTCAAACAAAGCCAGACAAATAATCTATAGTCAGTGCTTGAGCATGTCTAAAAAAATAGGAATGACTCCCCATTTGTTAATTCCTGGTAGGCTATTCTATCTGCAGTGTTCCTGTGCTACGAAGACAAGATAATAAAGGGAATCTCCCTTTCTGCTTTGAGTCTCTCAACCCTTTTCATTCTTTTTTTCCAGGAACAGTGTGATGCCATGAGAGATCCCCAACAAAGCAGGACTCTGAGCCATGTTAGTATGGGATAAGATAAAAAGTAAAGATCCTTTAATATCAGGCCTATGGCCCACAGGAATACATGATGACATGCACATGCTCTCCAAGCTCTAGTTTCCATGGCTTTTATAGTATGGTTCACCCAATCATTACTTCACACATCTCTCAGTCCAGCCCCAGTTCCACCCCTTTTCCACCCCCCAGGATTTGGGGCTGGGGTTGTTGAGACCCTCTGTCTTCATCAGCTTTTCTTCCTTGGGCTCCTGGAGTTCTTCCTAATGTTCTGATTTCTGGGTCACTCTGTCCTGTGTGTATGTTTCATTCTGCAGGCCTTCTGATAGTCTCCAGCTCTTTACCTTGAAGAGAGTCTAAACAACTAAAAGAATTTGAGCTCCCCGTTCTGGTACAGGGGTAGCGATAGAAAGACATTAAACTTAAACTGTTAGAAATATTAACCCACTAAAAATCTACTTTGCTACAGCTACAAGTACTTCTAAAATCTATAAAATGTGAAAAATCACAAACCCCTTCGGCATCAGTGGAAAGCACAGCCTAGAAGAGGTAGACTATACTCTGCCGCCTTCTGGGATTTCTTTGGCAATTCAAAAGTCTATTGTTAGACTTTATCTATAGGCCTTTAAGTCACCAAGTTCTTCCTTGCATCACTGAGATGCAAAGAAAAGACTGTCACTCAAATGACACTTACTCCACATTGGCATAGCATCTTCTAATTGCAAGAAAGTAGCATTATTTTTAGTCAAATTAATAGACAAACAAACAAGCAAACCAGCAAAAACCACAAACAAAAATCCAAAACAAAAAAATAAACAAAAAAACCCCAACATAACAAACATGGCAAATGCTTAAAATTTAGGACCTGAAAACACCACTACTAAGACTCATTTATTCATCAGCAAAATATAAGAGAAGAACGCAATTTAGTGTCTTTGTTACACCATAGAGCCAGAGTAAACTCAGCCTGAAAAAGGATTTAAGACTGTTTATATCTTATGATGAATTAAAGTGATGTATCAAATTAATATAACCAATTATCATAACTAAATATTCCAAGGATTTCCAACACATTTTTTGGTTGTTTTTTCTAGGTATCTCACAGTCTTAAAATGTACTTTCCCCTCCCAGTAGCACTGTGAGGTAGCAAGGTATTAATTCCATTTCACAGATGGAAAGTGAAGCTCAGAGTGCTAACATGGTGCTTTCTGTGCATTGACATTCAAGCATGGCAAGATCCATGGGTAATTAGGACACATGGCCTATAAAAATGTCATGAAACTTCCAGGGTTCAAACTCACATCTCTGTTAGCCTCCAAACGCCAGCTCAGGTACAGCAAGTCTAGCACTTCTGGGGATGTTGCCTTGTACCGGTGTGGTGGCACTGCAAAATTTGCTCAAAATAGGAAACTGAACTTGGACTATGAAAATGAGAGAGTCAGTACCCTCAATGTCAGACCATTCCTTCGTTTTAAGGTACTGAATTATGCCAAGGGCATATAACAAATGGCAGATACTTTGGAGCTGTTCTTTGGGCTCATCACTACTTAAGAGAAATAGGAATGACAGCAGGTGTATGTTACAGAAATGCCATCTCCTTTACAAAACTATCACAGAAATAGCATAAAACTTTAAATAGAATTTCTCAGTTAAGTCTTGTTCTACATAATCCCCAAGTCATTTATACTAGTGAGAATGAAAAAAAATGGACCAGAACAATAGCATTTTGTATCTGCTCTACAACAGTATGACTGACAACAGAAGGCAGAAGAAGAAAACAAATTAGACCCTCTGTGTGTATTACATTGTTTTCCATAATTGAATGCTAATAGCTTTCACATTTATTCAATTCACAATGAGCAGGCACATAAAAATCCCAACATAGTTTGCCCTACACAGTCACTTATATTTTCAAATAAAATGGTCTGCAGACATTTCTGGTGAAATTTGGGCCACCTCATTTTATTGATTTTCCAGCAGTCTAGTGAAATCAATGGACAATTCTGCTCGGTAATCAATAGCACTATCTGACCATTAGTTGGTATTAGAAGAGAGATCCAAACATCTGATAGGCACAGCTAATAGCACACACATCCCTTTAAAGCTGTGCAGATCAAACCACAGAAGAGATGGCAACTTTATCTCACATGGAAAAGCTACTGATAGAAAAGAAAATAATGGCATAAAAAATGTTCCTGTCACATCACTTCTTAAAGAAGGCAAATCATCAGAAAGTAAGTCATCAGGGCTTTCTGTAAAGAATAAGCATTCCTCAATATAAGAGGGACATGGACCTGTTGAAGTGAGTCCAGAGAAGGATCATGAAGATGATCAGAGGGCTGGAGCACCTCTTCTATGAGGACAGTCTGAGAGAATTGAGGCTGTTTAGGCTGGAGAAGAGAAGGCTCCAGGGAGACCTTACAGCACCTTTTCATACCTAAAGACATCTGTGTGAGAGCTGGAGAGGGACTTTATCAAAAGTCATGGAATGACACAACAAGGGGTAATGGCTTTAAATGGAAAGAGGGTAGGTTTAGATTAGATATGAGGAAGAAATTCTTCACTATGAGTGTGGCGAGACAATGGAGCAAGTTTCCTAGAGTTGTGGATGTCCCACCCCTGGAAGTGTTCAAGGCCAGGTTGGATGGGGCTTTGAACAATCTGGTCTAGTGGAAGGTGTCACTGCCCATGGCAGGAAGGTTGGAACTCGGTGATCTTTAAGGTCCTTTTGAACCCAAACCATCCTGTGATTCTATGACATTAAACAGTCACACCAAAATCTGTATCATTTGAAATTAGCAGATGCTGTTGAAAATCTTACCCATTTCTGTCAGCAACAGGAATCTATGGGCAAAACTTTGGACCCGTTAATTAAGGCCCAAGTCTAGGCAACTTAATTTTGTGCACTTTTCACTTTCAGTTAATACTAAGAAATAGAGCTAACAGGATTCAATAACCCTAGAAACAGACCCGATTCACCAGATGGACTTGGAAATCACACCTTACATGGTCAAATGTATGTGTTTTCAGGACTTGTGATATTTTTAGCCACATTGCTTCCCTTGATCTTTGCTGAGTTTTGGATAGTTCAGACAACATTTGATGCAGGTGAAAAAAAAAAAAAAAAAAAGAAGAAGAAGAATGAACGTGTGTGCTTTAGTTACTTCAAGTAGAAACACAGATAATTCAACCTGTCTCAAAGATAGAGACTTCCTGAACAACATTTCAGATTCAATGCTCAGTAGGGCTAGATTTTATGAGGAGCGACTAAAGCATTTAGACATCTGCTGAAACTGAAGCAAGGGGATGTTTAAAGCTATCTCAGCTGTCTTTCTTATGTATTAATTTCTGCATGGGCATGGCTGGGATTTTGCTGATGTGGGGGTGGAAAGCGCTGAGAACCACCCTTGGTTTACCCACAAACATTCAGCAGTACATTTGGGAAAATATTGGGTACTATATTTCTTCCCTTGGCCATGCACTGATCCATTAATTACTGACAGCCCAAAGAGCTGTGTTGAAAACTCTAGCAGAATTCATAAATTACGTCTACCCCATTCAGTACACAACCAGAAAGAAACTTCAAGTGATCCAGATCTCATCTTGTACAACAGATAGCAAAATGATAGCAATGTGCAATTTATTCTGAGAAGAGTATCAGTTTGAGCAAACAAGCAATACCAGGGAGCATAAGAACAAATTCTTGTTTTATTTGATTTTTAATTCCTTGATGAGTTTCATGAGCACTGGTCTGGAGGTGTGCTACTTTGAATCTGGCTTTTTATGCATAATTATCTACTCAATGGAAGAGGGATTATGATCTAGGCCTCCAAGGTAACAGCCCTAACATTCTCTTTCTCTGTTTCAATGAATAATTATTTTCCTAATAGTAATTATATTATGCAAAGTGGAAGAGTTTCTATGAAATGAAGAATTATATGTCCATTGGGTCAAAAGTGCAAAATATAAAAATGATGAAAGGAAAAAGAAAGTCCTCTAGATATACCAATCCCCTTTTCTACAATTTAACTTTCCTGGAACATTCACATAGTCCTTCAAGGGCCCACCTAAGCCTGGGAGGCACAGAGCATTCAGTGCTAAGCTGTGTGATTACAGACTGGTCACCACAAATTCAGGAGCCTGGCACAGCTCAGAGGAACAGTGCCAGGGCAAACGAGGCACACTAAATAGGATCCTCTGAGGGCTATTCAAGGAGAACACTTGGACCAACAACCCTTGGTGTGAAACCCAACGAAGTGGTTTAGCCAAAGAAACTCCCTTACAGAATAACTTGCAGAATGAAGAGGGTTATTGCCTATAGGGATATAGTACTCCTCAACGGAAGCAGGGGAAGGGAATGAAATTTACATTCTAAGGTTATTTTGAGGGGACTGTGGGAATATTGGCCACCAGGATCATCCTCCTGTACTCAGCACTGGTGAGGCCACATTTCAAATCTTGAGTTCAGTGTGAGGCCTCTCACTGTAAGAAAGACATTGAGATGCTGGAGCATGTCCAGAGAAGTGAAACAAAGCTGGGGCACAAGCCTAGTGAAAAGTCGCTGAGGGAGATGGAGTTGTTCAGCCTGCAAGAAAAGGAGGCTCAGGGAGACCTTATAACTCTTTAGAACTATTTGAAATGAGGTTGTAGCCAGGTGGAGGTTACCCTCTTCTCATGAGGAACAAGGAATAGGACAAGAGGAAATGGCCTTCAGTTGCACCAGGGGAGGTTTATACTGGATACAAGGAAAAATTTCTGCACTGAAAGAATGGTCAAGCACTGGAAGAGGCTTCCCAGGGAAGCGGTAGAATCACTAGAATTATTCAAAAAAACATTTAGATGTGGTGCTTACAGATATGTTCAGTGGTGCATGGAGCATTTGACAGTGCTGGGTTAATGGTTGGACTCAATGAAATTAGGGGTCTTTTCTACTCTTACTATGATTCTATGATTCTGTAATATGCAAGAATTGTTATTGGATATTTGGGGAAGAATCAAAGGGAAGAAAAAGTAGAGGTCAGGATGGATCAGGGTGAGAACAAGAATGAGAAAATAGAGCAAAAGGGGGATAAAAAGGCTGCCTGAGAGCAGATAGATTGCTGGTCTGTATCCTTGTCTGGCCTAGACCTGCATCTGGTCATCACATATGACTATAAGGTCCTAGTCCTGTTTTCCATTCTGTTCTATGTCTATGTGTGTTTGCCAGCAACAGGAGAAGGGACTGTAGGTCACAGGAGCCCCTGGGTTTGGATGTCAGCAAGTAGAGTGACTTGCATGCATGTTTCCCTAAGGAATCGCAAGACTGCACATGTGAGTGTAATTTGCTAGCAAATTTCAAGCCAGAGTAGCTGGTGAGGAGGGTAAAAGGTCAGGGAGACAGCTGTTGGGGAGCTGGGGCTCTGGATTCTGGGCTGAACAGGGGGCTGAAAGTTGACTATAGGAGACTATACGTCTGCAGTAGCTGCTGAATAGACTTGGGATTGTATCTGTGCATTGAGAAAGTTTGTCTCAGCAGTTGGAGCGGGGCTGCAGTTATCAAGAGCCAGGGGTCTGTGCTCAGTACTGTGCAGACTGAGTGTCTAAGGCCAGTTACTGAGTAAACCTTATTGTCTTCCTATATTTAAAGACTCCCATCCTGATGAGAAGAAAAGGACCAGCTTCAGGCCATACCTGCTGGACATGTTTGTCTGGTAATGTGGGCATTTCTGTGGGTGCTGGTAAGGTACTGGGTGCAATGAGTGAGCATATCCCTTGGGAATAAACACTCAGCCTGTCTACTACTTGGACCAAGACACATGGAGCCGTAGCAACCTCCAGTCCAACAGGGTCCAAGATTCACATGCCTCTGGTAATCTGATTTCTTGTTTGCTCTTTACCTTGCCTTGAAAGCCTAAACAGTTTCCTCTAACTCGTCCTGTTCTTTGTTTTCCCAGGGCTCAGGTCTGTGAAGCTTTACATTCCTTTTAATCTATTTCTTCTGAGGTGAAAAAAAATGGTGAAATTTAGTTTCAATCCTTATATTCATCAGTGCTAATTTACAGTATCTAGGGTTTGACCCACCAAACCACCTTTGGACTTAAAATTGCACTTGTCACAATATACTCAAGGTCTGTTCCTTGTACAGCATCACTCACCAGGCAATTTGTCACTTGTTTGGAAAAGTAAAGGGCTGCAAGAAACATGCTTATGCTGTTTGCCATTCTGCACAGCAAGAGGAAACAGTATGGTTTTTCCCCAAAATTTGGTTTATTGAATTTGAAATTAAGCACATATTTTGAAGATTTATTAATTCTTTATTTTTGGAAATAAAAACCCTGTCAAGTATGAAGATTTTATGAAGTTATAGCAAATTTATGAAATGAACTGACAAGTTTACCTTACACCTTCATTGAAAATTTATAACTTTTTCCATTATTATAATAACAACTATATTTAATGTGCTGTCTTTTCCCCAAAATGAGTAAATATCACTTGATATATCTGAATAAATGGCATGTATGTTCTGCTCATTAACTGAATTGTGCATGTCAGAGACCAGCTAATGAATCTGAGAACTGTGTATGCTCAGGAATACATCTCATCAATTCTTTGCATAAAAGACCAATGTAGGAGTTTCATTAATGTCTCTTTAACTGCTTTTTAATTAGCAATTATGGTGCTTTCCTATGATTTTTCAAAAGCTAATACACAAATATTAGAAAATGGTTTCAGAAAATAATAACAGTGCTTTAGAAAGAAAATCCCCTTGTGCTATAAATATGGTCCTGAGAAATAATTGCCAGCTGGCTTTTCTTTTTTAATGCTTATTTTTTACATGAGAGATGATGACAGCTATGTTCGCTCTAAGGAGACCGAATCAGTACAGAACTCCACTGGGACTTTGTCTCTCAAACTCCCTTTTCATGCTCGTTCTTTTTTCTATACCATTTTTAAGTCCATCAGACTACCACAGAAAATTATTAATGTGTATCATGTGTTTTGCTCACTGAGGAGACTTAAAATGCCTGCTACAGATTTGCAAATCCAAGCTGCTGTATATGAAGGGTGAGGGAATATAGCTTAAAGAGTGACTCAGTTAGCCTTTCTTTGAATTAGTGCGCTGATGAGAGCTGAAAATTAACACAAACACATGTGCAGAACCTCCTTTGAACATGTGAGCAAGCTTGGCAACTGGTAATTTTAGCCTCTGAAACACAGGGCTGGTGCCCTTTACATAATTAGCCCCAAGAGACAAACTGTAAAATATGGCTTGAGGCTCTTCCTCTGGGAATAAAGAAAACATTCACCCTGAGAAATTCATCTGTAGAAAAAAAAAAAAAAAGAGTATACTCAAGTCCAGCCTAAATTGTTCCTAATTTAGTATTATGGGGAAGATTAGGAAAGTTTGGAAATAAATAATCTAAAGGGGGGGGAAAAAAAAAAAAAGCCACAATACTGAATTTCAGAGATATTTCCCCTTATTTTACTTAGAGTTTTGAACAATCTGGTCCTTCGTTTACCCTCTACCTAACGACCACTCATGTTTTCCTAGCAAACAATGCATTAATCATTTCATAATAGAACAGAAAATTCATCCATTGTCAAGCTGAAGTTACCAAGAGAAAAGGGTTCTGAGAATGTATTTTTCCACAGTTCAGACTTGAAGACCTTAAATGCATAAGACTTGCATTCTTTAACCATCTAAATTCCCACCTAAAAAACCCAAAAAAACCAAAAAACAAAAAACCCAAACAAAAACTTATTTTCTTCTTGACACACAAGGAGACTAAACTGACTGCTTGCATTTGACTCAATGGTGTCATTAGTACCTTCACATTTATCAGTACATAACCAGAGCTGTACTGTGAACAGCCAGGGGAGTACGTCCCATCCAAACCTGCCTAGATGGGGCATCTTTACTACTAAGCAATAGTAACAGGCCATGAGTGTGCAATGAGCCATAGCATTTGATAGTTAGAAATCCATGCTGCTGAGGAGCAGTGCAGACAATGGCATAACCCTTACAGTGTTCCTAAAACATAGTATAGATGAAATTGCCATGGTCGAGAAGGGGAAGAGAATTTTGCCATGTAGACAAAATGTCATGTTGTGTTACTCTCCAAGAGGCTGGCAGGATAGGGTCTGACCTGTTTGCTTTATTACAATTGTTTAACTAAAATATTAAAGGAAATAAAAGTTGTAGCAGCCAGAGCCACCTTTATTCCAATCAGAGGAAGGTGAATCAGTGGTGCCAACAATCTCTATTAGACTTTAATGCCTTGTCCTCCTATCTATCTTCAGCTTAAGAGATTCAAATGCATGTAATTTGCATCCCCCAAGATGCCTTAGGTACCATATGGATTCAGTGTCTCAACTTCCACCCCTCCTGCTGAAATTCAACCTACTGACTAACAAAGGATGCAAGATTTATAAGAACAGAATGGAGAAAACAAAAAAAAAAAAACAAAAAAAAAAAAAAAGAAAAACCCCACCCTGTGCAGATGGCCAAATGTAGCCTTTAGGCCAGCAGGAGAGTCCTGAACTCTGGTAACTGTTCTCATCAGTGTTTATATATTTTATATTAGGCACTCATTGGGTAAAAGTAAAAATAATTCTGAGAGCAGGAATATGGAATTCAGGCTTCCTGTCACCTCCTTGATGAATATCTTAGCAACTAGGCTGGTTTATTTTTAAAAGTGACTCCAATCCCTAACTTAGCTGGAGTAGCATACAATGTAGTCCATGTTCTCTTGGCCAAACAACAGTAATCAGTCTTTATTCATTAATCAAATAACTCATTTCATATCATAAGGTATTACATTTGCCAATTCAATTCTCACACTCCTTTCTCTATCAGGCAAATAACCAAAATCAAGGCTACTTGTATGGTCCTAGACATTCCTTAAAACACCACAGATGCTATAATAAGTAGAGCTACCAAATTGTTTTAATGATGGGGACTGTCACTGCAAGCTACTGAAGTGAAAGGCTGCTAAGCTGCCTAGTTAAGGAAGAAGGAGACAATTGGGGAATTTACCCTATTACCAATTACAATTAGTGGAAAAAAAAGATTCAAAACATTGGCAATGTTATGAAGAAAAATCTGCCAGTTCACTGTGTGTCCATTAAGATGATGGCATCAGATACATGCATTTTTGCGTATGAGTTTCATCCTGCTTAAATATTCTTCTCAATATGTCCTTGCATTCAAGCTAAAATAAAAAATTATTACAGGCAATCTCATTCTACCTGCCAAATGACGGGTCATTGAAAAGATGTTCTGATACAGAGTGGCCGCCTTCACCTACTCCTTCTCTTCAGTCCACTTAAGAAATTATGTTCTTCCTTCTCCTCCCCACAATGCCCTTCTTTTAATACCTTTCCTTTTATTTTCTGCAATGTTCCTCCTTTGTTCGTCTGTGGTGGTTCTGAATGCTAATGAGTTCACTTCTGATTTAGCATTTTGTGAGGTCAGTTTGTGAGGAGACTGGAGCAGACATTGTATTTTGAATCCCAGATTAATTAAAGAAGTCTTAAACAAAGACTCAAGGTCGGTTACTGGGGTAGAGAAAGAAAAGAAAATATTGGTTCAAAAACTTAGAGCTAGCAAATGACATTAGGTTGAAGGCAGTGTCAAAAACATTGCAGACAGATGAGAGATCTTATAACTTCAGAGCTCATTAGTGCTTGCAATGTACACATAGCTTGTGGTGATGGGAGAGTATCTATGAGCAGATGCTTCCACAGACATTCTAAATACATGTTGGATCAGAATGACAATCAATTCTCTGTGTTTAATGAAATATTTTGATTTTTCTCTATTTAAAAATTAAAAAAAAAAAAAAAAAGGCACAGTAGAGATTTTCAACTGCCTGGCATATCGCCTAGTAATATACATTCTCCTTCACTATAGGTTGGATTTAAACACTCTGATACACTCTGCTTTACAAATAGTCTACTTCTTTGAACCTTGTCACCAACTTTTTCAGTTTCAGTACTGAGCATATATCTTCAATGTATGTACTTAGCATGAAAAATAAACTAAAATTTTTCTGAGGTGTCCTTTTGGGGTATATACATATTTTACACAGGGTGAAAATAAGTGAAAGTCTAGCTACTTACTCCAGCAAAAATAGTTTCTTCTGACCCAAAAGAGCCCCATTATTCTTGTATCCATGGTTGTATCACCATGACCTGATAATGAGGTACCTTTCATCACAGTCAATCAATAACAACCTGTGAGGTCATCATTCTATCAAGGAGAGTTGTTACCTCAGAGTGATAATATCTGAAGAATCCTACACCTTATCATAGAAAGAGTAATACCATAGAAATAGTAAAATGGTAGGAGCTGTGTATGTGTAAAAGTGGACCTTCCTGCATGCACAAGGAAATCTGTGTAGGCCAAACTGGACGATAAGAAAGGAAAGCACCTGGTTTTGTTCACCTGGAGCAAGTGAACATCTCCTGGGGCTGGAGATGAATTGCCTGCAAAATATAAGACAGAAGAAACTAGAAAATAACTGAAAAGTCTAGAATGGGTGAAACATCTCCTCTAAAATTACTTTGTGTCCAAATTCAACTTTTGAGGCTGCTCTGTTTAGCATGCTTAATTGCACATTTCAACTCCCATGGCTTGGGAAGTAGATGTTCTGTCTGAACTATAACTGGGTAAAAAGAGGAATGTTCATAAACTGAGTATAATTCTATTGCAGACACACAAAAAAACCCCTAAAAACTCCAAACCATCAAAACAAATAAAAAACTCTCAAACTCCTAAGCTTTAACTCAGACTTTAATTTTTAATTTTTGATACAGAATAAATCTTTTTTTCAAGAATTCTGGCTGCAAAAACTTTGAGTCTCAGGGCAAGGCATGCTTTGGAAGCAGTAGGGAAGTAAAGCCACACACAAACACACAAATTTATGTCTGTATCCTCTTATTAACAAGACGGATGGGAAGATAAACACATGGTTTAAGTGGACATATGTTACTGTGAGAAAAAGGGAGGTAACATTGAAAGTAAATGGAATTCAACACGTAGAAGATTCAATTGAATGATCCAGTTGTTCTTTCTGTTCTTAAACTCTAGGAAATCTATCTGCCTGACCTTATAATGACAAATCTGGTCATGGTTTCCTCCCATTATATTTGCACAAGATGGAACACCCACAAAATTATATTTTTTGTCACAATTTAAAAAAGTGGCATTTACTATTTTCCGCTATGGAGTGATATTGTCACTTTCTTTTATTATGATAGAACATAACTTTAGAAGTACATCAGAAGTCACAAAGTAGCTGCATTTTGAGTCCTCATTTAGGTTCTTAGTCCTAAACCCTTAAGTGTCTGTCTTCTCAGTAAAGACAAATGAGAAAAATCAGTTTCTTTTGAAGCCTCTGAGAGGAGATTCTATTCATACAAGTCAGGCACCTTACATACATTTTTTGGAAACTGTGTTCATTTATGCTTTATTGTCTAACAAAATTATAAAAAATCTGTTGCAGATAAAAATTCCATAAATACTTCTGATCTGGAGTTTACAACAGAATATGCCAGGTCTCAGTTGTCTTTCAGAGTGAAAATATTTCTTTGTACATAATGCCAGCTTATGCTCAATTTGTTAGAAATGCTTTGGCATTATTGCCAGTAATAGCAGTTTTACAATGGCCACAAAGTGATTTTAAGCTTCTCCTCTTCATAAACCTTTTAGTTTCAGGTCTGGGTTGTTGTTTTTTGTTTGTTTTTTTGTTTGTTTGTTTGTTTTGTTTGTTTGTTTGTTTGGGTTTTTAAAATATTATATTTTCTTAATGTTATATAGCATGCATTATATCACCAAAAAAAAGGAATGGAAAGGAAAGTTAATACGGGTTACATGGTATGTGCAATGCAAGCAATACACTGCTCAGGTTGTGCTGCAGTGTGCAAGTGTCCAAAATGCTGCTTTAAGCAGTCTTGATAGCTATACAAGGCTGTTTAAGTTGCACACTTGCCTCTTTTGCTATTATTCACATCTATTTTATGTGTTTAAGTTCGGTGTGAAATGTGTGGGAAATTTTAGGCATGCAATGAAATAGTATGTGCCTACCTTCTTCTGTAGTCACGAGAGAAAGATTTAGATACAGATTACCAATAGATTGACTCAATCTCTCCCTGGAATCCCCACAAAATGAGGAAACTCATGTTTCTGTTGTGCCTTTATAGACATTGATCTGTTCAGAGGAAGAGTTATACTGGTTGATATTGGTGTTTATGTTGAACAGTTCTCCTTTGGACTTAATCCAGTGACAAGTTTAGGACTCTTTAATCTTTTTTATGTATCTGGGAACAAATGAAGAGAACATAAAGAACTTCCCTAAACCATATCTGATAGCACAGACTCCCTGGAGAATAGCTGCAAGGGCTGCTGCTTTTCTTTCCATGAAAGGGAAGTTAGGATTGGTAATCTCTCAAAACAAAATATTGTGCCCAACCATGAAACAATAAATCCAGTAATCAAGAAATCCATACATCAAGCAGAGATCTTACTGAGCACTAGTGCAGTTGTTTCACAACCTGTATGTGTCCACGCATCCTTCCTGCCTACGGTCAAGAAAACTGAAGAATCCAAACACAGAACACACAAAGCACCATTACAGAGAAAAGTAGGTAATTTCAAATATTGACAGCTAAAAATAAAGCAAAAAGTGGCTCCACCTGGACATCCAAGTCTCGCGAACAGGAATTTGTGATTTCTGCGTGCAGTAGGCAGAGGCTTCACAGCATCCTCATTTCTGAGTCACAACAATCCCTTCAGACCTTCTCCTGTCAAACTGAAGTTGCTCACACTACTGGAGATTGCTGCAGCCATTCAGTTGATTTTATTGATTCTTATTGCCATCACAAATTTGCAATAGTCTTCATCACATTCTTGCAGATTACAAGGTCTGAGATCAGTTTTGGGAAACAGATAAACAGGTTCCTCACTTTTTTTTCCAAATCCCATTTGACTAAGAGAAGTCAGAATAGTCTGACCTGAAATTTGGAAGGGACAGAGTGAAATAGAGACTCATCTTCTCAATAGAAACAAACAAATTGAAAAACAGTTTTGGCAAGTTATGCATTTCCTTTGATTGAATTTTAAAAGTTTTGACTATTTTTAAAAGAAATAAAAGAGATAGTGAGGAAGCATTCTGTTTTATTGAAAAGGACAGTAGTTAGCATATTCATGACAGAAATTTAAGGTAGGTTCCATTGTCTGGATGAGGAGTCTGAAATTCCCAGCTTCTGTGTAACTGTGCAAGGACTCAGGGTGAGAAGCTCCAGCTGTAGCAATATCAATTGTTGATGGGGATGGAACTCCAGAAAAAGTCTGTTTCTCATGTTTATAGTCAGTCATGGGGTCATTCTCTTTTGCTCTTTGTCAGTGAATATTTTTGTATTTTATACTTAAGAGTACTTCAAAGAGACCTGTTTTGCTCTGCTGCACAGGCTGATGAAGGGTGAATAGGGAACCTGTCTCAGAATTTCATAATGAGTGTCTACTTTGCTCAAACCAAGGCTTCCCATTACGGGAAAAGTGCTCTAACTACCATGCAAGAGGTAGAGCTGTCATATCTTCTCTTTAATGAGCATTTAAATACTGTGTTCTGCGCTTCCAGACAAACAAACTGTCACAGAATGTCTTTATAATAATGTAATGAATGTATTTACATGCCAGTGTATATATTCAAATGGTACCTATCCTACAGAAAAAAAGGCACTAACCTCCAGTTGCTGCCACTTGAGCTGTAAGGACATTTGCATTAATTGTTATTTTTTTTCTCATTGATATGTTATCTCCGTTTATAGCACCAAGCATTGTGCAGAGCAGGGGCAGAAATACAGTCCTGCCAGGTGTTATGTTTTCATCCTTATCTATTAGCTTAATAAAGCCCATCTTTAGGATGGCTACAATGGATGAAAAATCTAAAAGCCTTTGGATACGAGAATTTCACTGTTCTGATCACTATGGGGAGTTGAGGGAGGCAGCTTACACAAACTATAGGCAAATACAATTAAGTGGCTGCTAGGACATGCATCAAATACTTCTTCACAACTACAGAATGTTCCCAAGCAAAACCTTGCTGCTCATTCGGAAGCTGTTCATACACTGAGTTAGCTGGACACACAACAGAATAACAAGTCACATCTTAGCTCAGTTCCCTGCATCATTGTTTTCCAGTGTAGAGTACATGTCAACTATGCAGAAGAAAAAGAGCCTTTTCTGGCATGTCTGCATGTCATGCTTCAGGGAGTTCCCAGCAACCCAGCGACCACAGCTCACAGCTGCTGCTTTTGTCTTTTTCAGTTTTAATTTTTGCTCATTTTCAGGGCATTACAAGACTTACTCATTTTCTTTCAGCAGCTGAACTACCGTAAATGTTATGAAGAGTTGAATAACAGAGCCTGCAAGGAATGTATAAAACATTCTCTCAGAAATCACCAGTCAGGTTTCATAGATTACAGACTGGCAGTGCTATCATCTGCAGCATAGATCAAATGCTCAGGATGACAGAATCTGGACTCATTGGACCTTCCTGTGTGTGGATGTGCTGCACTATGACAGAATTGCAGTTCGATTTCTGACATTAAATAGCAAGAAGAAAATTAAAAAAAAAACAACCAAAACTCACATGAGGTCATATCCTGAATTTTTGCTGCAGCAAATTCACATCAGCTGTAGTTTGAAAGTCAAAAGGGAAGTAAAAGGAAAGAAAACCCAAAGAGTGAACTCTAGTTTTAATTTATTTTTATGTGATCTATTTGTGGCAGAGAACAAAATGAGAATCTGTAGTTATTTCTCCCTTTCCAAATGCAGTAGTGTACAGCATACTTCTGATGCTGAGGGCACGCCAATAGGTTATGGTAACTAGTATTGTAGTATGAAGAATTTGGGGTCAAACCTTTGATTCCTGCATCACTTGCAGTTCTGCTTATACTTTCTTTCGCATTTCATTCTTTAAAACTTTCATCTCCCCTCCCTCCAATTTTAGAGTGTGTTTCAGTGCTGTTTACTGGAGTTCTGGAGATCCAGCTATCCTGAGATGTATGTAAATTGTACTAAAATCAATAGACATCTCTACTATCTTTGAATTGAGATCTTTTATACTTGTGGACTGTAAAACATTATTGTTAACTAATAGCCCATAGCTATGTTTTAGTTTACCAGCTCTGTGAGCTTGTCATCAAGAAAGCTTGTTTCTCTTAAGAAATAGTCCCAGTAGAGGACCTTTAATCCTCTTTCCCTAAGTAGAGACTATCAGTAATCTCATTGTACTTCTTATCTTACATGCATACTCAGGTTCCTAACAATTAAATTATTTATGCAGCTACTGGACCAAGTTCATCAAACATAGACCATAAAATGTATTCTCCAGGGAATCCAAAACAGAGTTATCTTGTACTAACGTCAGGTTATGTTTGGCTGGATGAAAAAGAAATGAAAGCTTCAATCAGAACATATCAAGAACTAATTTTTGGTGCAGAAGGCTATGCATTCACCTTTTAAAACTCTCTTGCTATATCCACTTAATCTTAAAAATCATTGTCTGAAGAAGAGTGTTGGAAATCACAGCTGAGAGAGTGAAGAAAGATGCATGGAGTATTTTTAAACATATTACTAGTAAGTTGAAAAAAGGGCTGAGAAACGATGTCTGCTCAAGAAAGATGATGAGAGTAAAGTGGCTATTTTCTAAGTATCTTCTTTAATAAAGCTCAAAAGAACTACTCAAAGTGCAAATGTACAGCTGGCATGTGGAGAAAAGAAGGAAGATGGGTATTTCTCTAACACACTGAGTAAACCTACTCACTCTTTAATGCAGTGGGTGAGTGGGAGACATTCAGAAGCAAGGTGGAAGTGGGACTGTGAACTTGTATTAAAATACCAGTTATGATTAAGTTTTCCTTATGTTTTCTAATCAACACAATTTAAAAAATAATCAAATGAACCTGCCAATGCTTTGAAGTACCTTATTATTCACAGTGATTTGTTTATGATGCTTTTTTCTTATGAACTAATTTAGACTAGGGATGCACTGATGAAGCTGCTTTATTGCTTCATTTTCAGTATATCAGCGTTGAATGTGCAATCCCACAGCTGGGTGTGATTCTCAGCAGTTCAGTCACATGAACAGAGTTTGGTACACTGAAAGTCAGGACCAATTCTTGGTTTCTTCTTCAATTTGCATATCTCATTAGCCAAAGAGGACTGTTAAGAAGCAATTAGTCAGTGAAATTGGCATTATATACACTGCTTATGCTAACTTATAACAATACATTGATGCTGTGATTCAGATGACAAAGATTCCAGGCCAAAGAATATACGTAGCACACAGGAGAGTAAATGAAAACAGAGGACATCATTTAGTCAGAGGTGAAAAATTAGGTAAAGAAAGATGTTAATTTTATTTACTAAAAATTAAAAATTATTTCTAAGAAGAATAAATTTCACAGATGGATTTGAAGAAAAGACAAGAATTTAGGGGCTTGTGCAAAGCAAGGAATGGATAAAAAACATCCTTTATGATTCTAATAGCAAAAAGGGTGATTTGAGTGGCTTCTCTACAGAATTCAATTATCTTTTCCTTATGAAAAATTTTCCAGGCAGTCAACATGAGGCAGGGGAATCAAAAGCTGGGCGCTTATACTTGGTTTTGCTGTCTGCCCCTTAGCACATCCCTTCACCTTTCTCGCTTGCTTCCCACCACACTTTTCCTGCCGAGGCTGTAAACTGTCCAGGAGGTCAACAAACTTGCAGTACCCACACCTTGTTTATTACACTCACAGTGGGGCACATGGGTACATGTGCACAACTAATGATGTTCCTTTCTCCCCAACCAGCAAAGTCTTATCATGAGGCACTATGTTAAAATCCACTGAGGCCCTTCCCTAGGAAGACCATTCACACAGTTGTTTTCTTTTTTTTCTTGTTCCAGAATTAAACTAGCTGTATTTGATTAGGGAAATGTTATTTGTGCAATGTATTAAGACTATGTACTACCAGTAAATGAAATAGTTCCACTAAATGCTGTTTTGGGGGAGTTGTTTAAAAAAGAAATACAGCCGTACTGGTTGTCCAGTTGCAGTAGGAATTCAAACTGCATCTATCATCAGCAAAAAAGGAGACAAAACCTAGCTACTCCTGTATTCCCCTGAAAGCATGAGTCATGGACCTATTGTGAACAAAATATGGATGTCAGATGGTAGCCCCTCAGGCTGTCTGGCAACCTGCTTGCTACTCAGAAAAAGGTAGCAGCTGCTTCATATAAGACTAATAAGGATGATAGAAAAGCCTATTCTGGCTTGCACAGCTCCACACCTGAAGCAAATAGGCAAGGCAGGCTCTATTTGAAGTTCAGGAAGCAAACAAATCTTAGTAGTAAGCTTGGAAGCAAGTACTGGCTAGCCTTCACTTATGGAGAGTCAAGGGAAATCAGCTCTTTGGTTTGTATTAGTAAGGCACTTTTTTCTTTTCTTTTTTTCTTTAAACTTCAAATCCTTTAAAAAATATAAATATTTAATGCTGTTTTACACTGCCCTACTTTGTATTTGGGTTCTTATACTGGGGATTTAAAAATGAGTTAGGGGAATCCAGCTGCCCACATTGATAATCTCACTCTGCTCTGTAGGCAGCTGGTGCTGGGACACTGGATAGAAGGGAGGGTCACACACAGAAAGCCACCAAGATACTGCAGGAACTTCAGGGTCTAAAACTGTCAGTTACTGAAGACCAAAGGTCTGAAGATGGACAGAAAATTGCCTATTACTCTAGAACAGAGATTTTATGAGTTTGGGTGGGGTTTTTTTTGTTTTGTTTTTTTTTTTTTTTTGTTTTGTTTTGTTTTTGTTTTTTTTTAAGTATTGAAAACAGCAAGGTTCAAAGTGGGGGTTTTTCCTTAAAAAAAAAAAAAAGGAAGGGGGGGGAGGGGGACTTCCTTCAGCAGATAATTTCAGTTACTGGATGAATCAGTGTCTGTAGAAGCACAGGTGAGTGGACAAGGAGTAAATGCAATATGTGGCCAATATGTTGAATTATTTACAAAGAAAACCACAGTTGTGGGAGCATTAAAAATATTTTTAAATGTGAATTTCACACATTTCTTGACAGAAAAACTGAACACAACTGAAAAAAAATCATATAGTTCTGAGACTGGAAATAAACAAAAACAAACTTTAGAGTTTTAATTTTTTTTTTTATATTCAAAATGCTTTCATTATGATACTTTTGTTGTCAAGCCTTTAATCCCAGTCAAACCTTATGTTTTGTTTAAGCTAGATGGGTTAAAAACAAAACAAAAACCCACAACACCACCACCCCCCACCCCCCTGCAAAAAACCCCAACCCAACCCAAAAAAAACCCAGACAAAAAACCCCAACAACTCTTGATTCACCAAAAAGCTAAAATAAATCTTGGCTTGCTTCAAAAGGTGCTTTGTTTTTCTTGTTTTCAGAACTTCTAGAAAGAAAAGAATCCTTTATTCATAGAGCTGTAGCAAGGCAGAGAGGGAGAAGCGGCTGGCTGATGAGAGCAAACGTGCTGAAGTCTTTCTCAAGAGATGCTGCAGCCAATGTATTTCAAGGTCTAGTATGCCATAGCTGTTTCCTTTGTCCTTCCTCATAAAACAAAGGAATATGCTTCTTTCATTTCTTTTTGCTCCCCCTGTGCACAAGACAGCTGATCCCAAACATGGAGAAGTGATAACACACCCTTGTAAACCAAGTGTCTTGGGCTAACCCTGACTGAAACCTACAGGCATACATAGATACAGATTTAAGTAGGTACTTGTGCTTGCAGGAAGTTTGTAATTCAACAGGCTGAAATAACATGATGGAATACTAGATTACCACTAAAATGTTTGGATGTTTCTCACAGCTTCAGAAACCCAGATACAAACAGTGCACCTGGAACAACAGTAGCTCTGCTCAGGTGCTTGTTTGACACCCAGAGAAGCTTTGTTTGAAGAAAATTATTTTCAAGTAGAGATCAGGTCCAAAATGTAAGACCCAATGTAGATGAATAGACTCAAGTTGTCATATTCCTTTCCGTGACTTTACTTGCTTTCTATTATTGGTTTCAGGTCTCTCAGTAAAATTTAAATCAGCACAAAGAGTGATTTCACACTTGGGATTTCTAGAAATAGAAGTTTTAACATTCAAGCAGTCTGCAGGCTCCTCCTCCTGACCTCTGGGGAGCTGAAACCCTCCCTTCAGCTTCCAGCCTATAAGGCAGGCACAGTATTCTCTTTTCTCCCATCCTTTTTCTGCTTGCCTATTTGGCTTCAGAAGTTGCTTGCAGTAGCCACTATTAGAGAGAGTTTTACACCATCTGCTCCAGAGGGTTCCTCAACTGCCTCAAAAAATGTGACAGCAAATGCCTTGTTCAGGCCCAAACCAGGGGTTAAGCTTCTTGTAAATGTGTACATTTCAGAGTTTAAATAAAAGCAAGCCTCTTGACAGTTCACCCACGGCTGATGGAATATGTAGAAATTGTTAAAATAATTTTCTAGAATCAGGTTATAAAAAGATATTCACCAAAACTGTGTCAAAATCTCATAAAAATAGGGGAGTGTCTTAAATGTCAAAAAGTATTTAAATGCTAATGAATGTCTGTTTCACATATAATTGAACAAGATAATTTAGGAAATAAAAATTATCTCCTTCCTCCATGCCCTATTGATTATGTGCCTGTAACACCTCAGTGAATAGGATACCACCCACTTCTTCGATCAGGGTTTTTACTCATTATGGATATTCTGAGATATCTTTCAAGCATCAACATATGTATTTCAAATTTACAAGAGCTGTATGATGGCTGAAGGGCAAGCTTGTTATGTATTCAGGTAATGAACAGAGTGCTAAATGCAGTCGTTATATTAGATCCTGGAAGAAATTCAGCATTGTCATCCAAGTTATATGACGTACGTTTCTTTTATAAAAAGCTTTCAACACCTCTCTAAATTAGTTAATGGAGAAGTGAAAAAATCTGACAAATTACAGCAATAGCACAAAAGTAAAAATATGTCACCCTTGATTTAAAATACCTGCAAAATATTATTCATATTAATACTAATCTGAGGATCTTTCATGTTTATGGGTATCCTGATTATCACACCTGAGTAGAGGGTCTTCTCCTTTCAACTCTTTGTCTGGGAGAACAGGAAGACTGGGGAACTCTCCTGTAGGTTTTATGGAAGAAAATTCTCCTGAGGTTTTATGGAGGAGAGGAATCATTCAGAACTTCGTTCCAAAAGCATTATTGCAAACCACTCTACAAACACTAGAACTTCCAGTCTTCAAACCACCAGATTTTTATGAAAATTCTTTTCCTTTGAATCTTGCACTTTGATATGCATATTTTTTAATGATAAAGCCATTTTATCAAGGCCAGTTTAGTGTGTACATATCTTTCCAGTCCAAGCTTATCTAGCTTTCAGGCTACATCACATATGACCTGGTTTGGAGAGACAAAACACAGCTCTACAGAGCCATCCAGCTCTTCATCAGATTTCTTTTATTGATGGAGGACCTGAGGTCCAGTTCCACACTGAAGCACTACCCTCTTGCAGACTCACACTTGTGTTTCTCTGTGTTGAAATAAGCAGCACATGGAGCATTTTCTCAGATACTGTTGAGACATGCTCTGTGGAAAGAGCTGGATGGGAATTGCTGTCAGAGACCTCAATAATATTGACAGTTCTCCCTATTCTTTTAGAGATATATGTTGTCCGGGCTCTGAAGTTCCATTCTTTCATCTCATGCGAAAACCAGAGCTTCCCACTCTCGGAAGTAGATAAGCTAAAAATTTTAAAATCAGAAAGGTGAAACATATCAATTCTAAACGCTTAAAAATTTGGATAATCACTTAGAAAGGTATAGTCATATTATACTCAGAAGTTTATTAAATCACGTGCATAGTCAGCTGTAATAATAACGTAAGTGCACAAACCACAGGACCATAGGCTATGACTGAAAAACTTGGTGCCCACAGAATCCTTACAAGTAAAAACACTAAATATGATTTTTTTTTCTCCTTTGAAGATTAAAAAGGAATTGAATCTTTTTCTCCCCTAAAAAGAAAATTTCTGCTGGTTACCGTCACATTTTCAGAGGCACTTAAGCTTCCAGCCCATATAAAATTTGTGCTATAGTAAATCTGATTTAAAAAAAAAAAAAAAAAAAAATTCTTAAAAATTACAGCTTCACATAGGCCACATATTCATAGATGTCTGCACTGAATTTGTTTTCATCCCTGATATAAAAATTTACATTTCTAATTTTTAAAATATTTTCTTTTCAAAATTGTGTTCCCTTTCCCACCTTAATTTTATACTTTGAAATAAAACTAAAGTTGAAATTTGTATAATTTATTGTTGTAGTTTGAAATGTTTTATTTATAGTATTTTTTTTTGTAAAGAAAATATTTCTATTTCATTTGGGTTAATTAAAAATATTTCCCAGTTTCTCAGCTCAGCTGGTAGATCAAAACTAAATTATCTAAACAATTTTGATTAAACGTGGATTTGACTAGTAGAGTTTCTTCATTAAACCTCTTCTGTAGACAAAACAGAGACAGGTGTTTCAGTTTCTCAATTAATCCCTGCAGTTTTGATTCTTCTATGTTCTGAGGGTACTAATTTCAACATAAAGATATGAATACATATATTCCAGTGCATCCTGCAGCCTGGTGTACAAAAGGCATCTTCTTTAATGCTGGGTCAGTGAAGGAAAGAGACTCTTCAAGGATACTGAAGTTCTGATGACTGCTGTAGAGCAATTCAAAGCTCCTGGGTAACATCAGAAGGAGCCAAACTTATCAATACAAATCAAATCCTCCAGAAATGTGTGACCAGCCAAAACAACATATCCCCAATTCACAGGAAATCTGTGAAGGAGGTGACTTTCTATGGCTTTCACCTCTGATGTCTTGTTCTGCTAAAAGCCAGGATTTATGGGGCTGTGAAAAAAAAACAACCAAAAAACAGTGGCCAAATGCTTTCCTGCATCCCCAAAAAGTGAATGAATTAATTAATTTTCTGTAGCACTGAAATCTTGATTTCTGGCACTCCGTTCTGCAAAATGAATGAAACACAGAACACAAAACCCCATGAAGATCATCAATTATGAATATCCTTCCCACTCAAACCCACTGACTATTGTATCAGACAGCTGATTTACAATTCCTAAAACATTAGCATAACCTAGTACATCATATATAGGAATTATGGCAGCAGGTACAAGTGAGAAGGGAAGTTACTTTTCAGCATTAAGTACATACAGATCTGCCTACATGTTTTCTTCCTGTCACAGGTTCTGTAATTTATCTATTTGAATATCCTCTGAAATTATACAAGTTATATTTAACAGTCAGAACTATGAAAGCAAACTTTAAGAAATGGAGAATGTTTTTATTTTTTTTTTACTCTCCTTATTTTTTCTGCAGTTCTATGCTATTTTAAAGATTAATCCTTTAAAGCTTAACCTTTTTTTTTTTTTTTTAACCACCTTTGGCAAAAAAGCCAGTATTTCTGAATAATGAAAAATACAATGAGAACACCTTTTAACTTCTGAAACTAATCATCTGAATCTCAGCAATAATTAATACATGGAAGCGCATATACCACAAAAGATAATTATCATCAGATCTAAGTCAGTGAACATATGGTGGTGGTAAGACAAATCAACACAGTAGTAGTATAAATAACAACACCAAGTCATTAGGTAAATAGGGAGGAAAGGAAGGTAACATTGCATGAAATAACTGCTGACAGGATAGCATTTGTGAAAGGAGTTTTTTTAATGATGTTCCTCCTTTCCATGGGGCAACTGAGGGTAACATATGATACCAGTGATGTGGACATAATTTGGGTGCATTTTCCTAATTAAGTAAAATGCCCTTGAAAACAACAGCGAGGAGATCGCAAAAGTTAAATGCTGCTCTTTAGATTCAGACTTCGAGTCATGGAGTTCAGGACTATCCAAGGCATGGAGAAGGTTAATGTGTTGTCCTCCCCATCCCCCCCACATCAACCCTCCTCTCTTTGTGTCCAAGCAAATGGCCTACAGGACTGCAAAGAGGCAGCTTGTTAAACCGTTGCTGTACTCATCCAGGACATCTAAGACCAGAAAGTCACAGTAGCAGGCTGCAGACTGATATTATAATTGACAGAGATGCCCTAACACAAGTGCATTGCTTCAGGATTCTGGACACATTGAACTCTGGGACTCAGGACCTGGGCAATGCATTGCTCAAGTATGGGATGACATTACAGTGAAAGGATCCTGAAGCTTTAGAATATATCAAACACTTTGAATAGTAACGTTCTTGAATTTTAATTTGGCACATGGTCAACTATGACTGCCGGCTCTGAGAGGGAGAAGGGGAAAGGATTGATATCAGTAGAAAGGGTGCTGCTTAGAATTGTTTCTTTGGAGATAGAAATAGCATGAAGCTGATGGAAGCAGCTCCAGGGAGAAATAACATTCCCTAGTGAAATCTAACAGAAATAGCCTGTACAGTACTTTCACCGTGTCACAGAATGAATGGTGACAGTGCACAAAGGGTACTTCTATGTAGAAAATTATTGAGAGGCAGTAGGAGCAGAAGACATGTTACAAGATCAACATGACAAAGTGAGCAATTAGGCTTTCATGAAACAGAGGACAGAATTTTTCTGCACCCTGTCATCAGCTCTCAGGGCTAAGGCTGATGCTTATGACCTTACCCAGGCTGATCACAACAGGCCATGCTGGGTCAGGACCTATTGAGTTGCTTCCTTCACTGAAGGTGATGGAGTTCATTTCAAATGTAGCTACTCCAAGGCATTAAACAAATAAAACATAGTATGCATTAAAATAACTTTATTAAGGTTACAAAGGTTACAGAGTCAAGCATTCAAAAGCTACTGCTGCAACCTTAATTCAGTCCCATTGTGTGTTTTCTCCATCTTCTCATGACTCTCTCTAATATGTCTTCACCATAAATTTGCGTTATAGTAAATTTTGTTCATGCCATCACAACAGTGGGCAAGAGCTTGCAGATAATATTACATGTACAGTTATGGAAGAAGTCGTAAAGGAACTATCTGTTCACCATGTGTTTTATCTTCATGGTTCAATACGTGGTCCCAGCACATATTTACTGCACAATATGTAAACTGCTCAGACTTAATCAATGTCTTTTTGACTCAGAATAATGCAACAGTACTTTAGGTGTCTTGATGAAGCACCCACATATGATCTCTCTGGCAATAGAAAGATTAACTTTTGCTACAGGGAGACTGAAGTAGTGACTTGCCATTTAATTCTGAACCCAGAGAGTCTCTTCTGTAAAAAGATAAATAAACAGGGGGAAAAAATGCCTAAACTTCAATTAAAATAATCTGAAATCCCTAAGAAAATAAGTCTCACTACCAGCAAGACCTAACTCAAATGAACACTGGTAAGCTACTTTCCCTGTTAAACTTTATTTTTGTCACAACTAGCCCCAATATAAACATTGCCATATATTTGCTGTTATCAGGATACTCCACTATAAGCCAGTAAACAAGCTAGACATTACCCTAGTTATAACTTAATTGCATCCTCTGGGAAGGGCACTGTCATCAGGTCAGGTTTTCTGAAGTTACCGCACTAAGACATTTCTATCATTAAACCTTTGTTTAACCCATGTTTGAACAAGAAACCTGTTAGCAGAAGCTACAGGCACTGGTGAAAGTAGCCATAAAAATTCACTAAATCATCATTCTTCCAACATTTGATTGAATTCCTGACTGAGCTTTATATCTAGGGTTTTATACCACTTTCTCTGACATTCTTGGGCCAAACTTCTTAGCTACAAAACAATTTACCAAGGTTGAACTGTGGCCAGCTGGACAGTGCTGAACCCTTTAGCCCATGAATCCCAATAAACATTTGCTGAGAACAACCTTAACTCAGAAATATTTTGTCACAATGACTTTGTAATACAATAAAAACCAAAACCACAGCAAAACCCAAAAACCAAGAGAGTGGGCATGTTAATGGTTATATATCACAGCTTTTTTGACTGCAGATTTTACTAACTGAGTATCTACTTAATCCACATTTCCTTCTGATTTCTACCAGCATGATATCATCTGCCTGGAAGAGCGGAGATTGGAAACTTAGATTTTAGGATCTTAGCATTTATTCAAAGGAGCTTTTGCCTCCCTCCCCTGTAACTAAAGTCTCCAGGAATTAGTCACCTATTTTTAGCATTTTGAAATCAGATAATTACCCTCAAGAAGTTCAACAAGGCCAAATGCAAAGTGCTGCACATGCGTTAGAGAAATTCCCAATAGCTCTTGGGGAGGGAGGGATTGAGAGCAGTCCTGAGAAGGGCTTGGGCACTGGTGGATGAAAAACTGGACATGAGCCAGCAATGAGCACTCACAGCCCAGAAAGTCAACCATATCTTGGGCTGCATGACAAGAGTGGCCAGCAGGTCAAGGGAGGTGATTCTGCTTCTCTGTTCTCCTGAAACCCCATCAGAAGTACTGCATCCAACTCTGTGTACCCAGTAAAAAAAAAGACATAGACTTGTTAGAGTAGCTCCACAGAGGGACCATGAAGGTGACTAGAAGGCTGGAGCAACAGACAGGATGAGAGAGTTGGGACTGTTCAGCCTGGAGAAGAGAAGAATCCAGGCAGACCTTATTATGGCCTTTCAGTATCTGAAAGGGGCTTATAAAAAAAATGGGAACAAATTTTTAGCAGGGCCTGTAGTGACATTTTTAAACCAAAAGATGAAAAACTTATGCACTATGAGGTTAGCAATACACTGGCACAGGTTGCCCAGAGAGGTGGTAGATGTCCCAACCCTGAAATTGTTCAAGGCCAGGCTGAATGGAGCTTTGAGCAACCTAAATAAGTGGAAGGTGTCCCTGCCCATGGGAGGGATCTTGGACCAGATGTTTTTTTAAGTGCCCCTTCCACCTCAAATTATCTAACAATTATTAATAATAACTAAATTATTCAGCACATCAAAATTTTATCTCTATAAATACAGCTTAATGGCCTTAATGAGTTTTTCATATAGGTATCAACCTTTGTTTATTCTATCGTATGTTGAAACACTTGCAACTTATTTCAGTGTTTATTAGAATTCATTATTTATAGGTTAGCACCTATCAGATTTATGTGGTGACCATTAAGGGAGATGCTGCACAAACAGAAACAAATGTAAAACTGCTTGGTTTACAAAAAAGAAAACATTACATCTAAGTCAAAGAAACAGAATGGAAAAGTCATGCTAAGTGGAACACGGAACTGCACCAACATTACTCCCTCCACATTCTTTCTAATCTGGGCCACCCATGGTGTTTGGGACCTCAGCCCTAGCCTTTAACTACCATTAGGGTTAGGGTTCAGAGATCCACAAGGCCTATAGCTTTAAAATAAATTTAAAAAAAAAAAAAAAAAAAAAAAAAAGAAAAAAAAAGAAAAAAGAAAATCAAATACAATATTTTTGGGTATTTCTAACATAGAACAGCATATAAAGTAAGCCCTAAAATGGATGAATATTTTGTGGGATTTTCACTAAATAAAATGTCTTTTGTTTGTGAGACAAAACATCCATGATTATTTCTTTCCAAATTTTATCCCATATTATTCTTTATTTTTACTTTGAGAAAGTTATTTGAGCTGTTTTGACTTTTTAAAAATATTTCCAGTGTAGAAGCAAAACAGATAAATAAAGTCGGAAAAAAGAGAAAGCAAAAAGAAAAACATTAGCCACCCACTCGCTTTCATGGCACTGAAGCTGTGTAAATTACAGGTTATATTCATCTTGGTCTACTTTCCTTCTTTTGCCTTGACTTTGGCAAGAAACACACTTATCTTTCCTAACTTCCTTCTTCATTCCTGCAAAAATGAGCAAATGATTTATAAAGCCACAAGCTGGATAATGGGATGTGCAAGGCAGGAGCAGAGGGGAGCTGGTGGTGCACAGTGCAGCTCCCAGAGTCTCTTCCATCCACACCATCATGGGCTTCTCCACCAACTTCAACCCTGCCAGCATCTGCAGCAAGGACAATGCACAGATGTCACCCAATTCTTTTTATAGGTACCCTGCATTGAAGACTTTATATCACAAAAAAGTTACAGCTTTAACAATAGCACTCCTCTTCTTTGGGTGAGAACTTGTAGTAACAGGTTTTGCAGCCTGATGATAAACTGAAGTCCTTCTGTATTTTTTATTGTTGATGGTGGTGGTTAGTTTTCTATTTTCTTTGCTCATTTTTTCTTCCTTTGACTTCAGGATCTTGAGTTTACCAGATGTGTTCTTCCACCTGCAGAAAGCTAGAAGTAGCCTAATTTTTAATTCTTACATGCATCACCATGAATGGTCATTTCAGGGAAAGAGCTGAGTGAAAAATGGATTTGGGAGGTTCATGGACTGACATAGAAACAATTAGGTGAGGTCAAACTAAAAATGCTAAAGCTGTGTCATCAAATTAAGACTTTTAAATTGTTCCGTTTAAATAAAAATATTTTTTTTAAATTTTGTAATCCTGTAAGTCTTGTGTAAAATCATCTGAATTTTATTTCAGCTGTTGTAAAAATAGAACATGGAATGGAGTATTGAAATTAAATGTTACACATATTCCAAAAGATATTCCTCCATTTTTTTCAGTAAAGTTTCCAAAGCAGTTAGCAAATTCAATCGAATTGTGATAACTGCTTCAGTATTGCATTTCCATTTATTATCAGTGTTAACATTTTAGATGTAAAATTAAACCACTGTTTTGCTGGCTCAAACTCACTGCTTTCTCTATGTGGAACATTTTGAAGGACTGGAATTTCACACTTACCTGAAACAAAACCAGTTATGAAAACTCTTTCTGAAGAGAAATGCCCATGGACCCATTGCTCTTCTGAGAGGAGACCTTGCTCTGAAAGAGGCTGACTTATTAACAGTTTATAGCTCACAATGTGTTCACAGTAAGCATGCAATTCCTCTCGGGCCATCTAATCCCCATGAAGAAAAAAAAAAATCATCCATATGTGGGCTTGTGTAAATTCATACACCAGTTTTAAATAGAGATAGAGATTATATCTGGTATCACTGAATTTCACATTCTGACTTCAGTCTGAAAAACTGTCAGCGTATAGCTGATTTTCAGCAACCTTTGCTTACACAGCCCAGGAGCTGACTCAGCCTTCGAGTCCACCAAACAGCTGTCTTGCCCCAAAATAGCAGAAATGGTAATTTAACTATTTGAAAGTCAAATTGTTTAAATGGTTTCCTAGAAGAAATCAGGCTAGAAGAACTAAACAACTAGTGCTGGAGACCATTTTGCCCTGTCAAGAGCCAGTTTGAAGAGGTAGTAGACAATATATCTTTTTTTTTTTTAACTAAGTATCAGAAATTATTGAGAACAAACATGGGTTTGGTTGCTCTCTGTTGGATTTAAGGGGGGGGCAGGGGATTTTGGGGTTCTGTTGGCTGTATATGGACTGCCATACTAGAAGAAGAAAGGTCTCAGAGTATTTTTGGTGGGCAAATAAATTGAATGGTGAATAACGGATACAATTAGATAATTAGAACTATATGGAGAAAAAAAGTAAAACCATCTATGCTTGTATCAATCCAAGAAGTCACAGCCATTCCGCCTGCCTGTACCAGTCTTATGTTTGTGAATTTTAAGGCTGTTGTATGACAATGACAGAAACTCCTGCAACAGAGTTGCTTTTTTCCAGCATTGAGCAAGAAATGATATTTCAACTGCTTGGGTGCAAAGTTTGGCTATAAAATAAGAAAAGGAAAAAAAACCCCAGAAAATAATAATGAAATTAATGATATCAAGAAGTCTAATAATATCAGCAAAAGGAAAAAGGCATATGAGGAAGCAGAGAGAAACCCTAAGAGGGTGAACTAGGACAGTGAAAAAAAAGCACAAAGACTGGAAGGTAGTCAAAGAACAGCAAATATGAACTCTGTAAAAAGAGAAATATAACCTAATTTCTACAGTCTGGTAAGGCTTAACAAAGCAATCTGTTAGTGAAGAATGGTGTTATTGATGTTAAGGGAAATATGTACTCACAGTGGAAATAAAAGGAAAATGAGAAACAGGTCTAGGCAAAGGGACACTGCTGTTTCTGTTTCATGAGCAGGAAACACACATTCTCTGTTTGCCCTTATAGACTCTCACTGCTATGATGGTCTTGATTTTCCTTTTCACATCTATCCATGACTAATTTGTGCCCATTTATTCTTGTACCAGCATTATTCATTAGCTAAAATGCATCTTCTCTCTCTTCTGACACCTCTTTCAGTTTCAAAGGGTGGGCATACTCGTTATTTGCCCCCAGCTTGTAAAAGCAAAGTATGTTTAGTCTCAGGAATCTTTCTTAGCTCTTGTTCCAGTTTGAATTTTCTTGTTTCACATGGGTGGCCAGAAGGGTATTCCACAGTCTGGATGGGCTACACTTGCATGGGAATGTAAGAAACACACTGACAAAATTCAAGTGCTTTATAGAATCACAGAATCATTTAGATTGGAAAAGATTCATAAGACCATTGACTATCAACCCAGCACCACCATATTCACTACTAAATCATATCCCTGATTGATATATCTACAAGTTTTTTGAACACTTCTAGAAAGAGCAATTTTATGCCCTCCCTGGGACACCTGTTAAAATGCCTGACCATCCTTTCTATAAAGAAATTTTTCCTAATACTTAATCTAAACCTCCTCTGAAGGAAACAATACAGAGGAACAGAAAATAATAAAAATACAAAAACAAGGCAGGGGAACAGAACCAGATTATATTTGGTTATCTTGTATCCAAATAATATTAATGAATCATAGTCATCCTGCTAGTAGCCAACATGCGCAGCAAATTTTTTTTTTTTTTTTTTAATTAGTCCCTAAAGTCATGATTTTCTTTTTGCTAAGTTATGCCATCATCATTCATCTTTTTCATCCTGTATGATGTTTGGTCCTCCCCTGTATTGGTAATTCCCTTGTGTCATCATTAAATTTTAACAGAACAATCACATATCATAAGCCAAGATTGCTAATGAAAATATTAGATGAAATAAGTCTCTAATCTAGTTTTCAAGTTAATTGTCTAACCAAAATTTTACCTCAGTATTTCACTTTTTCTCTTTTAAGTCTATTCGTTATCCATTTTAAAATTCTTGTGCTAATCCACGATTTCTCTATTTAGCTAATGATTTTCCTTGTGGAATTGTATTGGATGCCTTGTAAAAGTCCAAGTAGATTAGATGTATTTCATTTCCTTTGTCCAGAAAATCAAAGGAAAATAGGAGCTTAATCCAGCACAATCAAGTAAGTCTTTGTAAACCCATGTTTTATTTTATCACATTTTTTCTATGTCTAATTACCTCCAGGCGGTCCCGTGGTGTATAGCACTCTGGACTCTGAATCCCAAGGACCTGAGTTCGAGTCTCAGTGCGGACCATCCCCTGGCAGTTAAATGCTTCCCTACCATCTGATCCCGTCAGATCTCAGGATGTTCAGCAGGGTCAGCCTCGGTTAGTATCGGGTGCTGTGACAGTCCTGAGGAATTCACTGTCACTGTCCAAGCTTGCTTGGCCGTGGCAGATGGACCTTAGGACTTAAATGGTGGGGCCAGTTCTGAGCACGCTGTGCCTCACCTAAAAAATCCATCGCGCAGGCTGGAAGGGCACACCCATGTGGGGAGAGCCCTGCCCAAATCTTTGTTTGTGAAGACTGGCCATACATACATACGTACAATTACCTTAAAAATCTCTTCTAAAGTATTTTATATAAATGAGGTGAGAAACACAAAATAAAGTAATTTTTTTGTTTATTTTAAGGGCTATGTGATATCTATGACATAATCACAGCTATATCATCTTTTTCCTTAACCTTATTGCATAATGCCTTTGCTCCTTTCCTTTATGAAAGTAGTAAAATTTCTGGTGCTGTTTTAATATCAGTTATATTTTTGGAAATTATTATCTTATTCTAAAACATTTTACCTCAAGAACATAGCATTTTCTGAGTGCATTTTGGTAACTTCTAGAATCTCATCTCATGCAGCAGAAACTAGAAGAAATTAGTTCTATCATCTCTAGTTGTCAGGAAGCTCCAAGCCACAGAATGACTTGGTCTGGATTATTTGCATCTTCATTTGTTGAGCTAGATACAAACAGAAGAAAACTTTACTCTTGGGATCCTGGTCCCCTGGACACTTAGTGTGTTAGCTGCAGCCAAATTTCTAGATCCATTCTCATTTCTGCACTGTAGTTTCCTCAGCATATTTAGTAAATAAAAAGGCTTTATTCCCAATATCTAGGACATTCCATGTATAAAGAAGTTCAAAGATACCTAATGACAGTTAAATACCTGTAATGAAGGCCAAGGACAGCCACTTAATTTCTTAAACATAAGATTATGCTTACTAGAGGTATCAGGGAAAGATACTATCTCCTATTTCCTCCTACAAACTCTTCGGTCTCATTTCTCCTCCCCAAACTTCCTCCAAGGTTCACCTGCTTCCTATCAGCCCTGCCTCCAATACTTGACCTGTCTTGAATTATCCCACTCTTCTTGCCACACTTCACTGCTACTTTCTGTTTACTTTTCCTTGTTTATACTCTCATAAGCTCTTTCATCTGCTAAGAAGCCACTTTGCTCCCACATCAAAGTATCATATAGTCTGTAGGACTGAAAAGCCTGAGGCTGAGCCACTCTTCTCACCTTCTGATCAGAGAGTAAGGGGTACGTGGCTTTCTAGTACAAAATCGCATGGATAAAACAGGTGAAAAAGAAGAAAATACACATAATAAGAACAAACATTCTTTACTTCGGTAAATATTCTGTGGAAAAATCAGTCATGAGAAACTATGATGAGGAAACCTATATGATTATGTATGAGAAGTATTAGATTTGATCTCTCTCCTGCACAGAGGCAGTTTCACTTGTTGCAAAAGGCATTAGTAAATCAGTGCCTCCTAAAACAGCAACTTTGCAACAAATTCGAGATGATGCTGAACAGAGGAATGCACTGGCACAGGATCCCACTGAAATGACAAGATCCTCCGTGGTAAAATGACGGCAATGATGCTCTGCTAAAAGTTGTATAAAGCATAATCTTCATACCCACAGTTTTAAGACAGAAGGTTCAATGTAAGAAATAATAAACTAGCATTTGTGTTTTAAATATATTAAGTATTTTGATATCACAAATTTACTACTGATGGTCACTTCCACAGATTTTTGGCCAACATGTGCCAGTTTTTGCTCACCAAAGTTATATTGTGCCTTACCCATCCTCTAGTACTCTGCTCCTCAACACTAATACCATGTCCTTGCTGGCTGTGATGTGTGAGCTGAAATATCAACCTTTAAAGGTGCTGTACTGGAAGTCGTCTTCAATCCAATAAACCTCCAATCACAACATCACAGTTCTTTTTCTTTGACACACAAATTCTCTATTACTCCTTTAACAATAGAATTATTAAAAAAAAAAAAAAAGCTCTATTTTTTTTTTCCTTCTAAGCAGCTTTCACCAAATGAAACCATATTAGAAACCTTGATGAAACATGAAATGGATTGATGATATTATAGCAACACAGGGTATTACAATAATGAGCTTGCATTTTTCACCGTTCCCATTATAGCCTTGGTATTTCGGGGTCACACTTGAGTCACTGTAGATTGTATTGCAATGAAACTATAATTCAAAAATTTCTTGGTTACCAGGAGTTTTGCAAAGCAAACTATGTGAAAAAATTTGTTTGTTTGGGTTTTTTAATTGGTTGTACATATTTCTCCCTTTCTTTTTTCCCTATTCCTTTTGGTTGATTTGAAAAAAAAAAAATCAGTTTTTTTGTAAAATACAGAATGTTCTTTGGGAACACTTCTACATTTCTGGGTATTTTGTGAGCATTTTGTTTGAAATATCGTAGATTTTTCCAGTTTAAGAAAAAAATAGCTACGAAACAGATGCACTAGCTATTTCAAAATAATCCCTCCCGCTACACCGACAGAAAAGTGCACTGTTGATTGCCACTTCTTAATATCGTCTCCCACACATTTAGAAAGCCATGATTTTCAGAGTGAAATATCCAGGACAGTTCACTGAAATGAGGCTTGGCATCCAGATTGCTCGCCTGGCTGTAATCACCCTCTGAGTTATTGAGCTTGTAAATCACATATCAAAACACGGGAACACATCAATTAATGTTCTACTGGAAACAAATCAAGGACAATCCTACAGTGTGACATTCTGCCAGTTTTATTTTCAATAGATGTGGGGGAGAAGCTGAAATGTTTGGTCACAGCCTTTATTTACCCAATCTGTCTTATATACTATTGCATAATGCTATCACAATATTAATATGCAAATTGCCACTCAAATAAAAGCTATGCTTTCCTCATTGATTTTCAGCAGAGCTTCTGTTACAAAGGAAAATACTTAGCACTTATATTCCTTTCTCATCTTCAAAATGTCTTTAGTACATGTTAATTAATCCTTTTCCTTTCAATTTTCTGACCCTGCATTAGGTTTTCTGCCTCCTTCACCCCTGTACTCTCAAGGTTTTGTCCTCTTCTTGATGTCTTCCACATACTTTTCATGTCTTCAAAAATGATCTTCCTCTCATCTCTTTTTATGCCTCGAAACAGACCTCGAGAGACTGGCCAGAAGAAAAGCCTAGTCAAGGGCAGAAGAAGTTTCCAAGGTCAAAAAGAAACAAAGGAACTCTGTTTCTAGGGAATAACAAACACTGATCCCATCTAACACAGCTGCTACTTTTTCTTTGCAGCAGACTCAGTCTGGCCTCAGGCAATCTCTGGGGAGATGCTGAGGTGACTTCTCTATAGGACACCGCATAAGATGCAGTTCGGCTGGCCCCGAGGGTAGTATGCATGGGCATCCAGTCCAAGGCGGCAGATGAGAAAATAGCAGTATCCTCTTGTGGAGAGGAATTGTCCTCAAAGAGGATTTCTGCTGCAAAGTGTCATGTGGGAGGCAGAACTTGTTTAGGTCCTATGGGAATTTCCCAGCTCACTGGGAAAATATTGATTGGTGTTATAAAAGGAAAACTCTCAGTCCAGATTTGTATTCCTAAATATTGAGCTTCCCACCCTCCCTCTTTTTTTTTTTTTTTTTAACAGATACTATTTTCATATATTTAATTATTTTATTATACCCTGGATTATTTTTACTCACCACAAGCTTTATGTAGATGTTTTGATGAGAATTTCAAACACTGGACTACTAAAGCCTACTAGCAGTTGAGGTGCTGCGTACCCTTTTGAAGATCAGTCAAAAAATTAGCATCACTTCTGACCTACTTAAACTCTAAAACTAGGATTCTATCAGTGCATGGGACAAATGCTTATCTGCTTCAAAAGGTTATGTTTCCCTCCCACAGCACAGACGGGTTCATATGGGACATGGCAATGCAATTCCATAAAAAGGGAAAATTTTTGTACTCCTGGACTCAGTCATCTGCATTTCAAAGTAGGGCAAAGGCTTTCTGTACTCTAGGAAGGGAGAACTGGACATTTAAAGTTGTGTTTTCTATCATAGTTATTGTTGAAGATACAGCTCAGATTGTTATAGTTTTCATATGATATTTTAGGAGTCAGAATATGATAAATGATTGCTACACTTTTCAGTGTATCATCCTGATCTATCAGCATAAATCTCACCTTTTTTCCCCTCTGGTAGTTTCAAGTGACAATATTTTGTCATATATCAGTAATTTCTTTTATTTTCACTTTATTTTCTGATCTGTGTGGGGAGTAACATTAAACTAGCTACATCTGCAGTTACCAGGACATTCTACCTACTTCTTAACCAACAGCATGTGTTGTATGAAGACAGAATTTAGAGATGACTCAAAGAGAACAGGTACTCAGTGTGTTAGCTGATATAGTATATACTGTACTCTGTTCTTGTAAATGTCCTGGGTAAAGAATGTAAAAAGCTGTATTTGAAATTCAGGATACATAGCCACATTGTTAATTTATAATTCACACAAGATATTAAATTTATTACTAAGCCTTCATAGAGACTATGTTTTTAAAACCTTTTAGTTCTAAACCAGCATCACCAGTAGTGTATTTGTATCTGGTGAATCTGTGGTGCTGGAGACAGGCATAGCCCCATGACTATTTGCACTGCATGCACTCTGACTTCACTGGACTTTCTAGATTGTGCCAAAACCCGCAAACTAGGACTAAACTTAAAAGGGTCAAATAAGAGCAGGTTATTAACTTAAGTAATTAATTATTTAAGTAGCTTGGTATCTTCTGAAAACATTCACGTTCCTCTGTGTCATTACTTTTTGTTTATTTTGCCCTGCTTAGGGGTTGGGGATTATATATATATTTACTTACTTACTTACTTACTTACATACTTACTTACTTACTTATTTATATTGTCATTGTCCTCCTTTCAGGAGAAAAAACCCCAACCAAACAAAACCAACTACTCAACTTACTTCCTTTCAAATCCTCTTCAAAAAAAAAAATCTCATAATTACTATGGAAACAGCTATTAAATTGGGAGTAGCAGTAATTAATAACATCTGCAAGTGCAATATGAATTCTACAACACAATTAATTCCAGCATTTGGAGAGGATTGTGCAGAGCTGCCCTTTGTTCCTTTGCATGGAACAGCAGAGCCAATTATAACAAGGGGGCTTCACATTACCATAGTGGTATATTTTGGCTTATGAAATTGTTTGGACTATAGAGGCAGTATTAACTCATACGAATAAATGACATCATTATTACATAGTTTAATGGCACATGATTCTGGAAAGAATTAGATCCCAACAGATATCATGGGCAAATGCAAAAATTACATTTTATACTTTCAGACAACATAAAAATACTCACTTGCTTCTGAAATGAGGGCAGAAGCTTGAAAGGTAATTTCTAAAACCATTCCTTAATTTGAATTATAGAGACACAGGCAGATCAGATGGGGAAGTTTACCTACAGGTACTTTTATCTTTTGATTTTTCACTTTAAAAGTCAAATTGGAATTTTTTAAGGCAACCAATTAAAGAATTTAAATAAATCATGAAAGAGATGAGTGAACTTATCTGCCTTTAGGCTTTATTGGAGAAGGAATATTATAAATATTTATTTGTTATTTTATTATTTCTTAAGGCTACTTGGCAAAAAGTCTACCATCTATCCAACTAGCTTCTCTCATTAGAAGCTAATGGATAAACAAAAGATTCACATTTTCCTTAAATCATTTCTGCAGCGAATGTAAAACATGTAGCAGTGGCTGTATGATCAGATTGAGATATATTGCATTATACAGGAGAGTGTTCTGCCTTCACCCTGAACGTAAATACTGGGTCTTTAGCTCCTAAGCCAGAAGCTACGTGGCCTTTGTTACCTGAGCTAGTAATCTCTGCTTAGGGGCAAAGCACATTAGATGGGGCCTGACCCCAGCTAACAGGGCCACCACACTCTGATCCAGCACATGGTAAAGCCGTGTCAGCCTACAGTGTGCTACCTTGACATAGTAAAAGACTTGCTTGTCTTCTTTTTACTGTTTTGATTCCTTATTTGCTGTCTTTAAAAAAAAATAAAAATGGGCAAGTACACATCAGTATGTGTAGACCAAAACACTGCTGGTGTTTATGTTGCCCTTTTTCTTCTTTGTTACCCTTCCTACTTACCTGCATCAATTCCTTCTCAGCACCCAATTTTTCTTCCCTTTACTATCTCATCTTCCTAATTATTTTCTCTCCTCGTTGGTTTTCCTGTTTCACTTTACTTTTCCTTACCTCTATTTCCTTTTTAAAATTTTATCTTCCTTTTACAATATTCATATATAGCTTTGTCTTCATATCCACATGCATACACCTTTCCTTCTTGATATTTACTTTCCCATTCTTAAGTATTATTTTTCCTCTATTATCTTTCATTCTTACTTTTTCATCTCCCTTCTCAATAAGCCTTCTAAGTTACTTTTGCTCTCACTACTAGTTTATAAACCAAATCAAACAGGATACGGATACCATCTCAGCAACCTGATTTAGGATAGAATGCACCATTCTGTGGAGGTTCAGGTCTATGCCCACTGACTACAGCTGGATAAGACAAAAGGAAACCCATTTTTCATTGTAAGCAGTCCACGTGTATCTCAGAAAATGCAGAATGGGAACAGCAGTAACTATGCTCCAAAAGCAAGGGATTTTATTACAATCTTCCTACTAAGCTTTAGCTTACCCTGTTGAACTTAAAAAGCAGTGTCAGTGGTTGGATGGCTCAACAGCACCCATTCTTTTGAAGGAATATTGCTAAGTAAAGTATCAACAAAAACTCCTGAATGCAACTTTTGTGATCACTTTGTTAATTAGGTAAAATTGGTTAAGCAAGAATGAGATATTGAGGTGGTTCCACTCCATTTGGCTGAAAGTGGTTTGCTATGATTACTCTGATCGCCATCTCAGAGTGTCTGTCTTCTCCTTCCAGTAGGTCAATGAATCTTTAAGTCCTATAAAGCTGCAGGATACCAGATTTGAGGAGAGTTGCATTCTTACATTTAGCAAAACACTTACTGGTGTAATAATGTATCTCACAGGGTAAAATGATGGAGGCAAATTGTCTGATTTAGGTGGTGAAAGAAGAAATACATATATATATATACACACACACATATATATATATATAGGGTTTCAATAAAGAACTGTATCTGCTTAAAGTCAATGGAGGGGATGGAATAAACTAAATTAAAAGAGATTATGGACTGGATAGAAGATAGACAAGGTTGTACAAAAATGTTGTGTCACTTAATCACAACCCTTTAGAAAACATACGTTGTTCGTATAAGATTGCCCTTAAAAGTTACATTTCTTTAAAAGTTCAGAACATACCATGGTTTAAAATTTATAATTGAGAGTTTTCTCCAGCAAGATTACTGACATATGATTTTCTGTGAATAGTGTCACAACATAAATACGAGATTTACTATGAGCACATCTACAGTACACTGTGAGATACAACACAGTGATACTTAAACTAAGAAGTTCATTTTCCTTTGAAACCTGGAAGCATAATAATTATTCTAGAAGGAACACAGAGCCTTCCAGAACCAAACTAACATCTCCACACAGTGCTACAGTGTGCTGCTTAGATGTACCAAGACCAGTGACATTGATTAAACCTTGCCTTTTGTTTACGCCTTCTCCTCAAACAGCTGCCATGATTTAACTACAGCTAGCAATTCAGCCCCACATAGCTGACCACCCTCTCCCCACTGGTGGGATGTGGGAGAAAATCTGAAGAATGAAAGTGAGGTAAAGACAGTACAAGAAGTAAAACAAAAGCCACCCACACAGGGAACGCAAAACAAGGAGCTCATTCCCCACTTCCCATGGGTAGGCAGATGTTCAGCAATCTCCAGGAAAGCAGGCCTCCATCACATTTTAGGGGGACTTGGGAGGACAAACAGCTTAACTTTAAATGCCCTCCTCCCCATTCCTCCTTCCCCCAGCTTTATACACTGAGCATGGCATCATATGGCCTGGAACATCCCCTGAGTCAGTTGGGGTCAGCTGTCCTGGCTGTGTCCCCTCCCAACTCCTCATGCACCCTCAGCGCACTCACTGGTGGGGTAAGCTAAGAAGTGGAAAAGACTTTGCTGCCCTGTAAGCACTGCTCAGCAATAACTAAAATATCCCTCTTTTATCAAAACTGTTTTGAATGTAAATCCAAAACATAGCCCTATACTAGCTGCTCTAAAGAAAATCAACTCTACACTAAGCAAAACCATCACAATGGATGAAGTATAAGATGCCTGGCACTTTGCTTTAAGATACTCTTCTTGATATTCACTGAGAGAAAATTTATTATGCTAGACTCCAAGTTTCAATATTAAACTATCCTGAAATTATTGTTGTTTTAACTTCAGTGTCAAAAAACTCAAACAGACAAAGAATTTCCAGTGTGAAAATGCATACAGCCCTACTCTCACGACTAGAATTAGGATATATGTTTTCCTCAAATCTGACAATAACAAGAAAAACATAAACTATTATATCAGATAGTGAAAGTTTTGATACCAGATTCAGCATGCTTACTCAAATATGAACAAAAGCAAGGGTGAGAACAAAGCAGTGTTGACTATCTTGCTGCTGGATGTAGGTCACAAAGTTTTTACAATATAAATTATACCAAATTCAATTATGTAAAACAATTCATCTCACTTGCAAAGAGCTGGATCCTGCATTTCCATCTGGTACAGACTTCAATAAGAGCTTTTTTCCTCCTGAAATTAGAAATCGAGATCAGACTGCGCCTGCACTTTCTCATCAGTCCTGCACAAGCAAACAGAATGAGAATTATTCAGTAAGATTACCCCCTTCTGCCCTGTGTAAAACACAGCCATGAAAAAATACTACATGCTAAGAACAAAATGGTATTTTGGTATGTGGAATTGATAGTTGTAGAGCCATAGAACCATAGAATCATTTAGGTTGGAAAAGACTTGTAAGATCATCCGGTTTCATTCAAGCACTGTCAAGTCCACCACTAGCTCATGTCCCTAAGTGCCACATCTACACGTCTTTTAAATACCTCCAGGCATGGTGACTCTGCTGCTTCTGCAGGCAGCCTGTTCCAGTGCTTGACAACACTTTCTGTGAAGAAATGTTTTTCTAATATCCAATCTAAACCTCCACTGGTGCAACTTGAGGCCATTTCGCCTTATCCTACTGCTTGTGACTCACGTGAAGAGACCACCTCTCATCTGTCTACAACTTCTCAGGTAGTTGTAGAGAATTATAAGGTCTTCCTCAGCCTTCTTTTCTGCAGGCTAAACACCCCCAGCTCCCTCAGCTGCTCCTCATCAGATTTGTGCTTTAGACCTCTCTCTAGCTTCATTGCTTTTCTTTGAATATGCATATGGACCTTGTCACACTTTTTACAGCAAGCACATTTTGGCTGAACCCAATTAACATCTGGGGGTTCTGTCTAGCAAAGTACCTATCACCCCAGCCACAAAGGTGAAATCTATTCAGCACACTGCTGATCAGTGAGAACAGCCAATACAGACTGATTGCCTGTAATTCTCCTGCAAAAGACGACGCTTAAGACACTTGCTGACAATGTGCTGTGTATTCACACAAGTGCTACAATCACTGTATATGTTAAGCCCATAACTATCACTCGTTTCCAAAAGTTTTCTGACAATTCTGATTATTGAAGAGTGTGTTTATATACAAGTATAAAACCAGGTAATAAAATTTGATTCCCATTCTAATTAAATCTATGTATTTTTAAGTGGCTAAGAGACAAAAGGCATTGTTCTTTTGTTTTTTATGCTAGATTCGCAACAGTGTAAGTAATTTATGAAAACACAAATAATATATCCAGAAATGGAAACAAAAGAGAAAGGCTTGATAATGAATTAATACTTTTTACTGATGTAAATTAAATTTTGTGGCTTTGCAATAGGAATTTTTATTTCTGAAATACGCACTGCCATTTTCAATTGAAACATTTCCAGTAATTTCAGTAGAATCATGGAATACAATAATAGATTCATTTAGGTTAGAAAGGACCTTTAAGATGGAGTCCAACCATAAACCTAACTCTGCTAAGTCCACCAAGTAGGTGCAAAGCAAACTTTCTGTAAGATGCCTCATTATATCAATACCTGTCTCTCCTGTGCTCCTTCATAGAAAGGTCTCGGTCAGGTATGACAGGCAATAAATTTAGAATGAGGTGGAGTAAGAATAAAGAAAGATTTACTTTCGTTGTTTGTCATTCAAGACTATATTAAAGTGCTTAAAAAAGAAGACTTGTCAGGTGTAATAGATCTTTAGGAATCTTAATACAGATATAAGAATATCTGCAGTGCAGCATTACTGTGAAGTACAAACTGTATTTAAAATACTGTGACTATATGAGGAAATAGTTTAATCATCAAATGAAAAAATCTGATTTTTCACAAGACTTTAATGGCTTTTTAAAATTTCTTGTACTTTTTTTTTTTTCCTGCATTATGGGAGGATGCAGACATATCAAGAAATTTAATTCTGCTAGTTTTATGTTTTAAGTCAATCATACTTTTTTGTTGAATTTAGTGGGAACTCATTTGAGTCCAACTGCTCATATGCATACATGGTTGTAGGATGAGATCACCATTTCTAAACATTCTACATCTTTATTAAATATCTGGCATATTAGTGAATTTTTAAGCCATAAATAATTAGGTGAAGGAAAAAGGTAATTAGAAAATAACACACTGCTCATGGAATAAGTTGTGATCTCTTTTCTTCCCCATGCTTCAGGGTGGCATTGGCTTCCTAAATTTCAGACTCAAAAACAACTAAAAATTCGAGATCTGACTTCCAGCCTCACTTAATGTCACAGGAACACTGTTATTTGAGTACACCTTTTCTCAAAACTGGGCTCCAATCCAAGTTTTCTTGTAAATCCTGCAAAGCTTGCAGGCTCATCCTGAGTTGTGCATCATAGATCTTCCCATGGATGCCACACAGGAAGTCCATGCTGAGCTCCATTTTCCAGCCCTGGCTGGTCCTCCACACCTCAACCAGCTTGTTTGGAACTGTGTATTTCTCCTTCATGCTGACGCCACATGTAGACTACTCTTTTTCTGTGAGCTCCACAGGCATTCACTTACACTGTTCATTATAGGATTACCTTGCAGAGGGTCTTGTTAGCCAGTTGTAAACACTGCAGTAGATTGGAAACTTTGATTATTGCTCTATTAAAGCAGAGAAGTATTTTTTCTAGCATTTTTGGCACTTTTAAGCTATTGTTCAGTGTATTGGTACTGATGAAACAGTCACAACCTGGGCTTTAAAGCACTAGGTTCTCACCCATGCATTGCTCAGTTCCATTGCTAGCCACATGTTATTGATGTTAGAATTATGAGCAGCTACAATTATTGCCCTAAGAAGCTCTATAAGCATTAGGAGTGTAAGCTTACAGAAAATCATACTACTGATGAAAGAAGCATTCCTGTGTAACCCTATACTTCTCTATTTATTCTATTAATTTCATATTTCTGGTCTTCTGTATACAGGTTACACTGAAATGGTACATCTGAGTAAGGGTAGTCTTGCTTATTCTCATCTACTGAAACCATTTTCCATGTGTGTTTGCACAGTCATTTGCACCCTGTCTTGCCCTGACCAACATGTGTATACTTTTCACTCCAGTGGGTTCTCCACTGGGAGAGCACCTCTTTCCCAACTCAGTGCTCCTGGCTTGTTTAACAGGTCTCTGTGACGAGCACAGCTGGGAATTGAACATGAACACTTTCTATTGAGATGAAACAGGCATATGCTCGATCCTTCAAGTATGGAAGGAGCCACGTTGAGCATTCCCTTTTATTCTGGAGGGTTGTTGCCAGAGTGTTAATCATCACTTGTGAGAGTGTAGGCGTTTTGGACCATGACAACTGAACAACCTTAAGGGGAAGCCATATGAGGACCAGATGAGGGCACTTGGTCTGTTCAGCGTGGAGAAAACTTCATCACAGTCTACAGCTTCCCCATGAGAAGGAGAGAAGGGGCAGGCACTGATCTCTTCTCTGAGGTGACCAGTAACAGGATCCCACTAAATGGCCTGAAGTAGTGTCAGCGAAGGTTTAGGTTGGATATTAGAAAGAGGTTCTTCATCCAGAGTGTGGTTGAGTGCTGGAACACTTCCTCAGGGAAGTGGTCACAGCACCAAGCCTGACGGAGTTCAAGAAGAGTTTGGATGGTATTCTCAGCACATAGTGTGACTCTTGGAGAGAGTCCTGTTCATGGCCAGGAGTTGCATTCAAGGATCTTTGTGGGTCCCTTTCAATTCAGGATACTCTGTGACTCTATGATGCTGATAATGCTACCCTCAGTGTGGGAGCCCAGGAATAAGGAGATGCCTTAAATTACACATTAATTTGTCCTGGTCTGGTGCAACCTGAACTAGTTCACATTTCTACCCTCTTTGCTCCATGCATTTCTCCAAACTTTTAATCCACTCCCCAACATCTTCTCTCTACCCTGGATCTTATCAGGATATATCCTATGTGAAGCAGGGCTTCTGTGTCACAGACCCATGACTCCTCAGTTACCTGTTGCACCCCCGTGGGGAAGCAGAGGTGCTCAGGTGAGCAGTTCATATTGAAGTAGTGCTACTTCATGTGGCAAAACTGTAAAGCCTATGGAAACCTACAAATGCTGGGCTAGAAATACTCTTCAGACTGTTTGAGTCTACAGGCTGTAGAATCATTTAAAAAATGCTATTTTGGACTTGCATCCAAACCCTGAATCCTAAGTACCTACAGGTAGGTGGATAGGTGAAGACAACTGGGAGTTCTTCCCACCAGCTCCCAAGTGCCAGCTCCAATCCAGAAACAATGTAGATGAGTGACTGCATGCTTTACAGATTGCAACTGAAATATCACGCTGGCTTCAAGCCCAGGCAATGTGAACACTCAATTCTTCATTTGTGGATCTCAGCTTTGATCCTTTTGCCACCTTTAAAATACAGACGAGCACTCCTCTGTTTTACAGAAATTGTTGTGAGTTAATACATTCAAGATGATGCGATCCTTAAAATAAAGGGTGCAAATCCAACAGGAATATTGGGTCTGCTCTTTTATTTTCACCTGTTGAACCAGTTAAATATATTAAGATATATGCATAATGCCAGAATTAAATATAAATAAAATATGTAAGCACATAAAAAGAAAGAAAACAAACAAACAAAACCCCCAAACAGATCGAAAAGAAAATCAAATTTGTCACTCAACTTTTAACTGCTGTAGCAAATAAGCTAAGAAATATTCCCCTGGATTACTTTCTCCATTTGTACCCAGAATGTATAGTTACCACAGAGACTGGTGTACGTGAACATGGATAAAACAGGATGGGAGACGGAATGTGCCCTCTGAATTTCCGAAGGTGGCTGAGGTGAGTATCTGGGTTAGCGATGCGGCGGGGCGGGGACGCAGCCCGAGCACTCCCGGCCGTGCCCTCGGGCCGGTCCTCGGAGGCTCCGGAGACCCGGCGGGGATGGGACGGGACCCGCGCAGGGCGGGGGCGTCCGAGCCGGACCAGACCCGCGGGGCTGAGGAGCGCCGCTCCAGCCGGCCGCGGGGGGAGCGGCATTTATAGATACATCTATAAAACATCTATTTAAAGCAAAGCCCAGCCTAGTGGCACACGGGCTGTGCGCGGCTGCTGCTGCCGAGCTGGCAGGAGGGGGCTGGAATTAAAATAAGGCACGAAGCGGTTTTAAAAATAGCGTGCGGGCTTGTGCGGGGCGGGGCGGCAGCTCCACGGCCCCGCGGCCGCCCGGCCCGGGGAGTTCCTCGGCGCCTTGTATGGAGCGCGGCCGCCACAGGGCCCGGCGCCCTCCCCCGCTCCCCGCCCCGACTTTACCCGCTGCCGGCAGCGAAGGCAGGAGCCGGCAGCGAGCTGCCCGTCTTCAACTCTCTCCCCTTCTTCCCTCCTCTCCTTTCAGGAGCCGCCACCCCGCCTGCTTCTCTCCTCCTCTTTCTGCTCTGCAATCAGGGGAATAAATCAGAGGAGGACGCTCACACGCACACGCAGAGTAGGATCTTTTACAAAAGTAGCGCTGATGGCGGCGATGAGCTGAAGCTGGAGCTGCTGCTAGAGTAGCAGAGAGTGGAGTATCTCTCGCTGTCTTTTCTGTATTTCGCCTCTTTCCCCACTCCACCCACAGATCTCCATCGTTTCTCCTCCTCCTCCCCACCCTCGTCCGCGCTCCCGTTTCTCGCGCATCTCTGGGCTGCGCCTCCTGCGAGGGGGCGGGTGGGGGGGAGCGGAGGAGGCTTTAAAGGACCACGGCCCCCCCCGCACCGCCACACACACGATAATTGAATTTATTATTATTGCCGTCTCGCCGACTTGGGGAAGGGGGATCGATCTTCTATCAGGAAGATGGCTGCTGGCTGGCTGCTGGTCTTTAGCTTGACACTTTTCCAGTCCCTGGTGATGAACCACTCCTCGGAGGGACCCTTCCCCTCGGCCACCACGTAAGTCTCGGCGGGGTTCGGGTGTCCGGGGCGGGGGCGCGGCCGGGGCGGGGGCGCACCTCGGCGCCGGGGACAGCGACAATACAAAGGGAAATCAAGTTAGTCCGGGGGAAAGTGACGATGGGGGGAAAAATGCAGGATTTCGGCAGCTTTTGCTTAGGAAACAGTCAGGGTAGCGGAGGGTCCCGCCGGGGCGGTCGCCGCGAGAGTGGAAGCCCCGGTGACGGCCGGCGGCGGGACTTTCGAGGTAAAGGCTTCGCCTGGGAAGCCCGTTCCGGAGCGGCTCCCGGCTCCAAATACACCCCATCAGGTCATCCTTGGCGAGAAGAAAGTTTCGAGTTACACAAAGTCCGCCCCTTCCTCCCACAGAGGTTATTCCAGCCTCGATGGAGATTTAACGCTGTTTACAGGAAAAAAAAAAAAAAATGGAGAAAACTTTCGCAATTTTATTAAAATCCACGCAGAAGGCGGATTTTTTTGCCGTTCTGCGGCCGGCACGTGAAGCGGGCAGGCGGGCACGGCTGGGAATTCCGAGCCCGAGCTCCGGCTCCCTCCTGCCTGGCCACGCTCCAGCGCACCCACGGGGACTCTTGGCTGCCTCCGGGTCCGTGGGACCACACGCGTGGGTCCCGCCAGAGGGGCTTTTTGCACGCTTAGTGCCACACAACTGCAGAACTGTTTTCTTCAGCCTTGGCCTTGCAGATCGTTGCTTCTCAAAAATCCCTTAGCAAGAGCTGAGGGATGCTCTCTGTGCACGCAGCTCGGTGCCTTGCCTGGCCCTGAGATAGAAATCTTTGAAGCACTGCAGAGTTATTAGCATGAAAGTGTTGCCCAGAGCAGTGCAAAGATCACATAATAAGGATGCAATAAAAGAAAGGCGAAAAAGAAGCCAATATATAATATAAGAGATTCGCCAACAGATCGGGAAAAAAATCCACGGCAAAGCACTGTGATCGTGTTTTCTTCCTTCTCTCACCTCATTATTTTTACATTCTTTTTGTTAGGCTGGTTTTTTTTAAGCACTTACCTTAGTCCCCGAATCTGGGTTAAAGCTACCAGTAGGTAACTTTTAAGTGGATGACTCACTTTAATGCATTTTACATAAGAAAAACAGTGCTAATGGTAGTCTTCCCTTATTGTTTTACGCTGGGTAGAATTTATTGCTGTCGTTCATCCTGGGCAGAAAGATGAATTTTACAGCAATTACCAGCAATGCATTTTCACCAATTAGTACTGCTGGTAGGTTGTTATAATTGGATTCCGTTCTGAGTATCGGTTCCATTATGAAAGACTGAAAGGTTTGCTAGCACTGTTAAATGAAGGAAAGGAACACAAAGATAAGAAAGGAACACAAATATCTTCTAAGTTAATATCTTCTAAGATCGGCCTTTCATTGTAAGGAAGATTATATTTTCAAATATTCTCTTAATGATCTTTTAAAATAGTTTATAAAGATGTGTCATGTAGGAGCAAGAGTAGCAAAATACAAAGCCCGGGCTTTTTAAGTATTGGTTTTTTTGTGTTTGAGCTCCTGCATTTATGGTTTCTTATTGAGATGATAAGGTTATCATACACAACTAATTACAATTTATCTTTGACTTAGATTTTTCTGGCTTTAAAAGAGAAACAAAAGAATACTGTACAAAAAGATTATGTATAATTTCAAATAAAAATCTGGATCACTTTTTAGGCTAAGATTATGTGATGTTTCCTTAAAAATTGTTTTGTCCCCCTGCCTGTTTTTGCTGATTCCCTTCATAATTCACCTTTACTGACAGTCATGATAATAGAATTTGTCAACAATGAAATATGTAACTTTAATTATAACTATGATAAATTAATTCAGAGTGTGATGTTAGTCATCAGTATTTCCATGCTCTACACAATCTACTTGCTGTTGGCTCTCTTTTTATCTCATTGTTATTCCATTGAAATGTTGTAGAAATAACCTGTAGTGCCTGTTAATCCTTCATAGCAATGTTTTCCCTTTGAAATGGAATCAAGATGCAAGCAAGACTTAGTTCATTTAGAAGGCAGCACAACAGGTTGATGCAGAGAGTTGCTTTGCAAAAAGTAATGATGTAACAGGTGAAAGAGAATTTTTTTTATTCCTTTTAATGACTTGACAGCAGTGTTTCATTTCCTACTATATATTACAAATGGGAAAGAACAAAGAGAAGTGACGCAAATACTTTTAATGTGAAAGATATTATATATTAAGAATACTAAAAATAGAAAAAAAAATGAGAGAAGAGAATAAAGGACATGAATAATTGAAGAACTGAAGCTTTGCTGATATTATATACTCACCTACCTGCCTTCTCCCCAGTATTTTCAGTTCTTTTTTTCTTAGTTACAAAGTTTGCCTGAGGAAACAGTATTTCCCAGCTGTTGTGTGAAATACGTGCAGATTCAGGCCATAGAGTTCATAATTTCTTCAAAAACTCCTTTTTGTACAATCACTTTCCCTTCAGTCATCTCTTTCTTCTACGTCAATAAATATTTTAACATGTTCTTTTACTAAAACATTCACAAGTCCCTATCACTAATACAGTAATATGAGCTTAAGCTATGCTTGTAGAATCTCAGTCATTTCATTAATTTTGCTTCTCTGATAAGGCAGAAAGGCTCTGATATATTTACCCAGCAATATACAAAGAATTTCAGGTGCAGGGTTGTGCTGCATGAAATGGGAGCCTTAATTTTTCATTGAAAATCTGAGCAGGTGGTATGATCACTGTTGTTGTTTCTGCTGTTGGAATATTTCACTGCAAATATTGAAGACTTTTCTTTAATGAACTATTTAAGTATAGCAGTAATTATGTCTTGATCTTTAGGTATAAGGCTTAGCTGCTGATCAATGCATATTACGTATCATTAAAAGGTATAATTTTCATTGTATTATCTACTAGGGATCTATCATATGCTGGCATAAGATACCATGTTCTTACTTTTAACATAGCAGCTTTAAGTCCTTCAGTTATACATACGGCACAGCAGATAGTTTGCACTTAGATGAAAATATTGTTTGTGTATAGTAATCCTATTACTATAACCACAGTACTGCTATCACAATACACAAAGTACTTCTTTCTTTGCAGCCATAAATATTTATGTATCATCACATCTGTACAGACTTCAGAAAGAATATACTAGTAAGTATATGTAGTTTGTAAGTTTCCTGATAACAACACAGGGCTCAATTTATTTCTGTTCTTTTCTCTATACTGTATCAAAACAGGTAGTCTTGAGTTTAAATGTTGTAATTCTTAAGAATTTTTTTCTCACAACATGTCTTAGCAGTGTTGATATTTTTACTGATAGTGAGTAATGTACTATATAAAGATGCACCTACTGCTTTCCAATAATAAACCTGTTTGTACATTAAAAATAGAAAAAAATCCCAACGAGCTGAATTTGATATTTTAATTCTTATAAACCTACAGATGAAGCCTTTCCATATCAATGGAACTACTTCTGTAATTACATCATCGTGGTTATAGCTTAATGTCTGTTTTTTTTTTTCTCTAATTTTCCCCTGCCACTCCTTTTCTCTCTTTCCTTTATCTTTTAACATTTTTTTTTTATCCTCAATCACCTGTCCTGTATGTATATATTATATATTATATTCAAGACAGATTTGCCACTTAGATAAATTGGTGTAAAACATCTGTGGATAAAAATATTATGCAGAAGATAAAAATAATATACTTATGAGAATATATCTGTATGTATGCAGGCAAGAAATTTTTAGAAAAGAAGTTGTGTATTCTCGTTTTTTATTTGCATGAGTCATCCTTACTGTTTTGGTGTCATTAGGACAACTCAGGGAAGTCTTGTATGACTCATATGCATTAGGGCTTGCACAACTGGGACGTTTGTGTTTTTGGTTTCTGCACATGGACCTAACAAGTGTAGGTCCTGCTGAGAGTGTGGCTGGGCTTGGTACGCAGTGTCGCTTTCAATATAGCATCAGTGACCAGAGGTAGATAGGTGACATTTATGATGTGTTCTTTTCATCTGTTTCTACTGTCAGATTTAGGGATTTTGACACATCTTGGATATGTATAATCTCATTTTTAGTATAAAGTCTGGGATAGAAGAATGCCAGTTTTACTGCTGACATTAATGAGAAAAGACAGGTGCATTAATGGATTGTAAAGTATCAGGCTCGCTCTCATGTGAAAATTAGGTTTTTTTCCAATCTATTCAAACGTTGTCATTATTAGGAAAAAATAATCTCCTGAAGTGTACCTTCATATCAGTAAATTGGAAAGAGAGCCAAAAGATGTAATCCACTTAGAATCAGGGAAGTGCAATATCACCTCTTAGTGTTTTCTCAGTAGCACATGTTGGAATGCTGAGCATTATACAAGATGTACAAATCCAGTGATATTTTAGAGTGTTGCTCCAATCCATTCTTCTAGTAGAACCATATTTAAAATAAATGTGGAACAGAAACAGCTTGTTGATTGGTGGTAGTTTTTGGTGAGGCTTTTTTGATGGGTTTAGATTTTTTTTTTTTCGAGTCTGTGTGCATAGTGTGGTGATAAATGCAGTTATTTAGTCCCACAAAGCATTTTCCTGTTTTACATATTTTATGATGCTAACTGTGAATTGGCAATTTTTTTGTTTGTTTGTTTCTCTCTTAGACATTTATGCTGGAGTCTCAGAATTAAAAAATTCTATGGACTTACATTTCATTAAGTACAAAAATTCTGTGGAAAACATCAAAATAGATACTGATCATAAAAGATGAAATTTCATTGAAATAAATCATCATTGTAGAGGTTCTTGCCATCTTTCATTTTGCAGTGATGCTATTTTCAGAACTGCATTGCTCATACCCTGCAAAATGATTTTATCCAAGAATTCAGCTGCTAGAAAGAGAGCTGGATCTTGGCAGCACATAGCCTGAAATGTATTCATTGTTAAATAGAAGGCCGGTTATACAGATCTTAAAAATATTTATCTAGCAGAGCATTTTAAATTGATGGAAGCATGGTTGAATTCTTATTCCTTTAATCTTTTGCAACAAAGAAAGAAACCAGACTATAGTGGCCCACTGGTAACTGTGATCTGACATTTTTATGCCTTGGTGCTTTCTTGCCTTCTGTGAGACTCTTGTATCCACAGTAGTGTTTTGTTCTAGACCAATATTTGACTTAAACCTCTGTGAGATAGGGGTTGCAGTTTAGAAGCATTTTAGTAGAGAAAAATGATGCATTGTCTTTGTTGTTGACCATAGTAGAAGCAGAATTGAGGCCCAGACTGTTTTGTACTTCTTTGCAGCAGTACCTTGGCTTTTGATCCCAGTATGCTTGGGATGCATGTTGTGTGTAGAGTGCTTATAAAGACCTTTGTGACAAAAGCCAATACTATGGACTGCAGAAAATGTTTTCTAGTGTCTTTTTAATGAATCTGCTTTAATAGAAGAAAAGATTTACCAGAACATAACATTGTGATAAAGTTACTGGACCACAGATATAATTTGGTAAAGCCAGATGCCAGAATTCATTTGTCAGACTTCTTGATAAAAAGAATCTGATGTCCTCGGTGTTCTGGTAAAACCTAGGTAGCGCCTTGAAAATGCACAGAACATAAGAAGTACAAAATAATAACTGCATTTCTGCCCCAGCCCCGGGCAGTGACTGTGTGTTCTGTCTTAGATCACTGTTAGCCCATTCCTGCATCAGCTTTTTCATTCCACCTACAGCTGCTGCAAGACAGGTATCAATGAATACTTAAATGATTTGCATTTGAGATTACAGCTCTAATTTATCTCTCTTGTTAAGTCTTTTAAATAGCCTAATCCCACTCAACTTTTCTCAAACATGTATACAGCATTGCTCTGTTCCGTAGGATCAGACCAAGAGCTGAATTTTGTGTCAGTTACGCCATTGTTCACTGTAACAAATTGGTCATTGCTATAACAGGGAGTTGTGTTTCTTCTTTCTCTCCTTATTTCCAATAATAAAAGAGAACTGGATTCAATATTGTTTCCATAATATGATTTTTATGTCATGCAGTACTGTGTAATGCACACAGTAGTGGTTCAGGAGCGTGTCACATTTAAGGTGGAAATATGTAACACTGATAGTGAAATTACTGACAACTGCATTGATACTTCAGTGATGTTCATGGGTTGAATATTCTCAATTTAGGGCCACATTATGGTGCTTGTACCCTGAAATTTAAAAGCTCCATTGATATTCTCAGAAAAAGAAAAAAAATCAGTGTCAGAGTCAAGATTTTCAAAATATACCTCAGCACTTTTTAATAGCTAAAAATTAATGGGATATGCCTGCGGCTATTCAGCTCAAGAGGGATTTGTCTTTTCCTTCTCCCCTGCTTTCCAAACTGTTTTTCTACTTTGCTTCTAAGCAAACTCAACATTTCACACCTTCCTCCCTTCTAGACTTAATAAGTTTTCAGGGTGAAATGTAAAATAAAATCTCCCCTTCTCAAGCACCCTGTGACAAGAATATGGCTCACTTTTTGGGAATGTTACACTAATGATGTCAGAGGAAGGACCACAGGTTTTGCTTTTGTCCCTCCTTACAACCCCTTTCTCTTCAGACCAACAGCAAACTGATGGCAAAGAGTGAATTTCTCTTCCTTGCATAAATTTTTGCTTTTTATTTACAAATATTCTAACAAATTTATCAAAAAGATTGACATTATTTTGCTTCAACAAATCAGCAAGCTTTTGCAGTTAATTACAGTAATTCAAAATCAGACTGTTTTTTTTTTTAATCTGAAGCAGGCCTGAAATAACCATAGAATATGAATATGAAGTTACAATATTGCTGACTATTATAAAAAATTGTTTCATTGGATTTTCACCCTCTTTTTGAATCACATTCTTAGTCACTCTCATTTTAGTGTTGACCAGGGTAGGAACTATAGTCTGACTTTGTAACAGATTTTCTACATAGTGATTTACATGTTTTTCTTTTTTTGAAATTTCCGTTGTTTCTCTAGAGCCATGAATGCTGAATCAGGAATGCAGAAATAAGAGGATTCTTTTTTAAAAAAGTGTCCTAGGCTCATATGGACTAAGAATAATTTTTACACAGTCTTAGTTATCTGTAGCATGTAGGTATGTATTCGATTAGTGGTCCTTTTTTTGGCCCTCACACATATAAAGTTTCAGTTGAAACCTATGAGCAAAGTTTCTCAGATTTATCTATTGTATTAAAACGTGATTCACTTTTGACCTGATTTGAGAAGTAAGTGAAAACACAAAGGACTTGCTGAGTCCACAGTCTAGTTTTTGTAGCAATCAGATGATAAATTATGTTAATTTTTATTTAAAGGAGAAAAACCAGACTTGAATCATTCAAACAATATTCTAACTGAAGTGCTCCTATTTTCCCTGTGGAGCTTCCCACTAGACTGGTCTAATAGCTTAAAACATTGCTCAGTGGTCTCTCCCCCTCCCGTATCTTTACTAGGATTTTTATTATATTTTGATAAGCATGAACTAAATTTTTTTTCAAGTAGACATAAAGGTCTAAAAGTTCTGTGGGTAAGGGTGGCAGCACTGAGACCTAATTCAAGGCATGCCATTTTTCTCAATTGTCACTTTTAATACTGTGCTTCATTTTTCTTTATGCACTCAGGTAGTCTTAAGCAAACCAGTAAAAGGGAAGTTTTCTTCATTCTTGAAATAAGCAGAAGTTTGCTACACTAGGCTTGTGATTACCCTTCTTTAGAAATTCAAACCTTTTCCATAGGAGGAAACTGAGTCATGGAGGCTGTTACATGTAAGATTATTAAGTGAAACATTTTGCAGTTTGAAATGGATAAATTGTGTTAACAATACTACAGGAAAGAGGAGACTAATGAAAAAGAGATGACAGGAAGTGTGAATTACAAAGTCAGGGTTTTACTGTTCCTTCCCTGACTCTTAACAGGTGAATAACTTACTCCTGCACGTGTAGATCCAGTATCCCATTAGACTAGTCAAATTGTTGAGGGATAAGTTGAACAGTCCATTAAGAGGCAGTTTTTGATTGATGCTATTCTGATGTGGCCTGTTGGTGCGAAAATGGTTTATTTTGGCTGAACAAACCCTTGCAGTAATCATTGTCCCCAAGGTCGTTTACAGTAATCTGTTTGGTAGAAATCTGGTGGATCCTAAGTAGAGCCCTGCACTCTGAGGCAATGCTCTTTACCTGGGAAATGCTCTGCCCTATGAAACTCTCTTTCATGAGTTTTATCCAGAAATGTGGTATCTCATGCAGGTGTTAATGCAGATACTGTTTTTCTTTGCAGTATATGGCTGATTTCTTTTAATAAATGTAATTAGAATAAAATATGATACATACTATACTGTTCTTTGGTAAGTAGATTAATTTCTGCAGAAATTACTGAATGTCCATGTTTTCTGTTAACCTCAATGGTAATTTTATTCTTTTTACAAATGGATGTAACAAGTCCTTTAGATTTCTTTTCGGGCAGGTTAAAATGAAGAACTATACATGTAAGGATAGAAACTGAGTGAAGTGAGCAGTGAGATTTCTTGCACCCTCATCTTCTGTGGAAAGTTATAATGCAGCAATTATTTCTTGAACTGAGACTTATCTCATAAATTAATTTGGTGGCACCAATTTGGAAAAAAAAATTAAGAAGCAATAGAATTTTATTTAATTTTATTTAAGCAGAAACATTCTGGGTCTTGTTCTATGATGTACATCCTGAATCTGCATCTTGTGTGCCATGGTCAAGCTTTTTATCATTATATGCTTTTCTTATTATCTGCCTGCCTTTATCTGCCTTGCATTATTTCTCAAGTTTTGTACATCAGTTTTCCATAGTAATTTCTCTCAGTAAAGTGGGAAACTGCAGAGTGTCTTACCATTTAGTTGGACAAGGTTTTTATTGTCAAGATTAATTTGTTGGCTAATGCCTCCAAAGCTCTCTGTAGTTGAAAAGTGTTGTTAAGCTGTTGAGCCTAGTTTATTAAGATGTGTGTTTGCTATATTCCCACTTTACCTCAGAAATTTGCATGACCAAACCTTTCCTAGGTGGATAATACCTCTGGTTTACTTGGTTCTCAAAGTGCTTTTTTAATAGAATCTTTGTAGAAAAGGTACCATCATATCTGCTTCCTTTGGTAACCTGTGATCTGGGGAGCTAGAAGTTAATCCCTGCGATTTGTACTTCTTGGATGTACACATATTGCAAAACATAAGCCTAGCAGCATTTTTAGAAACCAAAAGGAGTCAGCAAAAATCTGCAGACAGTATTGTGAGAAGCCACCAGATCTGACTCATGCCAGCGCTCTGTGCTGGTTGGGCTCCTTTGCCACGCTGCCAGTCGTGGTCCCACTGTTGAAAGCACTTGGAGTTGTGGATGCTGAGATAATTTGAAATTTGTACTGTGAGTATTCTGTACTTAAAAGACAGGCTATAGTAGGATGTAATACAAGCCAAGGGCTTGTGACACTTGAGTTCATTAACCTGATGTCACTTCTTTTGCAGCACAGGCTGCTGCTGATTTTATTGCTTCTGTTCCCATTTCTAAAATGGAAGTGACACCCAAATTGTCATCCTGCTCAAATCAATGTGTTGAATATTGCAAGGTGTCCTGCTTCTGTAAGAAAGATGGTCTTAAAAGTAAACAGTTATTTCTGCTCACAGACTAGTAGCAAGTTTGAGATGATCATCAGCAATCACTAATTACCTTATAATAACGAAGACTCTTAAGATTTCAAGCAGGAGTAACATAGTTTTCATTGCAATTATTTTGGCTTGCCACAAACAGTAGAATTTTGGTTTTTATTTACCAAGACACTTCCATTGCCTTAGCAACTTCTTGATTAGACTTTTTATTTTTTGTGAGTATATTTTAGATTATGTGGTAGATAATAAACTAGGAGAGGATCACTAATACGTGCAGGAACATGTTTTAGGATTTCACTATAACATACACATGGGGAAAAGGTTTGCGATAACTGAAGGCAGAATCTGGTCTCTTTTGGCTGATTAGAAATACATAAAGTATTTATGCACGACTAAGAGTATATCTGAGGATATACTCTAAATGTCTTTGGAAGTGGTTGGGTACTCAATTTCATCCTTCTTTGCACCAGTGTAATTTCAGCATAATGAGTATCAGTCCTGAATCGTTTAAGTCCTCAGTGCAAGGATGAATCCACATAAAATAATTTCTGATTAAACACATACAGGTTTCATTGCAATGGAATGAGTCATCACTGTCAAGGCTTGATTGCAAAAATTACATAAAATAAAATGTAATACATGATTTTATTAGGCTTTGGAGAGGGAAATAGTAAGATATCACAAAGAAACCATGTGTGATACCAGATGTGGCCATTTGTCTTCTTTTAAATGATAAGCTTTGACATCACTTCATTGTCTGTGCCTCACTGAGGAAGTGTCCATGTAAAAGAAAACTTTAACTGCTGGAAAGGCATTGAAAAGTGTTCTCCCAGATTAGGAGCAACCAAAAATTCTATTACATATAAATGTGGAATTGTAAGGAAGAAATATTTTTCCAAGTACTGCAACGTCTAGTAATGTGCAGGATAACTGTAAGTGGCTTGCACAAATTTGCTTTGCTGTGGTTTGTTGGTTTGTTTGGTTTTGTTTCTTTGTTTTAAACAATTATTTCTAGAACTCAATTTGAAATGGTAGGAATGATAAAAGTATTTCAATTTAACTCCTCATTATGCACAACCAAGTAATTAATTCATCTTTGGGTATGAAGTGGGGATTTTTAAGGTGATGAGGATTAAAATCAGCAAAAAAATCTGTGGACAAACTTCATATTTGTTTGCAGTGAAGCTGGATTTACTCTGGAAGATGATATTGGTACTTTATGAGGACATGAGGCAAAATTCTGATTTGATAGCTGCTTTGCTATTAAAAGCACTTGGCCAGCATCTTTACTCATCTGCTACGTAAATGTTCCTTATATAGATACACTCTCCCAGTCTGCAAAATTAGGATTAAAAGCACCCATCGCTTCCTTGCATGGATGGTGAGAGATACAGTTAACAAGTGACCATAAAGAATATTGTAGTGAATGTACAGGACAATAATTTGCTTGCAGGCATTTTGCTGATAGCGATTTTTCCTTTCATAACTCCATTTATTGATAGAATAAAACACTTTTATGGCCCGCAGTGTGGTTTTGCACAAATATGCTGTTATTCTTGTAGATATCCACACTTCTACAAATACTTTATATATTCATTAGTAATGCTTTCAGCTTTGTAAACAGAAGTTAAACATTGATGATTAAATATTTTGTTCCACATATTTAATTACCTGGGGCTTTATTTCTTTTTAGTGAATAGTATTCTACTCTACAGTTGTCCCATTACTTTCTCTGGGAATAATATGTTTACAGAATCAAGTGGTGATCAGTCTTTTAAAAAATCTAAGTTAAAAGTAAGTTATCCAATTACAAAGCATAAACACTTGAAAAGTAGGAAATGCAAGATATGAAACTGTCTTAAGCCTTAAATTGTTTTCCTTGTACTGTCTTCATTGTGATCTTGTCTTCAGTTGAAAAACAACCATTATTTTTTTTCTGGTGGAAACACTTTTCATTGAGAATATGAAATAGACATACAAAGGCAGAATTATGCTTACATGTGCTTACATACTAAAATGTAGATGCATTCTTTATCGTGGTTATTTGACTTTACAGCTTTTATGATTTTGACTTAACAAAAGTGTTTTGTTTGTTTTTTTGTTTGTTTGTTTCAGTAGCTCATTATTCAAAATGTAACTCCCCTGGAAGACTAGCAGGTGGATTTTGTAGATAAGTTTGGTAAAGCTGCAAAGGACATATCTTGTGTTTAGCAATGAAAAACTAGTAGTAACTTCCACAACATGGGTAGAGTGCAGAAAGTTGGAGTTGAAAGAAAGCTATTAGCCAAAAGCAATTGTTTGAAACCGAAAGCCATGGTAAAGATATCTTGTGCCGAGAGATAGTTTGAGATGTTCAGATGTTTTCTATTGCTAGGACCTTGTTTCACTGCAGAAAGAGAAATCTCTGGTTGATGCTGTGTGTTTTATGCTGTGTGACTTCAGTGATTGGTATAGCCCTTCACTGGGCAGGAATTCCCAGCTGAGATTTTTCCTGAAAATTAACAAACAGAAAATATCAGCAGTATACCACAGAAATACCAAGTGTTCTAGTTACCTATGTGGGTAAAAAAGTCATGCTTCTTGTGTGTCTGGCGCTGTATTTAATTGTGTGGTGATTTTGAGTAACCTATCCAAATTTAAGAGCTTTCAATACCTGAAATTTTAGATTTCTGGTGTACTACATTCAGATTTCATAGGCTGACACTTAAGGATGTTTATTTGGATGGAACTTACTAAAGGATTTCCTAGTCCTTAATTGCCTGAATAGGTAACCTGCAAAACAGGATCATCTGCAAAATTACTCATTCAAGCACTGCTGAACATAAAGTAGTTTTTCTTTACCTGCAAGGAAACATCCCTACAATATCTGCAAAGTAATAAAACTTTTTTTTCTTCTTAAAAAACAAAACAAAGCAAAACAAAAAACCCACAAAAACCCCAAACCAACCAACCAACCAACCAACCAACCAGTCAACCAAATCCCCACAAACTTGTAGTATTGTAAATCTGTTTTACACCAAAGTTCTTGAACAAATACATGGTAGGCAAATGCAGACTGCATGAGATACACAGTTTTGTTTGATGCTGTGGAATAGAGCTTCTAATTTAACTGTAATTTAGGTAGATTGAGTTTGTGGTTTGCTACTATGTGATTTGACATGGACACACACCCTCCATGTGACATTTCGTTCACCTGGGAAAATTGGATAATGAACTAATGAAGGCTTTCTTGGCTTGTGACACTTGTAATGGCTTGAATGGAGCAATTAGACAATCTTTTAGCACTCAGTGTCTATCTAAACACAATCAATGCAAAAATAAGGGCTATTTACAGTGAAGTATCATTATTTTACATTGTTTGTGTAGTTCTCTGAGAGATCTGAAATGATACTGAAATGATACAGTAAAAAAAATCTCAGAAGCTTTAAAACCAGCAGTTTAATGGCCACCTCATTTTCCCCTCAGCTGAAGTAAATCACTGCTACTTGTCTGCCTCCATACAAATGTAATGCCTTATCATTGCTATACTTACTGGTTTTTAGAAGAAAAGCTCATTCTATAGAGCTCAAAACTAGACTTGTTTTGAATTTACATGGTTTCAAAGTTGTAAGTTAGAGCTGGATTAAAGCTTCCAAACTGTTTATATACAATAATAAAACAGGAGGTTTGGGGTCTGTTTTTTTTTTTTTTTTTTCCTATTCTTACCCAGTTTTCTCCTTCATCTGTGAATTCTTCAAAAGGGCATAGAGAACTGAGAGGACAATGCTTTCAAAATGTAATATGCTGTGTAAGTGCTGCTGTTACATATCAGAGCAGAATAAAGGTCTGAATTCTTGTTGCTATTAGAATTATGTTAAAGATGAACGCATATTCAAGTTATCTGCTGCTTCACAGACTTTAACTTGCATATTAAGGTAAGGAAAATTCAGATTAAATATACACAACTAAGTAGCTTATGTATCCATTCTCTAAAAGATTTTGTGGCGCTTCTGAACTGTTAAGCTTCTAAATTTGTACTGAAGAGTTAAAACCTGTCTCTTCTCTGAAAGAGTTAAAGCTCTTTTCTGTATTACTTGGGAGCTGAACAGTACTTTTTACATTTCCCAACTTTTTTCTTTTCAATTTTTTATTAAAAAAGAAAAGTCTTTTCATGAAATTGACCTTAACTTTTCTGTTCTCATGCTATGGGGTAAAATAATGCTAATGCTCTGTGGAAATGGTCTCGTGGTAAAAGAATTCCACAAAGTCAGAAATTATGTACAGAAAATAATCTGTTGCATCATTTATTATATCTCTGATGTATTTCTGAATATAATTTCTAATATGGCTGGATTTATATAGTACACAATTCAATTTGACATGTGTGACTGATATAGTATTTCAGACAAGGTGACTGAGTGTTCCTCTGTAGAGACCTCAAACAGCAGTACTGGATGCATCATATATTCTTATTAACACAGTACTTGAAAGCTCCAATAGTATTACAGATTCAGTGTGACAGAAGCTTATTAGACAGAGGTCCTTAGACAGAGGTTTTGGCATGAAAACAGCATCCCTAGTAATGATAAGGCACTACAGTTTATGTCTCCTGAGGGTTTTCCCTAATAATACCTGTAGGGGATAATGACTGGGGTAATGTAATGTATACTAATGTGTGTGTACCTCTAACATGATGCAAGATAGCCAAATTTTTCTATAAATCTTTCTCCTCTGTGTTCATTGCTGTTATCAATATAGGATAGACATGGTTTAGTAGTGTTTAGTAACCAAGAGAATGGTACAACATCTCTCGTAGATGACACTATTAGAGATAGGTAGGACAGAACAGCAGTTTGCCCAATACTTAGTACAGGATTCTTAATGTTCCATAAATGTATGTTGTCACCCCTTTGGACTTACTAAAACTTTGTAGGTCTCTCTTACCTGTATCCTGCAGTTGTTTTTGCATATGAGTATTTCTGGACTATCAGGTTGTGCTACAGATAGGAAAAAAAAAATATTTGTAGCACCAAGCACAGCTAATTTATTAGAGGAACTAGACACAATAATTTCTTACAGTACATCTAGTATGGGCCCCTTTTTTCTTCAGACTGTGACCAGTTGAAGAGACTTAAATTTCTGTATCTCAGCTTCAGTGAATTTTTGACAGCTGTTGAGGCTGATAACCTGTGTATAAGTGCATTGGCTTTGGTGGGAGTAGCATGTGATCTGTTGTAACTGTTGATATGTGCTTTGCCTTATTTCTGTATGCTGGCAATATTATTGAGATTATGCAGCAGTATTATATTTTCCTATTTTAATGAATGGGATAACTAGTAGGACATTTTTAATTGCAGAATTACAACAGATTAATCTACATGACCTCCAAAAATAAAAAGAAAAAAAAAACACAAAGAAAAGTTTTTCAAAAATATAAACTGTACTTCAGATCTAAATGTATAAAGTCCTCTTTTTAAAGAGCTAGTGACTGTGTGACCTTAGGCATATTTCCTGTTTATCTTTGCCCTCGCTGATTTGTCTGTATCACGCACATCAGTACCACTCTGCACTGTGCCAAGCACAACCCCTTGCTCTGGATCTGATTTCCAGCAAGTATCGAATCATTTAATCCTCTATATTTGAAGCTATGGGGAAAATGCATGGATGTAGATTTCAAAATTCATGTTAACACCAGTAAAGCCGTAGTTTTGCCCTGTGCAGTGTGAAGTCACTCCTCTGACATTAAAGTACACAGAACTACTCTATGTGTGTGTTGATCCTACACAGATTTCCTCTGTGAGCCTTTAGGTCTTTATTGAACTGAATAGAAGTACATTATCTTCCACGTGTTTTTATATTCATTCGCCTCTTGTCTCTGTGTAATTAAAGTTAATATCTACATAAACACTAGTTAGGTACACTCAGCAGATGACATAAGTGTAACTACTGACTAGTGGTTAAAAGTATCTGGTAGGCAAATAGTTAGAGTTACTTTTGAGAGGATTCACAGGTATTTCTATAGTTCCTGTCTATAGTCTGTGTCCAAACTGAAGCATCCACATTTATGAGTATGTAGCATCTTTCACGAGGACTGAGCATTTTCTCTTACTCAAGCATGCATATCACTAATTTTAACAAATAAATATGCATGTATCCTGCTATTAATGTGTAAAAATGGTTTTTTGTTTGCTTTCTGAGAAAATAATAGTCACTGAAGCTTAAATTAAGCTTGAGCAGTAATAGATATAGTTTCTTGAACACTGGGGAATAGTAAAAAACCATTTGGTGTCCTTTAAAAAAAATAAATTCAGACTGAATCAAGTATTGTTTAAAAGGTTCCTTTGATTGTTATGAGTCAGGGAAGGCAGAGTGAACTTCCGTTTCTTTGTTTAGGAATTGCCAGGTAGCACTTAGAAAGGGATATATAATAGCATGATTTTCTCTACTTCCCAGGAGTGGTATTTCTTTATCCCTAATCTGTATAAACCCAAATATTTCTGCTTACTGGGAGATTAAAAATTTGAAGGGAGCAGTGGCCCTCAGGTGGAAGGAAGGTTAAAAGCAAGTTCCTGCTACAGCTGGATGCCCTTCCATTTGAAATGCAGTACTGTTACTATTTTTAAAATAAAGAAGGGGATCTGAAGCCTTTGCATTAGGATTATTTTATTAATTGGTTGTATATTGTTATATAAAAAAACCTACGTAATTTTTCTTTATGTTCACGTATGTATCTATGATTCATCAGTTTAGAAAGAAGTGCTGTCAGATTAGCACAGGGAGATCATCCTGGATTCAGACAGATGCCAATCAAAGCTGGAAAGCCCATCTCCAGTGACATTGCTAAGCACAAGGATGAATATTCACTGGAGTTCATTTTGGAATGAAAATGTTGCTGCAAAGGCCTCAGGCTTTCAGCTAAGGAGCAACAGGGAAAGGGATCCACCTGAGGAGCCCAGGTTTGACACAGTTGGATTGCATCCAGCTTGGAGTATCGCTGTGCCTTCCTGCAGGAGGCTGGAGTTGCTGATAACTAATGAGGTCCGTACCTTGTTTAGGGCGCTTGCTGACAGCATGTCACAGAGCAGTGGCGTAATACAAATAATAAGATTTTGCTCTATTTTCTTTATTGCTCTTTGTTGCTTTTATTTTTAGCTGCCTGCTACAAGAGATGGGTCTCTGGATTGCTTGCTCTGGTGCACACACTTCTTTTTTTGCTGGCTGTCTCTTTCTGTCTCTTGACAGGTGTAAGGAGGATCCTAAATATAGAAGCCACCCGTCAGTTGGCTTCAGCAATCAACAAGCACTGATTTAGTATTTCTCTTAACCAGCTTAACTCCACAAGGGTGTTTCTTTATAAATTCATTCCACTGAAAGCTTTTATAAAAATTATTAACAAACCAGGTTATCCTATAGAATGAAGAATACCATAAGCAGGCATGTTTCAGAAATGATGGTTGTCAGGAATGGCTTTTGCAATGGCAAGGATAAAAAAAAATGCTTTTTCAAGAACTCCCATGTTTTAACGGTTTAGTTAATGGTGCAGTATCTCATTGGAGAAAACACTGACACTAGTGTAGGTACAGTCTCCAGTTTTTAGATGAAGAAACACACTTTCAGACAGAAGTAGCTGCACAGTTTCCTGTGAATTTTTCCTCACGAGAAGGAACTTAACTACAGGTGTACTGATTAGCTGGGATTTACTTTGTGAAACACAAGAATTAGGCATGTGGTGAGAAATGTGATTTTGCTGCTACTGAATGTTTATAGTGGTCACTGAAAGTATTTTTAATACAGAGTATTATTTTCCTTTATGTTCATTTCTTTATACTATTGTCAAGATCAACACAAAAATACTGATTCTTAAAAATTAATTGGCCAAATTTAATAGATTATCACTGCAAATTAGAATATTTGGAAAAAAAAAAAAGAGCTGCAACACTATATTAGAGACAACTTACACATTTTCTGTTAGTCTGTAGGCAGGCATCTCAAATTCTTTCTCTTCCTTGTCACCAGTTGCCATTAATATTCATAGACATTTTTTCACAGCCTACAGAGATCCTGAAATTTAGTATTTAATTGTGTAAAGTGAATTGCATTTGATGAAGACCCTTTTTGATACTGATTTTCTTTGATTTTTTGTTGGGTGATTGTAATGCACTTCTAATACAATTTTAATATTCTAGTATTGTGTTAAGCAGGAACACAAGAGTAGTCAGTTCCTTTATGTAGCTCAGGACGGCAGTAGTACTTTCTTCTTGATAGTTGTAGTGTTACATGTGGTCTGACTGGTAGTGAAAAATTCTGTATCAAGATATAGCATATGTTTGTTATGCTTATGTAAGGTTTTATTTTTGGTAACCAGTTCTTCCTATACCCAGCCATGAGAAACACCTGTTTCTCTATTTCTTTTTTTTGCTGTTCTATAAATTGGTATCATCTATTGGAAGCTTCTGTCAGGTCTGGGGCATCTGCTTCACTGGTTCATGGAGCATAATTCAAATCCCCAGAAAGAACTAAGAGGGCTCCTTGGTAAAATAGCAGAACTGGCCCTAAGAAAAGGAAAAATGGTTTAAAGTAAAAGATGTTTCCATGAAAAAGATGCTTTTCTTGATACAGTTAGTCTCAAGCTTTATGCCTGAAAATCCAGACCGCATCATCTATTGCACCCTCTTGGTGGAAGCTCTTTTACAGAGCTTTCACAGATCAGAATTTGAACCCTAGTAGTTTTGGTTATGAGATTGAGGTTTTTGGTTCAAGACAAACTGAATATTCTTCAGTGAGAACCCATATGATCTGGCTATGACCTCTCAAAGGAGCAAACTAGAATTGCCATAGGCTGATAATGCAGCTGGCTACTTGAGCACAGCTTTTGCTGTAACCACTGGCACATGTGTAGGCAAACATGTCTGTGCTGTGGTGTGAGCTGCCAGGTTGGAAGGCAGAACTACTTATTTAAAAAAACACGTGTATATCTAATTCTTAGAAGTGTAGACTCTCCTCAGGCCTCCAAATTTATTTTTCACTATATTTTTTCCAATTGGCTAGAGACCTGGCCAGATTCTGTTAGCCTTTGGCATATCATTTACTGATACAGTGGGAAGAACTTTCCTGCTGAATTTTATTTTACCAGCCTGGTGTTTATTTGATAGAAGAGGTGGTAGTCTCTTATAAGCATTGTGACATGGAGCAGTATTATGGCTGTATGTCTACATGATTCTTCTTTGCCCTTTATGCAGGACAGAATACATATACTGTACTTTCACCTTTGTGTTTTCATACTCTAGATACATGTTCTAAATAGAATTAAAAAAAGGGGTTGGATGATTTTTGCATCAATCCACGTGGACCTTAACTTACGTCCATATCAGGTTTACATAAAAATATTTCTAGTTTTTGTAGCTTATATCATAAAGTTACATGAAACAAAAAATAGTCCTTGTTCAGGAAAACTCAAAACTGTTCCTAGTAAAGATAAGGAAAAAACCTCATTTAATTTGTGAGAGTTAGGAAACGATCTTCCCAGTAAAATCACTTTTTTATCTATCTGTCTGTCTATCTAATCTAATCTATCTACTTTTGGTATTTCTATCCATCTATCTGTTTACTGGGATGAGGTTGGGGATAAGAAACAGTGCCTATAACTGGATTAAGGATCTAAGAGGGTTACAAAGAGGATGTAAGGGTAATTTGTGAGCAGAATGACTAAGATTGTTCATAAAAATAGATCCACTGGTCATGTTACATGCTTGATAATGTTGTGCTTGAAATGCAAATATATGAAACAAAAAGAATCACCAGGAATCTGCAGAATTAGGTAGCAGTGGTTTTCAGTGCTGATTGCAAAACGAATATATGTTTGTCCAGATAAAGAGAGGAAGAACTCTAGAAGCAGAGTTGGTAATATGTTATGCTGAAAGCGTTGCTGAAGTGACACTTTTTATGTACACACATTCTGGGTACAAAGTAGGTTTTTTCTCCCCTCTCAGTGCTGGTCATGAGAACTTGGCAAGAGCAGTTGGGGTGATGATACACAATCCTCAGGCTTTTTCAGATAGTAGAGTCACAGATTGGAGGTATAAATCTTGACAAAAGAACAGTCAGTTATGATTTTCCCACAGAGAGAAGGATCCCTTCACTGTTTTGATGTTCAGACTAGAGTTACTTAATTTGTTAGTGTGAAAGTAAGGTATGTCCTCATTTTTGAATTCAAGTCACTGCTCTTAAATGCAGTGGTGAACAAAATTATTATCTTGTGAAACATTATTCCCATACTCGTAGGGCAGCAGTATTTTGGGTTTGTATCCCATAAAATAGAATTTTTCATGGCAGGAGTTTCATGGAAGAAGCCAAATTCCATGCTGTCAAAGTAAAAAGTTCAGAAAACAGATGGGCAGGATGGTGATTTGAAGAAGCAAGGAGGAACTGTGATCCTCATGTCTGAGTGCAAACCTACACTGTGGCAATTACATACTATCATCTTTTCTGTCATTTCTGGCTTAGGAGGTACAGGATCTCATAACCTGTAGGTCGGTCATATGCCTCCCATTTTCATTTTCTTCAGGAAAAAATAAAAAGGTGTTATAAATTCATGTTTCTTAATGTTTCCTTTTGTGTTGAGGATTGAGACTACTTTATGTAATGCTATGAACATTATTCTTTATTGAAAAAAATCTACCCTATGTCTCTTCTGATGCCTCCCTTGGTTCTTTGTATTCTCATACATGATAGTGTTCTCCACAATACTTTGTGCATTCCAGGCTTAAACTCAGACACCTTTCCTAAGAAAATGAAAGAGCTGGTACTGCCAGAAAACAGGCCTTAGAAATTAAAATTATAATCTCTATTAAGAGAAAGCAGGAAACAACTGTGTGCATATAGTCTGATTGCACGTACATTTAAAAATGAATTTATAGACCTAGAGCCTTTGAGTATTTATCTGCGAATTTATTTAGAATGTTTAATTAGAACATCCTGTGATGGTGAGGTACACATGCGCAGTATTTTCCACCAGATGATGGTCAGAGGGCAGGATCTACCCGTGTTCCTGACTGTGGGAAAGAGTGGCTGGCTACAGCTTTGCCAACCTGGTCCCAGGTTTTGGAGAGCCAGGGCTGATCTGACAGGTGTACCATTATGTCAGTGGTATGAAAGGCATAGGTTGCAAAAGGCAGAGCAGGTCTAGTATTGGTTCATAGCTGTGAGTCTACAGTCATATAGGCCATAAACTCTCAAATGCACTGTAACTATGCTCTCCCCAGCAAAAATTTCCAAAAAAGACTACCCTAGAGTAAAGTCTGTTTTTCAGGGAAGACTTTACTAGAAGTGCAGGCATCAGTTGTAATTGATTCTTGCTTGCCTCTGTCTTGGCAAAACTACTCTGCGATGTGATGTTAAACTGAAGTGTCAACACCAGCACAGCTTTAAACCCATCAGCTATAGATACAAATGCAGAAAAACTACAGTATATGTTTATAAACGTTCTGGGCCCTACTTCCATCAATGAAACAAAACTGAGAACCCCACAGAAAAATGCTCTTTGTCCTGAATAGCCACACACCTTAAACCATTGATAGCCTTTATACTTACTGCCCTGTTTGCAAACTTCTTTACCACGCTCATCTCTTTTCTAGTTTAAGAATGAATCCCTTGGTGGCTGAATTCTCAAGTAGCATGATCCTCTTAAGGGAAAAGTACATATGCCTGAGTTGTGCCTCTGCAAAGCACTTAGTGGGGCACTTAGACAGATTCCCACCTCTGGCCCATCCAGACCCCTGTGGTCTTTTTTTCCATGCCTTGTAACTGCAGGGTTAGGATGGTGGGAATTGAAGGGCCTCTTGCTAGGAGAGTGGCAACCTGGCATTATGTCACCTTGAGTGTCCCAGGTTTGCAGTTAGTCTTTGTAAAGAGAGGTTTGTAAAATTTTAGGAATCTCTTGTGCTCAAACTAATCTTGGGTTTTTTAATTGAGGAATTTAATCTAGATTTCTGAAATTGCTAAGAGTCTAATGACAAAAATATAAGTAACTTCCCTATTTTGAATAGTAACATGCTTTTTCTCACATTAGGAAGTCAGATTCTTGAAGCTAATCACACAACAGCATAAATGCTTCTTATGTATCTTCCTTTGTGGAAGATTTCTTTGTCCATATACATCATGATATTGCAGTAGGCAGCAGACAGTAAATGTATTTCTCCCAGGCTTACAGACCGTGTAAAGACTGTCTGGAGCTGCAGCCTTGGCACTCCAGAAATGTGTAGCTCTCAAAGGACAGCTGAAAAAGGGTGACAAGACAGCACAGCTTTGTGTTCACTGCAGTTTATGTGTTAGCTTTTGGTGTTTCCAAGTCAACTTTTTAAAGAGGTGTCAGAGATTTTTCTATTCCTAGTTCCAGTAAGAGCCCCAAAGAGGATCTCCTCTGGAGCTGTTGATACAGCGTATCTTAGGGCAACATGCCAAAACATAGCACTTCATAAACAGTCACCACATTTTTAATGGTTTTCATCAGGAGACGTTTTCCACTTGTCAAAGTGTCAGCCTGACGACTAGAAATACACACTGAGAACAGCATCATGGACTGGGCTTCCTCAGTTAGTCTTTTGCATCCATGCTTTCTAGTGTTGACAAAAGTATTAATTTTAGGGGCCTCCCCACTGCAGTTCTTGAGTCTTTCATGAGCACAGTGTTAGTCCTGGACATGGGGCAAGTGTTGATGTTGCTGGAGAGCAATCCCAGGACAGCTGTGAGAAGCAGCTGCAGTGTCTGACATGCATGTGGCCACCTTTGAAGGATGGCTGGAGGCATTCCAAAATACTTGCTGGAAGCTGGCACTAGCTGTCTCTCCCTTTTTTTTTTCTTTTTTCCTTCTTTTTAATGTGCTCTGTCACCTCTTGTGGATGTGAGCTAACTCCATCTGGCTAGACTGTGACTCTGCTTCTTCAGTATACTGGCTGTTCCTCTCCACACTGCACACTTCTCCTGCGCGAGGGACTTAAACCACTGCAGAGGTGAGAGGGGCTGAACCTGGGCCGTGTCTTCGGGGCATTGCTATGCAACTTACCTGGTAAAGAAAGTTGGCAGGTGCGATTCATTCCTACACTTGAATGTAATGTACAAATTTGAATTTTTCAGTTTTTAGTCTTGCCCAGCTCTGCCACTGCACGTCATGACAAAAAGCCAGTGCACCTCTTCTGTGCTTTAAGGACATATTTCTTCTATTTCTGCAAGGAAGGGGTAATGACAACAGACTGAATCTGCAGAGATCTAAGAACCAAGCGCTTCCTCTAAAGCCTTAGACTGGCATTTGGTTTCCTTGAGTCTCCTTCCTGAACTGCAGAGAATTACAACACAGGGATGCTGAATTGATTTCAGATTGTAATGCACTGAGATTTTAAAACAGTAGGCACTAATTAAATAAATTTTATACACTACTGCCTCTCTATAAATATTTATCTTCCTCAATTTCATTCTTACCAAAATTAAAAAACTTCAACACAAAAATATATTTATATGACACAAACTTTCCTTTGTAGTGAGGAAAATTAGTTGCCTTAGCAGGAACAGTGTGATTCAGGTGTTACTAAACATACACATTCCCGTACAAGCTGCCACTTTTTCTCTGAAACCTCTCCTTGTCTTTCAGTAACTGCAAAGATTAAGCACCTTTTCTCCACAGATAAATAAAAGCGAGGAGAAGCACTGTGCTTCATTTACACTGTAAGGCAGTTGATCATAAAACTAGTGTTCTGGTACCTGGTTCTGGATTTATTCACTCTCAGCTTGTCATTCTTCTCAGGCATGCAGTGGTCCTGGCAATCCTTCTTGGACTGTGCTGTTGCTGCTAAATTCCTGACAGCTTCTCATGGATCAAGACTGATAGGAGGCTGTGGAGTCCAGTCAAGAGAGTGTGGAGGCTTGTTTTTCAGCTAAATGTGGCATTAGATTAGTGGCAAACTATTAAGGTAGCAACTCATCTGATCTGCTTGCAATTTGAGCCTAGATTTAGTAATTAATTTACATATAAAAAGATTTCTCTTGCAAATAAAATCCCATACAAAAAATGTGTCAGAAGTTTTGTCAGACTGAAATCCTACCACAGCCTAAGCAGCTCAATAGACTGATACGTGACTTAGCCATTATACAGTGGAATTCAGATCTTTTGTAGCACAGAATTCAAGAAGGTTTTGTATATTAATGTGCTGCTCTGATAAAAATAAAACGTTTCTCAGATGACTGAACCAAAATGCAGCTCAACTTTTTTGTTTAATATGCATTTTCCTTTTCTGAATTTATAAATTTATCCCATTTATGACACAGATTTTAGTAATCAGTAAGACTTTAAAAATGGTACAGTTTATAGCTGCACATGTCAGAAAGTTGTGTCTCAAAACACTGTACAGAAAAATTTACAAGTGTGAAAAAGAGAAAGTAAAGGAAGAAGATAACACATTATTACAGCTGTGGAGGCATACAAAAGGATTCATATTTTGTACTTGAAAAATGTGAAATAATGGTAAAATAGGATAAAAACCCAAAAGAAAACAGGAGTGTATAGTGCCTACAGCAGCAAAACTTAAAAAAAGAGTTGTTCAAACAGCATCCTGAAAAACCAAATGCAAATTCCAACTCTTTTGATTTTAATGTATATCTTTAAGACCATGAGATAATAGAAAAGATGACTACTCAGTTTTCATCAGCCAACCACGTCCTCAAGCTCAGAACATTTGAACTTCATTATCTCCAAGCAGTTGTCAAGCTGTCACCTTTGCATATCCCCAAGGAAGGATAACGTAGTGTTAGTTACACTTACACAGTCTGTAAATGTGCAGGTCCAGACAGCATATATTTTAGAACTCTAAAGGGAGAGCCTCTGAATCTGTGGAAATCATTGTTATGGTTTGGCCTCAGTTGACAGCTGAGCCTCACACTGCCACTCGCTCACTCTCCACTGTTGGGATGGGGGAGAGAATCTGAGGAGCAGAAGTGGGAAAACTCTTGGCTTGAGATAAAGACAATTCAATTGGTAAAGCAAAAGCTGTGCACACAAGCAAACCAAAACAAGGAGTTCATATTCCCCACTTCCCATGAGGGAGGGCAGGTGTTCAGCTATCCCTAGGAAAGCAAGGCTCTATCACATTCAATGGTCACTTGGGGAAACAAAATGTCATGGCTTCACATATCCCCTCCCTTCATCCCTCTTTATATACTGTGCATGATGCTGTATGGTCTGGAATATCCCTTAGGTCAGTTGAAGTCAGCTGTCCCAGCTGTATCCACTCCCACATACCTAGGCACCCCCAGCATCCTCTCTGGTAGGGTTGGATAAAGCTGAAAGAGCCTTCATATTGTGCAGACACTGCTCAGCAATAGGTAAAATATCCCTGAATTATCAACACTCTTTGCAGCACAAACCCAAAGTGCAGCCCTATACCAGCTACCCTGAAGAAAGTTAACTCTAACCCAACCTAAATCAGCACAATTATCTACTGTTAATCTTATGTGTCAGAAGAGATATTTAATATTTCAAGGGAAGAGGAAAAAAAAAAAATTAGAAGAGAGGGTGACCTAGAGTATATAGCAAGCAATTACTGTGCTGTGGAAAAATACGTAAGCAGTGTAAGGAGTTATTACAGGATAATTCATGTGACATTATGGAAGCAACCAAAAATACTGTTAAACAAATACTTTTTAATTAAATCTAGTAATTTTTAGCAAAAGAAAATTGAAGAGGGAATTGATATGAGATGCATGACAAAAGTCTAAAATCATCCATTTTAACAACCTTTAAGGTACCGTGAGCATTCAGACATTAGCAAGTGAAAAAAGATGACCTTTCTTCAACCTCTTGGAAAGTCTAGAAAAAGATCTGTGCATATGACCGCTCCTCCAGCTCTAGGGCTACATATCATTAGAGAATCTCCTGACCAGCTAAAGGACATAATTCAGGAGGGACTCAGACTCAAAGGATGAAGAGAGCAGTGATTAGCCACATGGAGTAGGCATTTTATTTCCATTCAACGTCTTTAAATAAGATCAGTTTTTCAAGCCACTCTTGTGCTGAAGAGGCTGAAAGAGGCCAATAATCTTTCTTGATTGTTCTTCTGGCTGTCAGAGCCTGAGCACCACAATGCCCCTATTTATCCTTTCTTTTTTTTTTTTTTTTTTTTTTAAATTTCTATCTGTATTTTATTAGCAGGTTTTCTTTTATCTATCACTGAGTCTTACAGAGGCTTCTTATATATGTACCTTTCAAAAAGATGATACAGTTTTGCAGTGTCCTGGGATTCAGAAAGACCTAGATTGTAAGAGGGTTTTGACTGTGAGTACAGGGCTTTATAGAAGAGAAGTGTGAAATGTCTAAGACACAAAGCTTTATATGTTAGATGATCCAAGAAACAAAAGTTAATTCTGGGAGTTAGAAATCCTAGTAAAGACCAAATCATATCCAGACAGAAAAATGACTAATTTCCATGTCATTTTGTCCAGCTGTAGACTGTAAATAAACAAAAGCAGTAATGTCTTTTATTTTCTGGTAATGTAATGAAATTTGTATCTGTTTTATCAGCTAGCACAAGAGTTAAAATGTTGTGTAACAGTAAATTGAAAAAAATGACTTTGTTGTCCAAAGAATTTTGGTAAGAATTTCTTTATCTATAATCTAGATCTCTTCAACTATCCCTCCCAATTAGTTTTTCAGGTTTCCTTCTTCAATGGAAAAAACAAAAAACAAACACAAAGAACCTAAACAAGAACTGTCAGTCCAAGCTGACACTTGAAGGTGAATAGATACCTCTTTAAAAATACTAAGTAGGAAAAGATCATTTTTGTTAAACTTTTCAAAAATATTAAACTGCTCTTTAGATTGATTTCTTTTACTTTACATTGCATATAGTAGGCCATAACTGAGGCTGGCAAATAAAAAGCAAAGATGCTGGAAATGAATTAACAGAAACTTTGATGAGAAATTCTATGATTTAAAAACATGACAGGTTTTTTAAATTATATTTATAGCTAAGATATTCTATTTTTCATAAATCCTCATGATCTTTAATAAATAAATACTATTTGTATATGAAGGGCTTGAAATAAATTTTTTAAACCAAAACAACTGTCAGAAATGTCTCTGTGCAAAGGCTTTCAAGAAATTGGTGTCCAGTTACTGCAAGCTTTTTACAAATGTGCTTTTGAATTTTTGTGGTATTTTTCCCCAAATTCCTGTGTTTCACTGCTTGAAAGCAGAAATGCATAGAGGGATTCCCTGTATGCAGTAGAGAGCACATTACTCTTCTGAATGTGGCGAAGATTTGCCTATTTCATATGACATGGGGGTATACTCTCCCTGGGAGCCATAACCCTTTTAGATCCTTGTGCTAAATCCCTAGTGGTTTCACTCAGCAGAAGTGGTAGCTGAGAGGTCTGCATTAACTCCATCAGCCCCATACCTGAATGGAAGCAACTAGACCCGGAGGGCATAGCATGAGTCTCTCACTAGACAGACTAAGAAGTGAACAGCACTGTAATCTGGATGCCCCTTTGTTTCTGGAAGTTGTTTCTCAGGCCACAGATTATGTGATATTGACAGGGCAAATATCAGCAAGTCATGGTGTCATTCTTCATTGATAAAGAATCTGCTGGTTTCTGAGCTGGTTGAACTACAAGCCCTTTGGATGCTAGAAAGACAAAATTAAACAGAGAGAACATGATGTTCACACTTACTTTCCTGTGACAGGTAAAACATTGGCACAGGTTCTAGAAAGAAGCAAAAAAAAAATCATATTGCTCTTGAAGTTTTATCATTCCATGCTCAATAATATCTGAGTGTTGGGGTTCTGGCTTGCCCAGACAGTTGACCACACTGCATGAAGGTGAGTGTAGGTGCCAGACAATTTTCTTGAAAGTCATGTTAAATATGGTATTTAATAAAAGTTTTACACCTCTGCTGCATCATCAAGATTCTCTCTCTGTGGCTGCCTGAAGCCTCAATATCAACAGGTATCATGGAAGCAACATATGGTGAGGTTCCACTGGAGTAATTTGTTAGCAGAGTGGTTATCTTGCTTGAGGTGCAGATTTCTGGCAGGATATTTTAATTTTTCTTTTTTTTTTTTTCTCCCTTTATACTCTAGTGTATGAACAAAAAGAAAAGCAAACCAAAAAAAAATAACACCACACTGAGTTTCTATTTAGCGTAAGAGTGGATAAAATATCCTCAGTAAACCAGGCATGACTACTCAAGGTTGATAATGCTCGTCATAATTAAAAAAGCTGTGAGCCTGCAGGCCGAACTCTGTTCTGAGCTAACCCTTTTCAAGCATTAGCAGTTTTTTCTTGTCTGGTTTTAAATTTTTTTCTTCTTAACATCTGCATTGTTACTGGTATGTGTGATTCTTTTCGTGTTAATAGATGTCGGTGAAATGATGTGAGACAATTGTATTGCCAGAACCATTCAGGTATTCCCCTGTAAGGATACAGTCTGACAGCAGGGATTGCATGTCACGTGCTTGACACATGGCAGTTCTGTTTTACACCTGAAGTGTAAAAAGCTGACAGAAACATGAGAGCTTTGCATGTGACTGAGGTGTTCCTTAGACTGTGACCATATATGTGGGCAAATACAAGCTCACTTTGCTGGAACAGCAAGCTCTCTGGCAGACGGAGTGTACACAACCCTGGCAGCAGCAGTGCTGGTCTGACTAATGGGGGCAGGGCTAACACAGGCCTTAGAGTGGAAATGGCTCTTCTCCATCCAGCTGGAAGCAGAATTCTGCAAGATCCACACTTTTAACTAGTGACTTGTTGCTACAGAAGCGATCTTTGTACTCTCTCGTTTGTAGCCATATAGTGTGGCTTCCCACATGTTATTGAAGAAGAAATAATTATTTACAGTAAAATTCAGTGCTCAGTTCTGTAGTATGTTGTAGAGCCCAGAACTGTCCGCCTCAGAAAACTGCTTTTTACTCCCAGTGTGTGCCATGTTCATCCAAGCCCCCTTCCCCCATCTTGCTTTTCATTTATTTCTTTGATTTATCTTCAAACTCTGTGTAATACGCAGGTTCTCATTCATGTAAGTAGTCAGCCTTCCTGTACCACACCTTACCTGCTTCATTATCTGAATACATATACAGACATATGCCCTTATATTTAAAGAACTAAGCAATCTGTTTAAAACTATTGTGAAAATACTTGTTGTGTAGTTTCTTTTTGTTCCTAAAAGTTAATTTTTTTGTGTGTGTGTGTATGATTGCATTACCTTTGAAATACCTTTAAAAAGCAGCTGTAAGAAGTATTTTGTAATTTTGTAATGAGCTGTAATTTTGTCTGCCAGATTCTTATATCCATTTGCCACTGTCTTACATGAACACTTGAGTGCAAATATCATCCATCACTATAAATTATCTTAAAGTACACGTAAAACATCCTCTAACTGCCTCATTTATGTACAAGACGATGCCCTACATGACATACTTTTGCCTCCAGGATCAGTTTCTGATGAATGTTTAAAAAAAACTTACCAGTGTACAATTTAGTGAATTCTGCAGCATAAACCGTCTAAGATAACATCTGGACAGCTACATAAATGAAGTTTCCCTTTTAGACTGATAATAAGTATTAAGAATATGAGTTGAAAAAATTATTTCCATACCACTTGATGTATTGCCAAAATAGACAGTGAACCCTCATCCCTTCCTATTGTGCAAGTACCTTAGAGCTACACAGCAGTTCTGGTACTGGAGACAAACTTTTTTGATCTTTCATACTCTTACGAGTAGTTTAATGCATTTTGATTTATTTGTGCTTTGATGGAATGATTGCAGTGAAGGTCATCATTATGAAAATGAGGGATAAAGGCATAAAAAGGAGCACGAAAATGAAATCTTATGTTGCAAACTATTTTGTGGTGATCTCAATTAAAAAAAAAAAAGTTATTTCCAAATGAAGGAGGAATAGCACTGCAAGTTCTCTTGACTGTGAGAAAGCGAATACAAATATTATTGCAAGAGCTTGCTAGGTTTCGTTTTTGATTGTGGTTTGTTTACCATTTAAGTTCAGATGAGGAATGTCCACATTAGAGTCACACTGCAGTTATCTTGGTGAACATAAATTTTGTTCCAGATTAAAATTAACTGAAAGTTGTACTTAAAAGAGCATAAGTAACATTCTTGAACTGCTCACAGACATTCAGTCTAGAAGACCAAACTATAATGAAGCCCAAAGTAAAATTTCCCAAATGCACATGTTTTGGGCATTTGGTCCTCACCATAACTGCTTTGCTCACCAGATATGCTCCTGATGTGCTAGAGTATTTGCAAATATGAACATAGCTTATATTTCAGTGATGTTACTCAGGACATTTTCCAAATCCACTGTTCTTTTCTTGGGAAAATCCTGACATAATTGACATCAGTGAGCATTTTGAAAGTGATGAAAAAACCCAGCATGTTTTCATAGCCTTTCCACTCTCCATCTCTTATACTTTGTATTTCTTTGAAATTGTTATAATTTGAAGGAATTTATCACTTTATAGCAGACACTTGCTGTTTGTAGAGGAGGAGTCCCACAATAAAGAAGGAAAAAAACCCAAATGCCCTGAAGTATTTTCTTTCATTACTTCATTATTCCATTCCCTTGTCCTTTCCTGAAGTATCAATTTTTCATTGTGGTACTGAAACTGGAGCTCATCAAATTCCCCAAAAGAATTTCAAATAGAAGCTGCAATTACTGTTCTCCAGTTGCTTCCAGCATGTCAAGCTCCATATTTATGGATTCCTTTACTCTGTGTGGTAAAGTGTTCATTCTGGTGCAAGGATTTCTAGCTGTTTAATGCTTACAGCCAAAGACCAAGTTGAATATTTTGGGCATGTGCTGTGATTTTCCTTGAGCTGCTTCCTTATTAAATGATGCAATTTTAATGTGTGTCATCAGTTAGAATGGCTTTTTACTGAAAGTAATTGATTATATAGAATCATGATAAAAAAAGCGATTGCGGAGATGGGAGATAACCAATAAAAGTGGACAGACCTTTAAAGTATTTTATAGCTGCTTTGCATCTTTTGGAAACAGAACTAGGCAAATAAAGCTCTGCAGTACAGACAACAGAGAAAATTATATGCTTGCTTTCAGCATCTATGTGTTTCTCTAGTACCAGTTTCTTTTTTTGTTTGTTTGTTTGTTATTCTTCCTCCTGTCACTGTGTTTAAAACATTTTTACGGAGAATGAAGATGGTTGGTTTTGCCTGGAGCACATGTGTATGTTTGCTTTAACCTTTTTAAAACATCAC
>JAWWEV010000043.1:8656123-8684710 GCA_035583235.1 Hafferia zeledoni
CCGCCCCCCCCCCCCCCCCCCCTTATATAGGCTTCAATGAGTGCAGTGAAAGAATCCCATTATTTAAGTCTTTAAACAGTGAAATTATATACAGTAAGAGTTTTAGTGGATTAATAGAATTTGGCTGAATCTATCATAGCATCCATTTTTTTCTTTGCCTAAGGCCAAAGCAGTGTTACATGAGTCTAAAAAAATACTAAGTCCATCATATGCATGTCTCTTAATGGGGACTTGAGTATATGGCTGACTAAGGAGTTAAAACTATTGTGTAGGCTGTGCATAGCCACAGAATTGACTTTCAAAGGACTAACAGAAGTCTACACAAACCACCTGTAGCAGAAGATGTGTGGACAAAGAAACATCTAAATAGGAATTTTAAAACACATAGCACAAATGAAACTTGTGATCTTGAAATGTGTTTCGCGTATGGCTAAAACAATGAACTAAATCGTATCTATATGATAGAAGATGAGAACTGTTGGAAGAAGGCATGACGTAAAGCATGAGGAACTTCATAGTTGTGTGTGAAATAGAGCCATAGTTTGGATTCTCTAGATTCAAGCTACAAGACAGCTGACCTCAGTACTTTGCCAATTGTTAGGCTTTCTGGCCTGGTGCCATGATTAAAAATAACCCTAAATGAGAAACAAAGTGACGACTGTGTAAAGTGAGTAGTATTTCCCAGAGGAGACGTGAGTGGACACAGCTCTGGTAGAATCAGTTGTGCCCAGTTCATGAGACCCTCTGGCCTGGAGTGCCTGAAAGATGACATGACATCTGGGGAAATCGGAGAGTTCCTTGTGTCCCTGAGTGCTTGTCTTGTGCTTTTGGGAGAGGCAAGCTTTAAAAGGAGCAAGTAGCATCTCGTTTTATCCATATCATGTAGTTTTAGAAATAAATAATGGCTTACCATTTAAATATAGCCACATAGAAAGCTGTTTGTAGGTTTTCCTTTTTAAATTTTAAATGCCTTGTTGGTTAATGTCAGTTTTTCACAATGGAATAGTAGAACTTGACTTCTTGTGTTGTCATGTCAGTTTTACTGTGGAAGCTGTTAAACCAAATCAACTTACAGCAGTGTAAACAAGTGCAGAGTAGCGTAGCATGAGATGTGTATTTTACTACATCAAGTGAGTGCTGATTTGGGTGGATGTGGAGAGATAAAACTGCTCTGGATGGTTTTGTTTGCTGCTTTGCTCTGGATATTAGGGGATTGGAGAGGTTAGAAGTTTGCAGGACTAAGATACTTCTGCTTCAACTTTCTTGCCCAAAAGTCTAGTGAACCCATGACAAGGATGGTGATTCTTTTCATGGTTCCACCATGATTTCCTTTATGATTTGGCAGGTCACTTGTAATTTGTTTAGCCTTTCAGGAAATACCAATTTGGAACATGTAGTGTTGACAAAAGGCCAATAAGCATAACAAAGAGGGTGGTTCCTTTCCCTTGTCCAGATGACTGATAACAAATAAAAGGTCAGCTTCGCATTTCATAGGTCACTTACTTTTTTCTTGTGGGAACAAAATTAATCTGTCCACTTTCCCTCCTTGGTACTGCTACCAATGGACTGTGAATGATGATGTGACTCCCCTCCTGCTGACACGCTTTTTGGATTGGCATTTAAAAGGACATGGCAAAAGTCAACAGGGGTAAATGCGCATTTGCTAAGGGACATAAAATTTTAGATGGAGTGAGAGACAATTTCAAGGTATTTTATCAGAAGTGGAGAAGAGAGAATACTGCAATCTTACCATGACACTGGATAGCAACAGGTTTTACAGTTTGCTAATTCAGAAGATGCTACTTGATTATTTTGTATCTAGAAATTGTCAAGAGTATGGTAACCACGCTGGCAATACCTTGCTTTTATAGGAAAGCTGATACCTATCAGATACTTCTACAGCACATTTTGATCCACATTTTCAATATCTTGTATACTATAAAAAGAGATTGTGTACAGAGAAAACCTTTGTATTGTGATATTAAAGGTTTTATGCATCGACCTTCTCAGCTGGCACTTAGGTTGCAGATCTCCAAATCTGACACCATTACTAAAAATGTCATGACTTTTGTGCATAAATCTGTTACTCTGATCTTCTTTGGCTTTCTCATGGCACGCCATTTTTTTGCCTCCATTTGTTTTATCAAGAACTGCTCTTAGGTGACTCAATAAAGGATTTCTGCAGAGTTGAAGAACATGACTTGTATTGTGTGTGCAGTAATGCTTCTCTTGATGTCTGATACTAGTGCTGTTTTTGTACTGGAAATGATGAGAAGCTAGTGTTTTATGATGGGATTTTATAATAAACAACAATTCAGAAATGTCTGATTTTGTTGTTGCAATGTGAAAGTGATTTATTCAGAGAAACAGGAGAACTATAAAAGATTTATACACAATTAGGAGTTTAACTTGAGTAGAAATGTCAACATTTTTCTCCCCAAGTGCTCTTCTGTGAAAGTGCTCTCTCTTTCCCTTTGAGGACATACAGTAGCCTCCATAAATCAAAGTATTAAGTTGATGAAATATTAAACACAAATTCTAAACTTTCATTAAAGTGGTCTGTTACCTTTGTAAGACTGAAAACTATCTCATTCTTCTTATCTAAAGTATCATCACTTGTACTGCAGGCAACAGATCTCACATAGCAGTGCACTCTATTCTAAATAAAAAAATATTATGTTTCAGTGACATGCTTGGAAAGGGGTACAAATGGATAAAATTTTCATTGTGCTACTTTGTTTTGTGCTAAGGGGGCCTTTTAAACATCAGTTGATCTCAGAATGCTTTCCAGCCTTCTGCAATCATGATTGCTAAAGGACATGCTAATTCTGCAAATGGGGGCTGGTCAGATGTCTCTGTCTTTACCTTCTTCTACCCACACAGATCAGGTGGCTGTGGATGTGGTAGGCTGATGCATTCTCAAACTCTTACTTGAATTTAAAGAGGTGATTTTGTTGAGAGACCGGATGACAATTTAGTAAAGGAATGGGGTTTTTTTTGCAAAACAACCATGGGGTGTGAACACTTGTGAAAGCTCCTGTACTATTTACTCCATGATACAATTCTAATGTGCAGATCAGAAAGCCCAGGTCAGGCACTTGATGTCACCACACAGTCAGTGGTATGAGGCAGAAAATTACAAAGGGGAAATTTCGAAAACCTCCAGCAAGAATCTAAAGCAGATCACACAAATTTGCCTTAGATTGTCATTAATGTAATGGAATCTGGGTACACAGATTCCTTAGACACTGAAAAAGTATCTCAACCTTGTACTAAGAAAACATTGAGAGATATCATCTGTACTCCTAAGTACTGTGAAGAGTTACAGTGCCTCTATCTATACAGTTAACTAGGTTAACAAAACACTAAATGCATATCAGTCGAACAAACTACTCAATTCAAGCCTGATTAACATACTTTATCTGCACATAAAGAACATGCCTGCTACTGCTGCTTAACTTTCAGAAAACAAAATCAGGCAAGGGGTCAGATGCCTTTACTACCTCCTAAAAGGGCCATTGTAAGCTCTCTCAAATAACCTGGTTAGCATCAATGAAAAAATGAAAATATTCTGAATATTATGTTTAAGCATAAATATATTCAAACCCCTTGAATTTGAGACATGGCTCATGATTTCTGTGCAATCTAACTAGAATATATGACATGATTTGGATAGTGAGTTTGTGTTTGGTTCCAGGCAATTTTATTTGAGTTACACATGTCATGTAAGATATTCAGGTACTACTAATTCATGAGAAATACCTCTGTGTGAGAGAGTGTTTTGAAATAAGCAAGTGGCATACACCTTATCAAACTATGAATTTTATTTTTACATGCATGCAGTGAGGTAGGTAAGAGAGAACTTTGATGTAGAAACTGCTAGCTAACTTGACACATGTGGACAAAAGTAAAAGAAAATTACGAAGTACGTGCTTACGAAGAAGATAACTGTACAGTCTGTGACACTTTGTTAATGAGTGTCTGGAAAAGGTATGGATGGCTCTGCTTTTTCAGAGCTATCTGGATGGTGAACACAGCTGTACGAAAGTTTTAGCCTTCCCTTCCATCTGGAGAATGTTACATACTCAGAGCTATTAAGGCATTTGATGTATCCTTGGAATCTGGTATGTTGTCACAGCAAAATGTATTACGTTCATGGCAATGAAGAGAAATACAGAAACTACACCTAGTTTAAAAGACTCCTTCATCTTTCTCTAATGGTATCGACAGCGTTTGCACTAAGCAATTTGGAAACTGCCTAGGGTAGCATTTTATAAATAAAATTTAAAAAAAGTTGAAATGCGCTCATTCACAGAGATTTATCTAAATTAACCAATTCAATCTTTTAACTTGTTCTTCTGTAATATAAGAGCTGTCCCTTCATTCCCACTGCTCCTTTCTACTTACTGACACCCAGCTAGGCCAAAATAAATGCAGCATGTCCCTTCAGAGTTGACATTTTCTCTGCTTGTCAAGCTCTTTGTTATTTTCTGTTGTCTTATACTTCTTATCTGTGCCTTTTAAATATTCTGTAGCTGCTTCTGATAACCCATGTTGGAACCAAGGCATCTCTTTACTTGTAATACTGCAGATCGCAGCATAGAGAGAGGCAGCTTGAGGTGGAGAGTGAGTGGCTTATGCTTCTTTGCATGATCAGATTCAAATTACTATTGCTGTTTCTATTTGTATACCCTCCATTCCTCTCTCACCTCCCTTCTTCTCTCCCTCCTTCTCTCCCTCCCTTCTTTCCTTCTTTGATCAATATCAGTGAATATGTAATTGTTTACTAAACTGTTGGTAATGCAGTCCCTTCAGAACAGCTCTGGTTTAATGCTTTTCTTAATTTAATCCTGTTTATGAGTCTGTAATTTATAAACCTAGTGCTTTTATACTGGGAAGTGGAAACAGAACAAGGTGCTGAAGAAAGAAAAGGAATGCACCTTTGTGATGTATCTGCTTTGCATAGCACAGAAGGTCATTACTTTAGTAATCGTTTTTTTCTTTGCTCTCTGTAATGACTGCTAGAGATACTGATTTAATCAACCAAGCATGCAAGTGGTTGTGATTGTGAACCAGATCGTTGTGAAGCAAACAAATGTTTCACAGTAAATTGCCAAGGGATACCAGCTACCCTGCTCTGGTTTTGCTCAAATAGATTGTCTTTTAAGCAGCTGCCTCATAAAAAACCTTTGTTATATATGGACCTTTAATCAAAATGTCACTAAATCCTGCATTCTGGGATGCTTCATTTGAAACACATCCAATGCTCTTATTTATTAAATTATCCAGTGTGGACTACAGCCACTATTATCCCTAGTAAGCAAAGATGGATGAGGGAGTGACAAAAAGCTTGTGTCAGAGCTGAGATCAGCTGTCCATGTGTGATGTCTTGATCTATTTGTACAGCCCTCTTGGGAACCATCAGGCAATTAAGTTCACCCATTTCAAACACAGCCCTTTCTGTAAACTCTGATTTGATAGGAGAATGGGCAATTCCTGGTAATGACTACTACATCAATTATACTGCATTGTATTGATGCTTAATTATAGAATGTGTTGAAACTGGGGAAGGGGAAAAGTGGAAGAGGGGAGGGTTGGCTCCCAAGTAAATGTCAGAGACCTTTCCTTAATAGCCTGTCTTCTTAATGTGCATTGAATGCACTGACAAGCACTGTGGCCTCCTGACCTTCAAGCATTTACCCCAGCCTGAGAAAGGAGAGCAAAGCCTCTTTGAGAAGAAATTGTTTTAGAGCTGCGTTACATTTAGTGTCATTCTTGTTCAGCTTTACTGTGAACTGACCCTTACAGCCCTTTGGCCCCTGTACGCGGTTGGAAACCATTTCTGTGCCTGAGCTTTCTGAATCAAACACTTGCCATCTCATCAAACAGCCTTTCAAAAGTGAAACCCAAACATCATGAGCACGTATTCTTATTTTTCTAAGGTTTATGTAAGTAATCTGTGAGCTACCTGTAAGAGTTCTTCAAAAGAAAAAGAACAAAGCCAAGACTTTTGCATCACTCCAATGATGACATTAAACATGATCCTTTGGTCTCCAGTTTCTTAAGACAGAAAAATTCTATATATCAGAAATGGGGAATTGCAAAAAAAAATACAGGACCTGTACAGGTGTTTATGACTGATCTGGCCTGTGAAGCCTGACACTAGCCATTTCTAAAGGTTAATTTTCTAAAGCAGGAGACATTGCAATATGGTTTTGATTGCTGTTGGTTCTTTACAGGGCAATTGCATTGAGTTTTTCTGGTAATGTACACTGTGATACATATGTACATCTGATATGTGCTCTTAAGACACAGAGCTGCTCTGTTTGACTGACATCCTGGAGAAACAGACATGATTTTAATGTATCTAAGGTTCTCCTGCACCAGGCTTTGCAGACATTGTCCTGATCCTGTGATCAGGGTCCTAGCCTCCTGTTTTCAAGATAGCAAACTGCATTGTGTATGGGAACAGACTGATAACCTCTTCAACAGGAAAAAAAGAATGCATTGATTATTTCTTATACAGTATTATCCTTTTCAAAAAGCTGTTAATATGCATCTGCATCCCAGGAACCACAACAAGCCAGCTGTGCTTTTAGTAAAAACTCCGTGTAATTCAGCATGACTTTGTGAAATGGAAAGAATTTAAAGACAGCATGGCTATGCTAATTTTATGTTAATTTCTGTGAAAACTTAATATTCTCTGCCAGTCTTTTAGCTGTGCAATAATCTTTGCTTTGCATCTTCTGTTGTGATATTTTACTTTTTGTTTTAAATGGCAGCACTGAGTGCAGATAGTGCCTGTCTTTCAGAATATGAAGTCAATTTAGGTCTTTTCCACAAAAATGTCTCTTCATGACTATAAATGCTATTACTACATATGCCACAGCAGTGGCACATTAGGGTGGTGACAGCTTTGCACATTGGAAGTCAGGCTTTGAAAGAAAGAATATATTTGCAAAAGAAACAGCTGATTAATTTGCATGTGCAGCTTTCAAGTAATATGTTTTGGAGTACATTGTACAACAATTTTTTTTTTTTAAGTATATAATAATTTGGAAAAATATAATAAATTAGAAGAGTAGCTTTACCTTGATGGAATATAGTTTGGGTCAGGTGGGTATTTTTCCTCTTAAACTATGTAGATTTATCAGAAGGTGACATTCTGATATCTGATATAGTAGATGTTTTATTTATGAATCCTTGACATTATTAAACAAGAGGTAAAATGCATTTGAAAGGAGGTTATAAAATTTGAAGCTTGGTAGGAAGCAGCTCATAGTTCTGTAAAAAACCCACACACATTTTGCCAACCTTTGTTCCTTTTTTCAGTGCTTAAATGACTGTAGAATATTCCCAATATGAATTTCATATTACATTACTATTATAAATCATTTATAATTTAAATAATAATAATTTCATACAGAGTTATAATCAAGCCTTATCTTCCATAAACACCTACTTGTCTTTAAGCATCTTTCAATTTTTATATTTGACTTTTGCATTTAAGCAAGTGGCAAACCCAGAAAAGGTAGCTTTGCTGTCCAGGATCTGAGTACAGCCTCACAGTTTTGCTGTATACTTACATTCTGTGACTAGTGCCACTTTCATAGGGGGAATTACCTGCTCATGTACTTGGCTGCAGCAAAGCACAGGGTAGGTACTTCAGTGATTTGCTGGTGCCAGTGTCAGTCCCGTATGTTGGACTTCTGCTGCTACAACCAAAACCCACATCAGACAATCAGATAAAAATAGAGAAGTGAGTAACTCAGCTCCCTGATGATGCTGTGTCATTGCCTTAGTTGCACTTACCTAATATATTCTGTGAGTGGCAAAGTTCTTTAATTCTCTTTTTGTTTGTCACTAAAACTCAGCAATTTAAAAATAAATTTAAAAATTACTTGATTTTTAATATGGGTGCTGATTTATACCTTAATTTCCTGAAATACAGTGAAAAACACTGATTTAAGAATGCATCCATGTGTTGCTGAACACAAGGGAAGTTTTGCTGTTCACTTACTCAGGAGTGTAAGTGACAACAAAATGAGGTGTACACGTGGTCCTTTCTCTCAAAGCTTATCTTACCATTCCTATAAGTACGTTCAGTGCTGCATAACTTGAGCCAGAACAGCAGATCAAACTAATTGCATGCTTTAAGGAGATAAATGTATATGTCTTACTGTGGTGGCCCGTATAATTTATTCAGTATGAAGAACAGACAGTCCAGTCCGTATGTGCAGCTCCTGCATTCTAGATGGCATGAAAACAAGATACTGCAGTGGTAAGGGCACAGATTAAATGGCTTAGACAAAATTCACACTCAGTTGAATTAGTGCACATATGTGAATATGAGTATGTTCCTGGTGTGCATGAAATATCTTTTTTCCTTTAATCTCATCTTTACTGGTATGCAGTGTGCCATATTCTAATTTCCTTGGTTTTAGGTGTGGGTTTTTTTGTTTGTTTGGGGTTTTTTTCCCCCAAGGGTAAAATGTAATGCTTATTAGTGTGGGGAAGGAATAATTTCAATACAATTTATGGTTAAAGTATGAGTGTGATATGTTAAACACAACTGATGAAATCTTTTTTGCCTGAAATGCCTTAGCAAAATTGTGCTGTTAAGCACTTTGTAAAGTTCCATTACACTGAGATTTATTTTTCATTCATTTTCAAGACATGCTTTTTTACTATCCGAAGGCATTATGCTATTAACAGAATTACTGTGTAATATAGAACCATCAAAAAATAGCAGCATTAACATCTTACTTTGCATAAGGACCAGCTTCTAATCCAGGTTCCATTGTTGCAGTACAGGAATAAAATAACTGCAGTGCTGTATATAAGATTCAGTTGCAGTCTTCTTTTTACCCCAGTGAATGTATGATTTTAACAGAGTATCTGTGTTGTTACTGGAGAAATTAATTTAGTCCATACTACGTTACAGAGTGTTCAGTTGACCTGACACTTTAAATACTAGTCATCAGAGATGAAGCTAAGAGGGATGATGATGGCTGGGCTTCGTGAATGAAGATTTGGGAAGGGCTCTACCCACGCTGGTGTGCCCTTCCAGCCTGCACAGTGGATTTTTTAGGTGAGGCACAGAGTGCACAGAACTGGCCCCACCCCTTACCTCCTAAGGTTCATCTGCCATGGCTGAGTGAGCTTGGATGGTGACAGTGAAGTCCTCACGACTAGAACCTTCACTACAGCCCCCAGTATTCCTGGGAGGTCTCTCATCCAAAGACTAACTGGGTCTGACCCTGCTTAGCTTTTGAGATCTGATGGGATCAGGTGTCAGGGTGGCATTTATCTGCCTGAGTAGATGAGGGGCATCTTACCTGCTGTTTTAGGGCATCTCTGGTGGCTGCAAATACACCCTAGTCTTTCCAGTTCCTGCTCCTCCATGAGATCTATATCATAGGCTGTATGTTGGGCAATTGCAATTGGAAACAAAATGATTCATTTATAATCTAGTACAGGTTAGATTCAAATTAGGGATTCTTCAATCTGAATTTAAATTTCTCTGTCATGAAAATGGCAACTAGATTTGGAAAGTTTGATTGCTTTTTAATGCTAAGCAATAAATAGTACTAGATGTATATCTGATTGTAAAAGCCCTTAATGAAACACATCTGAGCACTACTGGCAGTCATTTGAGCTGAAAATTTGTTATGTCTTCTCTGTTGAACTATTTTATCTGTGTAATCTTTGATAATTAAACAATCATTTTTAAGGAGTCCCTTTTTTCAGTGTATAGTCATTTTTCAGTTGACAGTGACTAGATTTACATTAAAGATTGAGCTTAAATTATTAAATGGTATTTTGTGCAACAGTAATTTCCATGAAAGGATATTTTTCATCTTATTTGCTAGGAAGCTTTAGACTCCAAAAGAACACTTTTGGCAAAGAAAAAGAAAATATTTGAAAAGCAGAAGCTGTAATTATGAACATGTGTGGCTAAACACCTGTCAAGCACTTGGCTCATACTGAACAAGCTGAGAAAATAATGACCATGCTCTGATCCCGGCTCTTGAAAGTGGGCATGATATTCAAGGGATTACTTGGTCACTTCTGTTTAAAAACTAGAGGCTTTGGAGAATATGTGACACACTTCTAAAAGTAGAAAGGGCAGTTTGAGATAAGAAGTTGAAATGTCAAGAGAGGTTATTTCAATGGGAGTGAGCAGAAGTGAGTGGGTCCAGCCTCTGAATCAGAGGGTGCTGTTCCCAGATCCATCTGTGAAGTCTTATGGAAATATTTAGGCAAGGTTTTGTTGGAAGGTGAAAGCAAAGCAGCCATTGAAGCTGTGCTCCAGGGCTACAAAAAACATGTTGGAGTGAAGGACTTAGTTTGGCCTAGAAGTCCTGGGTAAGGATGGAGAAAGATTTCTGCTTTTCTAGGTGCTGGGGCAAACCATTTTTATCCTGAAACTTGCCACTAACTTTTTCATGGAAGTCGGTGGTGGAACTTAAATGTCCTGAGCTGCTGACCAAATCACAGGGCCATTCCTTCTCCTTCTGTCTATATCAGTCCTGCATCTCTGGGTTCCTAGTTCCCAATTTATCTGTGGTGCAAGGGGAGTCCTTGGAGAGCAGTCATTAGAGTGCTCCTGCGAGCTTGTTCTCTGAAGGCTGTGATAGAGAGGAACTATGTTTATATGCAGAAGGAGTGTTTGGGAAAAAAAAATGGAAAATTGTTATAGTTTCTTTGACCAGATGGTCTAACCATGTGAAATTAGAGCTTAAAAACTCCAAGTCTGAACATTAAGATGTATGCTACTAAAAATCAAGTGTGTCCTGAAGAGATTTCTGTCTACATTGATGTTTTCTGTCTACAGAATGACAGATATGACAGAGAAATTATGTCTTGCTTCCGATATGTTTCCATTTGAGGATTGCGAAATAACTATTTCAAGCAAGGATTTTACAGTTTGAAAACAGGAAAAAACTAGAGGGTCCATCTGGTCTTGACTGTTGGGGATATCTTATGCCTGCAAAGTCCTTGCAAACTACATAACCAGCAGCTTGTCACATTTAGGAAGATAAGACAATCAAAGAGAGCAAAGAAACCAAGAACTATGTTTGTTTCTTCTTGCCAATAGAGGAAGTATCTTTGCCTATGGAGCACAAGATGAATTTTGTGCTTCCCCCTATTTTCCTCACTCAGTGCACCTAAATTTCATGAATTAATCTTCGCTTTGTTTTTGTTACACAAAAGTTCTTCCAAACATTTACAAAAAATCATGTGATATATTTTTAACATATAGCTGGCACTAGATATACATGCCTGTATCATTGCATTGGAATTAAGGGGGCTCTCCCAACATTAGCAGCACGCCCTCCTTTTCACTTAAAATTCTGAATCCTTAACCTCCTTTCAAACTTTTATTTATATAGTATTTATACTATAATTGTAAGCTGATGTACTTTCACATAGTGCATTACCGAATTTCCAAACTACAGAAAAAGGACTATTGGAGGGCTGTGCACCACCCCAAGTGGTTCATAACCGTAGAACTCATGGAATGAGGTGAGCATGAATCTGAATGGTGCAGTTAAATCTCTTCCACTCTGTGACGTCTAATTGGAGTGTTAAAAGTACTCTAGTAAGATTGGAAAATTCACAAAAACTTACATGGACTACTTTGCCTTCATTTGTTTTTATGTCACATCTAAATTAATATGAATACTGTCAGTTCGAAGGTCATCAAAATACACAATGCAGTTAAAAAGCACTAGTTGTGCAGTCAGAGGTGTAAATACAGTAACATGGGTAATTTCTGTGTAGAAGGTTAGTAATTCCATTGTAAAATATGTTCTTCTTTCACATGCCTTCTACAAATTACAGTAACAATTTCTGTTTGCACTTTGCTGTTACCTAAGAGGGATAATGAATGTTAAGAATCTTGCTGTTACGGTAATTTTGTAGCCTTTCCCCTCTCCATCAATGACAGCAAATCTTCTAAAAAACATGTGAACCTGAAAGTGAAGGATTTCTCTGAGAAATAAAAAAACACCAACCATGTGACTAGCTTGTAAAAATATAGTAAGTCTTACTCTCTCAGTTTCTGAACCTAATCTGATTTATCTTCATTTTCCAAACACCATTATTCAATTGAATTAGGAGCAGTGTGTTATGTATTTTTTTTCCTTTTTGATAATCAAAGAAATACTCAGCTATTTTGAAAACACTTCTTCCTCTCACCATTTATAGCTTTTGTTACTTCATTTGTTCCTATTTTTATATGGAAGAACTATTCAGAAACTTAAGCAGAATGTAATCTTAACTGAGGAGAACTGGGTGTGCATCTCCAACATACCGAGTGACTTCAATTGGCAGAGTTAAGGTCTGTGCCTGCCTCTTAATAAGACATTATCCAAGCAGAAGTCAGCTAATGGACCTTAAATTAGTGTGAGTGGTCTGCAAAGCAATGGCATATCATTACATGAAGCTACTTTCCTTGAAGTCAGCAGAAAAATACTGCATTAGTTTTAGCAGCAAAAGAAGGTTATAGCTGGGTTATTCTACATCTAGATGTCTTGGTGTCTTTTCTCCCTGTAATTGAGCAGTGCTCTGTTCTGCAATAATAGTTTGGTATACAGGTTTAATATAAAAAATAGGGTTTAATGAAATTAAAAGAAAAAGTTCTTAGTCTAGCACCTGCTATATTCAGTTTTTCTTGGAGTGTATTGTGAAAATCCTCTGCCTTTAGGAAATACTGTCTTGCTAAAAACAATGAGAAAAACTATGCAAGAAAGGGAAGAAAAGTGAAAAAAAGAGAAATGTTTTCTGTGCTTTCAAAATAGCTGTTATGCTAGGTTGGATAATAATGTAATGTGGATGGATGGCTCTGTAGTGTTTTTGCTATTTCTTCATCAGTCTGAACCCAGCCCAGGTGACAGCAGCAGGGTTGTACCTTCTAATTCTTCAGGAAATGACCCGTGTTTTGTCTGTCTTTAATCAGAAAGTTCCCTTCATCATTCAGATCACTTGGAAGTTGCTGTGGGAAGGCATGTGCACACTCCTTTTGTCTAGTCAGTGCTTCATACAGGGACAAGCTGTGGGTGGGAGAAGGGGGTTAAAATCAATTGTCCTGCAGAACATAATCACCTTTCAGGAGAACATCCATTGCAATGTTTCTGCCAAACTAAGAATGATAGGAACAAACAAACCTTTGGTACAGGCATTTTGTTGGTGCTCTTTGCAGAAAAAAAATGACTGCTGCTGCTTTAAGTCATGGGAGCTCACGTTTGCTGTGACAGCTTTCCAATTGTTAAATAAACTCTGACCATGAGCAGCTGTCAGACAGATATTGCACTGCAGACTTCAGTTAAAAGGAGAACCAGACAAGCATTTCAGCGCCTAAAGGCTCTTATTTATTTTTCAAATACTCACATTTAAACAAACAAACAAATAAAAAAATTACAATGGGATAATGTGTTCCCTTAACTAAAACAAAACCAAAACCCCACCCCTTTTATTTTATACATTCTATGGCATTTTTCTGTGAAAATTCTAGAATTTCAGTGTGTCTGTTTCTGAAAAACAGCCTGTGGAGGAGCATGAGATTTTTGAAATGTGTATTTTTGTCTGATGTCAAGGTAGGAAACTGAGAGGCAGAAATACTGACATTAGATTTCATATAATACTAGACTTAAATAATACTAATGATATTTCAGTACTTGTGGGAAGGTAAGAGGAATCATACAGAGCTTCCTCAATGTTGTAAAATGTCATATCATTTGTACTTTTGACAGTAGTGTAATACAACCCTTCTGAAGTCTTTACTTTTTACCCTCTGAGCAGTTTTAGGTAGCTGAACATGCCCTTGTTCATTGCAGGGTGTGGTTGCATTAGATGACCTTTAAAGGTCTGTTCCAACCCAAAGTATTCAATCATTCCATAATTCTGTGATGATGTTGGATCATGCTGTATAGGTAAGCAAAAAAACCCAAACAAACAAACAAGGACAGAAATTATCTTTTAAGGTAAATATATAGTCAGTACTAGAAGAGAAGCCTTATTATTTACATTATCGTTACAGACTGATATTGGCTGAGGATAGAGTGGATCAGCTCTGAAGATGGCTTTTTCCATTGACTGAAGCAGAAGCTTAGCTCAATCACAAATTAAAATAGAACAAAACCAAATCCAAAATAAAACAAAAACTAGTCTCAGTGACTAACCCCAAAAGGCAAGATGTAGGCTCATTTTGTGGAGGCAGAAGTTCTAGAAAATATATTAGAGTCATTTATTGAAAAATCAATATTTTTGCAAGTTAAAGGAAAATATTATCCATATTTGATTTACTAGTAATAGTACCAATAGGTAATTGCTGTTTTTAAGGGTAACTTCATCCAAAATTTGAAATTTAACTAACTGCCTAACTTAACTAGCTAACTAACTAATTGTTTTCACAATTCCAGTTTCCTTTGATGACAGAGAGGAATATATCCAGTTAAATACAAAGCAGTGGGAAATGGAAAAAGTCAATTTAAAGATCAATCCTCCCTGATTTTTTTCTATCAACTCTTCTTAAAAAATAACACCCACAATTTTTATAACTGAAATGGATCTTAAAAAAAAATCTCTGTGTTGTGTTCAATTATTTATTTCATGCTTTTGAAAACACTTCTGGGTAATGGGTTTCACTTTTTCACCTTTCATATACCTCACTCTTCCACATAGAAAACTAGAATCCATTCAAAAATGGAAGATAGTATCATTTACTTGTTTTTGCTCATACTTCTGCTTATAAGTCAATACTCTTTCTCACAGATACACGATGGGCTTAAAGCCATGGTAAACATAATGCACTATGGTTTTAAACAAACTGATTTCTATACTGAACTAAATGTTTATATAATATAGAGCTTTGTGGAGACTTGGACCAGGAAGTTAATTTATTTTATCTCAGTTTTTTGGAAACTAAAGTGTAGAAGGGAAGGTTTGAGAGCACTAAAACAATCATGGAGTCAATTGCTGTAGTCAATGAAAATGTGATTTTCATGCGTGAGGGAAGCATGAGGATCCTTCAATAAAAGTAATAGAGATTGTGCTCTTTAATGATATTGACAGTGGATTAACGGAAAATTTATTAATGGCCATGGAAAGAAGGAATAAAATCAGTCTTCCATCTTCTTTGTTAATATTCCAAATTTTCCATATTGCAGCAAAAATGGAATCTCTCTTTTTCCTGTCTTTCCTTAATCTAAGCAGTTATCCCTTGGGTGTCAGATTAAGGCTAGGAAATGGCAAGGATAAATAAATTTATCTGTTCCAGATTTCAGAGCAGAAAGCTGGCATAATGACAGGGATAATGAAAGAGATGACCTGGAGATGAAACTTTCTGGCTATGCAAGCAACACAACCTTCTTCTTCTGAACATGGACCTTAATGGAATAAACTTTTACTATGGCTCCTTTCCTGCTACAGAATGTGGCATGGCACAGAAACTATGTTGGACCCAATGCTTTTCCAGAGAATCAGGTTTGCTGGGCAGAGGGAGCAGAGCAGACACAGCAGCAAATCACCTGTTCCCTGGTGACAACAGCTAGGAACAGATGTGCTTTCAAACAGCTTATGCCCACTGCTGCCTGTCCCACTGTTGCTTCCTTGAAGTGTCTGGAGAGGGGCTACAGGCGAGAAAGTTTAGTCTGGTTTGTAAACCTGCTTCCAGTTGCTGTTTTTTTTCTGCTTGTGTTGTCTTTTGGGAGAGGGACCTTGAGGCCCTCAGGAGAGAAATTGCTGGTAGTGAGCTGCAGGTCAGGATGGTTGTCCTGGCAGGAAACATAACAGCTCTGCTGAGGAGATGTTTGTTACAACTTGGCTACATAGGTGCTATGGCACACTTGTTTTACAGGTAGCTTAGCATGGTGGCTACTACAGAAAGCTATAAGAAGATTGAGATCATCAAGACTGGGTAGAGATCTATTGAAAAAACCCCTCATAGACATGTCTTTTATGTTTTGCATTCACTTATACCAACATATTTGGACTTTCTTCTCTTTTCCTGTGCTATATAATCACATGCGGTTTCCACTTGCCAGTGATCTGATTGGATGTCTCTGTTTTCTTTTTGGTTTCTTTAGAATAAAATCATGGGTAGATAAGATGCAAGAAGATCTCGTAACACTGGCACGAACTGCAAGTGGAGTGGAGAAGCTTGCTGAGGTAAGAAGACGTACCTTCGACTGCAGTAACCAGAAAGTGAAGTGGAGGGCATGCATCATCTAGACATGATCATTTCATCCCAACACAGTAAAATGGTTTTGGGGAATTAAACTCTGCAGTGATTACTGGGAAAGCAATGAATAACAGACATCCATCTGTTCACTCTCAGTGTTGCAGCTCTTGCTCATTGATAATACTTAATAATCTTTGCAGTATCAGGCTTAAAGCTTACCATTGTTGCAACACTTCCACCTGAAGCAAGTGCTTTTATGTTCTATGTTTGTCAAATACAGTATCCAGGAAACAACCATTCACAGCAGTGGGGAATTCTGATCTGTATTAACAAGGCAACCTATTTTTCTGACACATATTTCCTGGAATGAGGCTGATTTGGGTTAGCAGAAACATAGATGAGAATGAAAACTACTTTTATTCAGCTCTTTGAATCTAACAGAAATTTTTTTTTAGGGAAGAATTTACCAATATTTCATTGAGAAGATTTTATTTTGTGCTATGTTCTATTCATAGAAGGTAACAACACATCTGACATTGCAGAAAAATTAAGTTACAATTCAGAAAATGTCAAGATTACACTGCCTGTACAACTTTGTGTGTATACATCATGACCCAGGGTGCAACCATATGATCAAACATTTCTCTCCCCCTATCCCTGCAAAAGTGCCATGGCTCCCTCTGTGAACTGATGGATCTCTGAATAGATGTGAGACTGTGTAATTAAGGGAAATTTTGCTCTTACATCAAGAAAATAATTTATTGTCAGCCAACAAAAGCCCCTGGTGCTGGAGAATTGAACATGAAGCCTTGAGATTTTGTTTTCAGAAGTCATAGTCTCCCTAGATGAGCCATGAAATGGATAGTAGCTTGGTTTCAAAACCATTAAGAAGCACAGAAAAACTCAGGTGTGAAGTTTCTCAGATTTAACAGTGTATATGAATATATTCCTTTGAACTTAATCACTCTTTACCCAAACATTCACCTGCTTTGTGTGAATCCTGTCCCAGAAGGACATTTTCTCTTCACTGACTGTAAGAGCAGGATAGATGATTAACTCAGATGTCCACATTTACAATATGAAAGCTTCAGCTCAGATGAGATCACCATTGTCCTATAGAAGGAAGGGCTGGGTCACAGCATGCACATGAAGAACATAAATGAAGATTGCCGAGTTTATTTTAGTTCTGGCCTTTCCTAATATTTGAGTGCTTCATATTGCAGCAAAATTCAGGGCAGATGCTTTAGATGCACTTTTTAACCTTTGAAAGCCCCAGACAAACTGAAAACAAAATCTTGAAATCCTGACACAAATCGTCAGATTCCTGCAAGGAGGGGTTTCCAGCACAGGATCTTAACAACACAGAAATGTCTAGCAATTGGGCTTCCTGAGCAAGTGTAAGGTTTACCCACCATGGAACCCTGATGGGGATTTTTGTAGGTGGCTTTCATATGTTTCTGCTGACAGACAATAACAAAGTTTGTGAATCATCAATATAATACAGCCATTTTAAACCACTGCAACTCTCATTATTCACAACTTTTGAAAATATCTCTATAGTGAGGATACACAATAATATGTTAATGAATATTCCACATAGTGCTTAAAAAGAGAATATTTGGGAGTTGATTTAGTGAATTACTTCAATGATTTCTGTCTCTGAAAATATGAATATGTTTACTGATGAACATTTCCCACACCTTTTCTTTTTCTTAGCAGTGATGACAGCAATATAATGTCTGTAGTAAGCAAAACTGTGAAAGAAGTCTTGAATGGTATTACATTCAATTTATTTAAACGAGGTGACACATCCAGAGCCTTAACCAGATAAATGGGTATAACTAGAGTAAAAGAAACAGACAAAATGGAGGTGTGTAAAAGATGGAGAGGCAGGTGAGAGCTGAGGTTTATGTTGGTGTGCGAAGAAAACATGATGTTTAACTTACAGATGAACTCACTAATTGGTATTTGCCATACAGAGATAATTGTGATCCAGCCAAGAACTGAGCTTTAATTTTCATGTGTCCACTTAGAGCTTTAGCTCCAGATCATTCTTCTTCTGAATTTGTGGTAAATTACTACTTTGATAGTATGAATCAACATTATTACTAGTGACATCAAAGTGGAAGTTCCATGTTTGTGTTTAAAGTGTAGCTCCTCCTTGTGTCCTTCAAGTGTTATTTATACTCTCTGGGAATGGTCTCAAAATAGTCTTCCAAAAATAGTCTTTAACCACAGTTTTAAATCCTTCTTCTTTGGACATTTGCTAGGAGTTTAGGTGAGATCTGGAAGAACTCCAACTTGGATTTAATACCAATGTAATATCCCCAGTATAGCAGTGCAAAGATTGCTTCAACAAGGCAGGAAGTCAGGATTCAAGATGCCAAAATACTCAGCTAGTTGAAAACAAGCAGAGCAGCACTGACCGCATTTGCAAAGTACCATGCCTAAAAACGTTTAATTTACAATTTGAGTAGGTAAAAACTACTTTGAAAAAAATAAACAAGCGGATTTTCACACGAGAAACAGAGACTGTATCTGGACCTTAATGCTGCTGTAGTGCCCAGATGAAGAGGGTACTGTTGGGTCCTTTCTATGATTTAAATGATTTTATTTCCCTAGAAGAGCAAAGAGAATGTTTATAAGGAGGTGTTGTGTGTATATACATCTTGAGACTTGAAAGCAGGAACACAGGATACACAGGAAAATCTTTGATAAAGAGGTACAAGATACTCAATGTGCTTCTTTTACTGTCTCTCAACTAGCACAGCTTAGTATATTTCCTCTAGTGTTATAAGTATGGTGTTTAAAAGCAAACAAAACCTAACAAAACCAACAACAATATAGTCATGTAATTGTCATTTCAACTTAAAAAAGGTTCACATAACTTTGTCTTACTCATGAACTCTCTAAGCATTCAGGTGTTATGAAGCTGCTCTGGTATGAATTATACACAGTTTCTGCAGAGCAAATAGAATGTTAGAAATAAAAATAAGAACAAATAGCAGAACAGAATTTTAAAGTCTATGTAGCAAAATAAATATCAAGGCTGTATCTGATCTCACTAGCTTCATTTCTTAGTAGGCATTTTGTCTTTGAAAGGACAAAAAATTTTTCAAGTCACATTCTTTACCTAAAAACAGATATTTCATCTTACAGGGAAAAAAAAAAAAAGAGCCTACTGAACTACAATTAAGTAAAGGCACAGTACCATTTTAATGAAAGTACACTCAACCTCTCTTTTTACACAGACAGTTCACAGCAAAGACTCATGACTAAGCTAATTGACAGCTCTTTTAATCTAATACACTACAATGAGTATGCTTCTGAATTCCAGCTCCAAAAATACCTCTAGGGACAGGAGAGAGAAGGAAGGGAACCCTGCAGTACCCAGAAATTAAGACCTCAGAGCAGAGGACATGCCTTGTAGCAATGCACGAGCTTGTCGGTTCCAAACTGATTGAAGAGACTCCTCTTTTGCAGAAACACTGCAATAAAAAATGCGGGTCTGTGTTAAGAGCTTTGACATGACAAACACTTTGGAGCTTCACTATGGCTGTTATGGCAAAAAAATATGCCATCTTGTGCTGTGTAAACTTTTCAAGCAACGGCATAATTGAGCAAAGCAGCAGACAGAGAGGCAGTTCCAAAGAACTCTGCTCTCTGAATCTGTTTCTTTTTTGATACATTGCTGCAAAAACAATCCATGCATGATGTTCATAAGGCATGCTGTTATTACAGTCCCAGGAGCTGTAGAGAGAACCCATATAGACTGACTTGGCCTTTAAATGATACTCGTAGTGAGATAGAAATACTGTTTCTTCCTCCAAAATAAAAAGAAAGCTACTTATGGATATATGCTACATGCTGATGAGTTCCATTCAAAAAATGAGTCCACAGCAACTGTTAGAAGATTTTTATTTATTTTATCTTTCGAATGCTGTTTTATAATAATTAGCTCTTCCTTACTGAACAAACCAGCCGAGGTTCTGCAGGAGCACATTTCATCCATTGCTCAGTGTGAGGTCTGTGTGCCTAATGCACAGATGGTGCGAGTCTGCTGAAGCACTCACATTGGCAGCAGCTTCCCAGGCCATGCTTTTAGCTTTCCAGGTCTTGGATCAGTTTCTAGAGTTTAACTGAGATGAGTGACTTTTAAGAGAGACTGGTCCCTGATGTGAACTGCCCTGGAGCAGGGATGTTCAGGAAAGCTTCCTTCTGCCAGAAGGAATTATAACCTAGAGTGACTTTCTGTTGTTGGACTCTACAGACGTTAGTTAAGCTAATGGTATGTTCTAGAGGATCTACAAACAGAGGCATGCCACTAACTTAAACCTATAGAAGCTTCGTATAATGCTTGCCTTGTTCTCTTCATTATCTGTATAGAGGTTTGTGCAAAGGGAGACTTTTAACACCTTAAACTTCCTGTAAAATTTGTATCTGGATGATTTTCCCTGTTGTCATAGGGAACTGCAATTGCTGCTTAAAAGGGTGGTTTGGCAATCAACTTAGCAGTAAGCATTCTTACTATTTTTTCGTGATGATTGGCATGATATTTGTATGGCTCTTTCTTTAGAATCATAAAGTAGGTTGGATGAATTAACAAAGGTTTTATAGAGATTGGAAATTATTTATTGAAAACATTTAACTGATCCATGGATTTGAAAGTTTCATTTATTTTTACCAGCTTTATTATTTATTTATTTATTTTTAATTACTATATGTATCAAGTTGGATTCCGTTTGTATGTGCTTTAGCCAAAGGCAAAGAATTTTGTACCTCATGCTATTTTCCGATGAACTAACAGATGGGCCTAGGGGATATATGGCCACATTCCAAAATATGCTTCACCCTTCTTAAAGTAATGAAAAGTTTTATGATTAAGAAAGTTATGAAGGAGAAATGTGAGAAATTGATTTTTTTTTAAATAGTTTGATTTTAAGAATAACAACCTGAATAAATACATTCAGTTTTCATTTTGCTGAAGGTCTCTTCTGTGGACTTTTTAAGCATGAATTTCATTTGACTGTTGTAATTGCCGTAGATTCTGATGAGTTTGTCACTATTTTGACCATGGAATTTAAGACTTCAGACTTCTGACATATAAAATAATAATATATTGGTCTGCAGTCTCCATCCTTCTTCATCCCTGAAAATGGAAAATGCAACTAATACCACAGCACTTTTAGGCACAACTGCTGCAACTGTAAAACTGTGTCCTGGGTGTATTTTTCAGTGCTCTAAGAAAGGAAAGCAAGTGTTTAAATGAGTTGAATATGGGAATTAAGGAAACTTTCATATTCATTCAAGTTGTGCTAGTCAGTGAGGAACACTATGATTGATCTCAAAATCAGAAATGTATTGTATTCTTTCTTTTCTCCTTTTTATTTCTTTTTGCCGCAATGAAACAAAATGCTAAGTACCTTTTTTAACATAAAGTACAATTGAGAAGACTTTTTACTCACAAAAAGTGCAGTTTTGCTACATTGTTTTTCTAAGGAAAATAAAAATAAAAATTTGAAAACAAGGAAGCAACTCTTTAATTTTTTTAATTTTTTTTTTTCAATTCCCTTAGTAATGTGTAATAAAATAGATGGTTATCAGAGTGGGAGTATATGAGGGCAGGCTCTGAAACACTTGAGTTCTTTCTAAGCATAAATAGGCTACTGCACACTGTTCACACTTGTGTCTTTTGCCTCATCCCCAAGATGAGGACACCAATCTGCTGTGTGAGCAGGGCGTGGTGAAGGGAAGTGAGGTCAGAATTACTTTTTGAATGGAATTATGAAAGGATTGGTACAGAGAAATGTGATCATTTCAGGTATTTATTGACGAGTCAGACTCCATTTACCAGCATTAAAATACCATATGAGGTGATTTAGCGTGGTTAGAGATTTCCAAAACCAGTAACAGTTTTTTTCACAATACAGTATTTATAAAGGTATGTCCCATTTGGGGTGTACCACTGCCACTGCTATGTTCTGTGTGTACCCAGTACCAAAGCTGCAGGCATTAAAAATAGAATTCTCCAAATTAAATTCTGCAGGGTTTATACATTGCTGACCCATGTTGAGAAGTCAGGAAAATGAAATCACTTTTAAAAATGCAGGCTGGGAAATTTGAAGACATACCTGGAAGTTTTCTTTGTAATCCAAATGTAAATGAAGAGATTGTCAAAACAGAGGGAGCCTCATTTATTACGTGCAGATGCTACTCTCCCTCTGCTCTCTTAGCAATAAACTGGCATTTTGAAGAGTTCCTTCTTCCAGCAGGCAAAACAAGCTGTAAGTCACTAAGAATAGGTGGCTGCATTAACAAAGCTTGCTCAAGCTCAAGAGAAGAGATGGCCTAATATTACCATAGCTATAATTACTCTTTGATTTTCTGGATAATCTTTTATCAAAGCCCTGTTTTTGATTAATTTATAATTTTCCAATCACTTTAACAATAATGAATTCTGTCCTGTTGGTGCTTGTGTTGAGATGGTTTTCGTAGAAACTGAGAGCAAATTAAACATTTTCCTTAAAAAAAAAAAAAAATCACACACCAAAACCAACAAAAACTTGAACATGAAGAGCTAATCAGTTTCCAAGTCCTGTGGTTAGCAAAATACCAAAAAGACCCTCTTCTGTTTCCCTAAGATTTAAAATTATCTTTGGGAAGAGAGACAGTAGGTGTTTAATTGCATTAAGAGTAACTAAGGCAGGACAAAATTTCCTATGAATAAGTGAGTTTGAGAAATTAGGTAAGTGTCCATCTCCAGATATGGCAGAAGTGCAGAAGAAATGTGAAACACTTTGTTCATATTGTTTTTCTCTTGTTACAAGAAAGACCCACTTATACTCATCATGAATTGGGATTTTTGGGTTCTTACCCACTCTCAGCTAAAAACCTGAGCTAAAACTGCTGTGAAATGAATAAATGATGTTACTCAATACTGTGTTGCTATCACTAGGAAGCGAATTTGAGTGCCTTAAAATACATTTTTCTTAATAAAAGTGGATTTTAAATCTGCTTTTGATGTTTGTACAGTAGCAGAGGCACAAAGCTGAACTTCTGTTTTATGAAGGTTTAAATACAAAGTGACAGTTACAAAAGTTACTTCTTAATTTGAAAGTCCTGTGGACTGCTCTGTTAATTTTCAACAGTCAAAAGTGGCTGGTGATTCTTACAAAGTATGCCTGATTATCTGCTTTCCTTTGAGTAGGCAACAATTGGCTTTGGCACTACTACGCTCTCTCTGATGTTACCTGAGGCTTAAGTGTTCCCAGCATCTTGCAGAATTCAGTCAGTGTTTTACTTAAGAATGAAATAACTCTGTGGTTTGGGTTTTTTTTTTTTTTTTTTCTCTAATGTGCACATCACTACTATGATATGTCATGGTTTTCAACACATCAGCTGCCCTGTCACTTGTCATCCCAGACCTTTCCAGTAGTCAGTGATCAGGCAAGTGATTCTGAGAAGCAACAGCTACAATGAACTGTTGGGGTGGCTTTTTCCCCCTGTGTTGTTGCCATGAATTTCAAGAATAAAGGCATCTGTGAGTTGCTAGGGAGCAGCTGTAATCATATTTATACATTATATGGAGCAGAGAGTAAGACATATAAAATACTCAGACTGATTTCTTGGAACATACAGAATGCTTCTTGGGAAGGAGCATTTTTCAATGTGTTCCACAATGAATTGCTTCTGATTAAAAGAAAAGAAATGTCTAGTGAGAAGGAAAAATTCTCTGACATGCATTAGAAAGTATTCGTATAATTTTGGAAATAGGATATGCTAGTAAGAAGATAGGATTTGCTTATACTGAGCAGATTATATATTTGTGACTACTATAATTTGAGTTAAAGGAGATTATCTACAGTAATAAAAAGTTAAGAGAAATAATCACTGACATGATTTGGAGTGGTTATTTCTGTTTTCTGACTTTTCCTGCTCCCAAGATTTCCTTACATGTTTGGATGTCTGTTCTGTTTTGGATGTTCTCTGCTTTTCTCTCACAAATGAGATCATGACACATAACTTCATGGCACTGATAAAAACAAAAAATAAAATTAGTAAATATGAGGGTCTTAGCTGTAGATATTTTTTTAGCTAAATGAAGTTATTAAAACTGAAACTGTGTTTCTTTAAAACATTGAGTATTATTAATGAAATTTCATAATTAAAAAAAAAAATAAGGTTACCCAAAATTTCAGTAAGAATGGACTTTCTTTTTTTTCCCTTTTCTTCTCCCCCCCCATGCTAGATGTTTCCTTTCTCTGCAAGATGAAATACTAAATTTTTTAGGAGGTCAGTCTGTATGATTTTTTTGGTAGGCAGAGGGAGAATGAAGAGCAGTGAATGACCTCAGACCTGACCAACAACCTAGGCCAAGCTAAAGTTGATGTATAAATTATAAAAAAACCCTTAAGCTGTCTCATTACTTATTTATTTTTATTTTATATGCTGATATGGTTTATTAGGCAAGGATTTTATTTCAGTCAAGAGTTGGAAGGTATCTCGCATTTGTCCAGATAAGGAGCAGATAGAAATATTTTTATGTGGAAATGCCTGAGACTTTGAGGAACTGGAAAGGTGACTTTGGTGCTTGCTCAGCATTAGGTTTAGAAATCTCAAAGCTATGTAAATCCTCAACTGTTAGCAAAGAGCAAGCATCATTCTTCAATTCTTTTTTGATTTTACTAGAGAATTACACATTGCAGAGAGCTGGCTTTGATAAGCAATGAACCAAACCTAGGTTTCATCCAATATCTTGAATCAGGAGTAAAAGGAGGTAGAGCCAGACTTGAGTTGGAGACAAGGCTACAGTGTGGGGCCAACATCCAACCAAGAGACAGAACTACAGAAAATATTTAATTGATTTATCTGAGGGGTCTGTCTAGGAGATGGGCTAACTATGGCATAGGATCAAGACCCACTGAAGGGACAGGAGTGAAGACAGGCACACCTATCCTGGAGCCCAGGATTGGGCTGAAGTGGAGTTGATGGGCAGGGACACAGGCAGAGGTTCCTGGAGAGGCAGATCATGGTCACTGAGGTCTCTTAGTGCCACAAGGGGTTAAAAAGAGAGAGGCTTTTTGGACGGACCAGGGGAAATTGACCATGGAAGGCCTTCTCCAAAAGTGGGGAGTGGGCAGGAAGACAATAGTTTACAAAACCTTTATTTAAATTTCATTGTTAATTATTTGTTAATTAATCCACCTCAGGATTTCACAAGTACTCTGAGTATTTTGGCGTAGTTGTTTTCAGAAAAGATGGAGGAAGACACACCACAAAGTTTTGATTGATTTGGGGTTTCAAGCTCAGTAGTATCTTTGAACAGTAGTTTTACCATCATGGTGGTCTCCATCTGGTCAAGACTGAGGATAAAATATTTGATGATAAAGCATTGATTGTTGACAGAGGTGTCCGATCAGCCTAGCTCAGCTAAGTGGTCTTGAAAGTAGTATTGAAATAATAAAAAGATCCATAGATTTACCTTGTACAAATAAGTATTACTGGAATTGTTGAGCTATTTTCTCTTTTCCAAAGCATATTTCAAGGTAGGAAATGTGAGTTTTGGCTAACTTTTGAAATTCTGGGTTTGAACTTTGAAGATTTTGTCTTTTATGACTTCTAGGTCCATGAAAGTAATCCGTGATGGAAATGAGATTGGCATGTTCATGTCCCATGTCTGGGCCCTGAGCCAGGTTACCACTGCCTGTAGAAAAGGCTCTGTTGTTTTTTTTAACTGGGAGATTGACACTTTGAAAACAAACAAACAACAGACAAAGCAATTCTATTGTAGTTGAGAATAATTCTTCTGAGCGTGATAGAGCATGAGGGCCATTTAAATAAATTTTCAATGCTAAAGCCAGCCCAAATTCTTGCCCCAATATAGCAAAAGTCATGTAATGGCATCTTTCATTCTCTCTCAATTTGCACAGAAGTGTTTGACTTGCCCTTGAGATCCTTACAGGAAGCAAGGAGAATGTCTCTTTGTGAGAGATTTATAAACATGTCCTTGAAGACTGAACAGAAAGGGGCACATTCTGCTGAGACACTGGCAGTTTTTCTAATCTTTGCCACATTCAACTATTGTTGTGTTATTTCGCCTCAGTGCAGCTCCCCCCATCATATTCTCTCTGCTAAAACCTTGCAGTTCATTATGTGCAATTTTAATACACTCTTTCCTGAATAAAGACGTGCATGGCTATTGACTTAAGAGAAAGAAGTATTTTTGTGCTATGACCTTACAGGTTTTACTTAGTAATGCAGTGAGGCTTTGTTCTGCAAGAAGTGATAGGGTTTTACTGACAATTTGGAGAGCTTTTAGCAAAGCATTAGTGATTAAAGCACTAAAAATTACTTTAAATGTAAAAGCTAACAAACTTGCATTCTCTCAGTCAAAGCAATTTAATAAATTGTGTTCAAATTAGCTCTTAACAAGCCACAGAGCATGCCAAATTAAATTTTGAAATTCGAATGGGCACACCTTTGCCAGTAAGACCCTTTATGGCTGTTTGAGATGAGCTTTTGCTAATTATGTTTGACTGCTAGTTGGGAGGCTTGAAGAAGGAAAATTTTATTCCAGGATGCCACATCCTGAAGTGTGTATCATTGCCCTGTTTAGTGTTGTGCTGAACTGCTGCAGTGGTACGGTGAGTTAAAGAAAAGGGTAGTAGGCAACAAATAAATTATGTACACACCTCTTAAATAATTAGTGAATATTTCTTAGACTGTTCCTTGGTAGTTGAGACAGGTCTCACGCTCCAGGAAAACAGGGACGTGTGTGAAGTTCTGAGTAATTTCTGATGCTGATTGTTTAGGAGCTTGTAGGATGAATCTTCCATTGGCAGTAGAAGTAGAGGAGATTGTTGTCCTGAGCCCTGCCATGGAATAAAGGAAAGAGGGGCAGAAGGAGAGTCACTGACTCAGCTCTCTGTGCAATCTTGTGCAAACTTCAAATAGGTTTTCTGTGGATGGGCATTGTTCTGAATTTTATTTTTTTGAAATCACTGACAAACAGTAGCTAGTGAAGTCAGTCTCGCAGTCAGATTTTCTTGGTGGTAGGACTCACAGTGCCTGTTATAAAGGTTTTAATAGTGCTCCTGTCTCCTTTGATGGTGATCTCCTTGTTATGTGATTCAGGCTTTTGAACTTTTTGATAGCTGGTGCTGGAGAAGAAAAATGCAATAGTGTATTTTTTTCCTGCAAATGTGCCCACTATACAACATTTCAAACCATCCAAGCTTGGAGATATGGGAATAACTTCCCTGTAGGAATGGGGTATGTGAAAAATTTGAGTGCTTTCAAATTGTGGTTTATAGGATCATATGTTTGCTGGAAGAACAAATTAGATTCAGGGATGAAAGTGCAAATTTTCTCTCCAGGTTCTCAATCCATTACCAGTATGGCTTAACATAACTTTGCTCCTCAGCACAGCACAGGGAAAACATAGACCTGTTGAAATGAGTCCAGGGGAGGCCACAGAGATGATTAGAGAGATGGAACATCTCGCCTATTAGGAAAGACTGAACGTTAAGGTTGTTCATCCTGGAGAAGTCTGTGGGCAGACCTTATTGTGGCCTTCCAACACATAAACGGGCTACAAAAAAGTTGCAGAGGGACTTTTTGTATGCTCATGTAGTGACAGGACAAGGGGGAATGGCTTTAAACTGAAAACCAGTAGGTTTAGATTGTTTATCAGGAAGAATTATTTTACCGTGAGGATGGTGAGGTACTGGCACAGGGTGCCCACAGAAATTGTAAGTGCCTCATCCTTGGATATGTTCAAGACCAGGTTGAATGGGGCTCTGAGCAACCTGGTCTAGTGAAAGGTGTCCCTGCCAGGTAATTCTGTGGTTCTATGATTCAGTCAAATAAACTGTTCATATTGTCATTCTGGCTGGTGGGGTGCAAAGTCAATGGTTATGTGGATGCAGTATGTCATCACCTTAACTTCTGAAGCTATTAGATCACAGCCTGTTGAAGCCATTTTTCACTAAGTGCTTAAAGATGTCAAAGCACTATAGCACTTGTCTTTGTATAGCTGGTCAGTGCAGTCTCCAAGACATCCCTGTCATCCATGTCCTCCAAACCTGCATTATTTGAGCACATATTTCACTGTGCCTCTACTGTTGTCTGGGGTTGAGCTGGCAAAACGCCAACTGCCCGAAGACAGAGTGAAAAGGGTCCCCTCCCCCCCAGCCAGCTAAAGAAGAAAGCAGAGGTAGAGGGGAAAAAAAAAAAACCTCTAAAAACCCAGGTTTATGCTTAAAACTAACTATATGTAATTATACAGAAAAGAGAAAATTAAAACTAAAATATAACACACACTTAACACAAGTTATGTATAACAAGAAATATCTTCCCACTTCCCAATTAATACAAAGTCTATTACTCTAAATCTATAAGTA
>JAWWEV010000043.1:8692808-8712883 GCA_035583235.1 Hafferia zeledoni
ATGATGTAGTATGGTATGGAATACAATATTATTGGCTAGAAGAAGTCAGCTGTTAGCTAGCTCAGCCCAGCTCAAGTTAGCTGACAATTTCAGGCCTAGTCTGAACCTTAAAACCTAAATTTAGGCCCACCTGGCTAAACCCATAACAGCACTATAGGACACTTACTCATCTGCTAATTTTAAATTGCCTATACTAACAAGATAGCTTTCCACTCTTTAAAAATACTCTATAGATTCTATAAATTTGAGTTATCCACTCATTTAGAAGAACTTAACACTGGGCAACATTTCTTGCTTTTGGCTTCTATTGCAGCTCAGCCACCAGTCTCCTAAGTTCCACTAGAAGTCCATGGAGCCCAAATAGTCACACCTCATAGCTAAGTCTACCATTTCTGCATGCTAATCTAAGATTTAGAGCTAACCATTTCGTGGGGCCTCAGGCCAGGTCTCTGAGCTGAAAATATCGGTGGACACTTGTGGAAACATACCTGGATGTGGACACACTTCAACAGGTATGTTGAAATTGTATCCAAACTATAATCCCATATCCCTTCAATTTCAAATGGTAAATCCATTTACTCTCAGGCTGTGAGGACTAGAGTAATAGGGCGTTCTCCAGCGGAGTAGTTTGGATTCTCTTAGTGTTGAGGGCAATCTGTGCTTCTGACTTCCTCCATTGTGTTGCAAATGATGGCACAGTAAAAACTCTGATTTTTTTCATTAGAAGACACTGATGAACTAGGTCTTGGGTTGGTGGAGGAATCTGATGTTTCCTATTAGTTATTATGCATGGGTGTCATACCCCATAAAATCTGCAGGGAGAGGGAGAGGTCTCGGTTTTGCCACTGAGTTGTAGTCGTGTCAGAGGTTAGTCAAGATAAAAGGTCTTTACCTTCCTGTCTTTCCTAGACAATTTTAAGAATGTAAACCTTGTTGAAAACTGATTTGAAAACCGACTTCAGTGCAAAAAAAAGCATCACTCATGTCTTGGTAGATTTGTTGCTATTTTCTCTTTACTTCTATTTTTTCTTTTCAGGTGTTTCTCCACTTTTGACTCTGCCAGTTAAAGGCAATGTTAGATAATTTCGTTGGAAAGGACTCAAGTTGGAAAAATTCAGAGAAGGAAAATAGCTTGAACTGGGGTTAGTCTCCCAGCAAGTAACACTGTCCCACATTTTATTAGCATTTAGTTGTTCCATGAGAAGCTGGACATCATAAGGAAGCTGGCAATGAGCTGTGTGTGCTGGGTTTTTTGCCAAAGTAATTTCAGGCCTGACTTCTAAGAAGAGGAAGTTTATAAAGGTGGGAAAGAGTAAATTAGCTCGAGTAAATTACTTGTCAAACAAACGAACAAAGTTTTTTCTATGCATCTTTTTGTGTTATATACTCTAACATGGTAATTTCCCTCTTAAAATTGTTTGGCTGTACCTGTTTCTTCTCTTCAATATTTCAAAATATTTTTATTCTTTTATTTTAACTTCTAATCTCAAGATGGAGGTGGCTCTGTGGCTTTAGGAAAAGTTTATACAAAGTGTGTATCAGCATCACAAGCCAAATGGCTTTAATTGTGCAATTATTCTCCAGGAAAAACACTTAGAATTAGGAGAAATGCAACTAAAATAAACATTTACCTTACAAAACTGTAATGCCATGTGTGTCATATGTTTTTACCTGACAATATGTCTTGGTTCCTGAAGTCCTTTACGTTACATATGTAGTAGAATTTTACAGCATTAGGACTCTAGGTCTATTTATATATTTACTTTTTATGTCTGCATCAATTCTCTGCGTACTGAGTAATTTACCAAGGTGGAAAATTTTCAAATTTTATTTCTGGATGCTTCCTGTAAGTATTAAGCATATAGACTGTCATGTCCTTTTTGCAGCATTAGGTTTAGATTTCAGTCCATGGCTATAGTTGGTCTAAATAGCAGACATAGCTTTTTCAGATATGGCAGGAACTTGGCGTGTGAGTTTAAGACTAACCCTTGACTTCCTTTGAAACTACCCTTACTGGAAATTTGTACACTAGCAGAAAAAGTTTTATGTATACGTTTTTAGACTGTTAGCCTGTATGAACTTTGTTTAAATCTCCAGATTTAAATGTAGCCTATTCTGAAAGTCAGCTGTAGTTGCTGAAGCAAATATGTTTTTTGGAATGACAGTCAGCAAGACATGACACTTGTGAAGTCAAATATTTGTCAGCTTGTCCACATGTCAGATGTTTGAATTTGGTTTTACTTGTCTTGCCTTGAGTCTTATTTTATTAACCAAAATCCAGGTTGTATAGATGCAACATTGTGCCTCAGAGGATAGATTCACATAAGTCACATACCTTGAAAAGGATCATAAAAGACTGCAAAAATCAATCAAGGGCTTGTAGTGAAAGTTCTTACAAATATTGCCCATTTCTATTCTTTTCTTTCCACGGTTGACTTGATTTGTGTTCTGCAGATCTTGTGTTCTTGTTGACAGGTAAAGAGGGGGTCATCCCTCCAACTTCCCATACCCTCATAGATAGCCATAAGTCATCACTGTGATTTTTGTGGTCCTGAACTGTGCATAGTGCTGCAATGGCATTGAGTCCACAAGCTTAGAGAGACACCTGCTGAATGTCTGTCCTACCAACACAGCGCATTGCGCTTGGAGCTTTAACTGTGGCTGAGATGAAAAAAGCTAAAAAGAGCTTATTTGATGATCAGCTTCACAATTTGACTTCTCTTTCTCTTTACACAGTAGATTGTTACTGATAGCATAGCTTTGTTTCTATTCACATTCCGTATGGAGAAAAATAAGGAGCACTTGTAGCTGTAGCAGTTCTTTCCCTTTTAGACCCCTTTATATTTTCATTTGAGCAAATTTTCTAACAAAATAAATGGCCACTGCTAATTTTGCAGAAACTTAGTTGTAATTTTTTTTTTTTTTTTTAAGATACCTATGAGATTCTTTACAGGTTTGTTACAAGCAGGTTTCTTTGTCTAGGTTTATGGATACTGAAATTTCATTTGTGAAAGATGCTCTGCAAGTGCGTGGCCTCGTTAACACCAGCATCACCCTAAGCTAGGGGGCTGATAAAACAGCTGTGTAAGGTGAAATAATGCTCCAAATAAGGCTTGCTTTCTTTTGTTTAAAGTTACTTTTTCAGCTTCAGAAGATCAGATTTAAAAAAAACCTCAAAACAATGCAACCCAAACCTCTGTCGTTGCTTTTCTTGGATTTGTCCCAGTTTTTGTCTCCAGGGCTTTGCTACCCTTCTTAGCTGAGGCTTACCCTCAGGCAGCTTCTTCTCCTGAAGTTATTTTGGTTTTTCTTGTATGTGGTTCTGCCTGGTAGGCGAAGAGAACTGTTTTCTTCCTGATTTCTCGGTCTGATGACTTCCATTCAGATCATTTGCCCAGGAAACAAATTGATGCATTTTTTTCTGTGTAAAACTGTTTTTCACTGTGTCTAGTTGAAAATGTTAGGGAAGAATAATTTTCCATGGTAAAACACACATTTTTCAAATAATAATATTTCATAATAGTTTAATTTGCAAGTGTTGGATTCCATACCTTAATGCTGTCGAGCCAACCCTTGCAAGACTCCCAATTTTTCCTTCAGTCACTATGTTTTCTTTTTCAATTCTGACAAAATTGAATTTTAAAATTCTTAAATCCTCTGTGAAATGAAAATTCCACTTATTTGCTGAAAAGTCTATTAAAGATTATGGAGAAGAACCAAATGTTGTTTTCAGAGAAGCAAACTTGCACACACAATTTAAACATAAACTATGGTGTAGTATTAGTGTATTGTACACAACTCCAACACTGTGTTCTGCCTTTGTGAGGCTTTTTTTTCCCCCCACAGGATTGGGTTAAATTTGAGACTTTATCTTCTTTTGTCTTTCACAGTCTTTGCTTTAAGAGCATTGATACCTGACTGTATGCACAATTCTAGTATTGGTTGCAATGGAATTCTTTGTAGCCTTTGCGTCTCTTTTTTCACATTCTCCATATTAAAATTTCAGATCAGATTGTGTTGCTACAGCATCACGCTAACTCATATTGCATGGTTCCCACTTCACGAAAAAACGTTTCAGTTTACCTGTGTCTAAGACCCAGTCACTGTTTTCTAAATATAATTTGAAATCTTTACACTCCTGGGTTAGAAAGTTTTAGTAAGTTCTCAAAACATTTGAATTGTAATTCAGTTCAATTTGCATTTCAGAGGGCAGAATTAAAGCACAAATGAGGTGAAAGCTGGATTATTCAAAATGGAACCCTTCCTAATTTTTATGTACAAAATTGGCAAGGACTTCTGGATCTCCGGGCTTAACCATTCCACTGCTCTGTGCTTCCAGCAATGTTCACTTTGATAATCAATGTCTAATGTTAGGAGTAGATCTTTTGGGACAAGGCAGAGGTTTTATCAGGGAACAGCAGAAATAAGTATCTGACATGCCCTCTGTTTTTCACGTTCGTCTTCCTGGTTGCTCCTTTCCCTTCCTCCATACTGGTAGGGAAAATGTACGGATTTGTCAAGGCTCAATTCTGCCTTGAATGTGGTTGTCTCTTTATGATAGAACTAATAAAATTATTTGTTGAAATATAACGATTGTGGTTTCCTGCTAGCTGAAACTGCAAATTACATTTATCACCAGTTTCAGGGTCCATGAAGATTTTTTTCTCAGAAATAATTAAACCTCAGGGTTTTTGGTGGAAGTGATAAGTGAAGCTAGGAGGTAGTCTATGGGGTGAGAGCACAGGATTTGCCCTGCTGAGTTGATGTAGGCTATGTAGCCAGTATTCTGTCCCAGTGCTGGGTAAAGAACATGTACAAGACTTGGCAGTATCCATGGTCCCTTATGGATGCGATCCCTCTGTACTCATAGTTTTTGGATGAGAAATTTCAAGGAGGGCATCTCTGCCTGTTCCCTTCAGTATCTATCAGTGAACTTACCCATAAATTTGCTGAGCCTCTAACCTGCCTGTACTGTCTGTCTCCATGACATGCTATAGTAACCAGTTGCAGGATCTCACAGTTTATGGGCAAGAAAGGCATTTTCTCCTATCTATTCTAAATTGACCTCTGACTAGTTTCAGTGAGTGTAACCAATATTGCCAGACTTGGTACATCACAGTTCTGGCATTTGGTGTATAACCTCAGCCATATCTGCTGTCTGCCTTCTTGTCTACCAGAAATACTTCTAGCTTTTCTAGTCTCTCCTGACATGCTATCTTACAGAAAATTCGTAATTGTTTTAGAGCAGCTCCTTTCACCCCATTAAGCATTTTATATATGTTTTTGGAATGCGAGAGTCTTAGGTACAGTGCAGGAAGTTCTTCTACAGTTTCCTGTGTGCCTGCATCATGCTCTAAGTCCTCTTCTAGAATATGACTGGTAAGAGAGGAGAGAGGAAGGAGGGAGGGTGGAGGGGAGAGGGGAAGGGAGGGAAAAGAGGAGGGGAGAGGAAGGGGGAGGGAGCAGAGCAGAGTGGAGAGGAGAGGAGGAGATCAATTTCTTTCAGCAGATGATTTCCCTCACTTCTTTTCTGTCTTCAGGCATTAACCTTTGACAGGTCTAGGATCAGAAGATCGTGACAAAATGCTCAGATGCTGCAACTACATTATGTAGTGGCAGATTTGCAGACAAGCACTTTTCAACAAGAAAAATGAACATTAAATAGTGCACTACTTGCCAGATAAATTACTTTAAATAAATAAATGAAAAAATCAGTTCTAAATCAATGGTACCCAGATTCAAATTTTAAAAAATATTTTGGGTGTATTTTTTACATTGGAAGATAACTGTAGTTAAATCTGATTTTTCCATAGAGAGAAGTTATAGTACTGTGTTCCAGTGAAACTATTTGTGTTCTTCAGGTGCTTTTCCCCACCTTTTTCTTAGTCAAATTTTCAGTAAGATTGAACTGAGTATAGTAATTTTTACTGTGGAGGCAGAATAAGATTAACTTTAGTAATGCCAGTTTTGACTGATGAAGTATGTAAAAGCATCAGACTAACTTTCAGCTTCAGTAAACTCTTGCTGCAATAAGAAACTATTGAATTGAAGAGTGGGCATCAGAATTCGTCCTTTGCACAAATAAAAGCCCCTCCCCCCATCCCCCCCTTTGGGTTGGTTGCTGGTCATATAGTTTAATAAATTAGTATTCATCAGTAAGTAGTTGAATAGTCTGCTTTTTCAAACAGTTGAAAAGTCTGCTCTTTTCTGTAAAGAGTTTTGTTTTCTGAGTGTTACGGTACCTGTCCAGAGCATGGCCATAATGCTTATTCTATAGCTGCAGTATCCTTACACTGTTAGGACTGGATAACAGCATGTGTTCAGTAATGTAAAAAATTGTTTCCTGAAATATTTGATTTTTTCCTCAAGCATTTTGGTGGCACACTTTGTGCCAGTATTTCAGGCACACAGTTAATTGGAACCCTTGGGAAAGAATGAAGGTAAATCTGGGGCTCTTCCAAGTAAGATCAGCAGGCTTGAATCCTTGGAAACTGCTTGCTGAGAGGTAGTTAAGAAATACTGAATTTCTGTCTTCATGAAAGTATGAAGCAGTTTCAGGGAGTGTGTTCACCTGGCATCTTTCTTTCATAGGTTTTTCTTCCTTAGGAGTTTAAGGTGTCCACCTGCCACTTTTATCATGCCTTTTGGATTTTATAGTGGAATTTCTGTCTTAAAACTTTCCTTAAGAAAGCTGTTGTCAGCTTTCTTTGCAACACTGACTTTTGATTCTTCACACAAAAGGTAAAATTCCCCAGTAACTCAGAAATTTCTTGGTACTGGAAGTCTCAGTGGGAAAACTCAGAAAGCAGAATATGCTGAAGGAAAGCGTAAACTGCTTTTTGCTATTTTCTCAATGTCTAACTCACTGTGATCCAACTGCTGATAAACAAATATTCATCTGCAAAAAGCTCTGTTAATCAGTAGAGGCTGAGGTACTCCACGTTTTTATGTTAAACATTTTGTTGGATTAAAAGATTCCCTTTGATGGGGAAGCTTCAAGAAACAAGGTGATGACACATTTTATGATGTGTCAGTGTGATGAAGATATGGTTTCTTCAAAGTCCAAGGACTGTCCAGGAATATTTTTCACTCACTTTTATAGAGCTGCTTAACAAATTCATGCTCTTCAACTAGATTCCTAAAGGGCTCAAATTTACTAAGTACTGGGATTTGATTTATGAATTCACGTGGAGGTGGAAGTGATCCTCAGTGGCCTCTCTATAAACATGTTTACATGTCTCTTCCTCCTGCTCAGGGGCTATGAGACTTGCTGCACGAGCTCCAAAGAGTGAAAAGTCTCCAATGTATGCTTGATTTTAATACAGCTGGCTGTCCTTGTGGAGTCATCTAGGTCCAAATTCCACCTTTGGCATTTGGACGTAAGAGGAGCACAGCTGCAGGACAGATATATACGTGCTAAGTACAAGATGTCTTATGTAGATGAAACTGAAATCCTCTGTCTGGAGCATTGCATTTGGGTCACTGTTGCAAGATGACACCTTAATTTCCTCAGGATCAGAATCTGAATTCTTTGACTTTGGATTGGTAGTTACAGAGATGTTTGTGGTGTGGGTTTTTTTATTGTTGTGTTTTGGGGTTTTTGTTTGTTTGTTTCTGTTTTTGTTTATTGTATTTTCCTTTGGTTAGTTTTTCTTTTTTTTAATATGTTTGGAAGAAGATTTCATAACCCAGATGACTGTCTAAGAAGTCAGAGATCTGAGATCAAATTTATCTTCAGTCTTAGAAGTCTGTGCTTGTCTCCCACCTCTTAAAAGACTACTCTGATTACTTAATTACAGACTAGACTGAATGGAAATTCTCTGTTTGTCCTTGGTTGTTCCTTCTTCCTATCAGTGCTGAGCCAGTGTAAAGGCTTGGGTCTTAGTTTTTTTAGCACCCAGAGGAGAGTAAAATATTTTCCCACTGTAGAAATTCCCATTCTTTGTAGAAATTCAATATTATCACCATCTTCTTTACATTGCAAAACATCTCAAAAAGTATGGCAGTGGGTCAGAAGGCGTGCAAGGCACAGCACCTCTACATTGAGCACTGCGGATGGGTATGTGGAGTGTAGAGAACTGCTTTTGCACTTCTGCTAATGCCCAAAACTCAGGAATACAGTTACCTAGGGAAGCCTCTGATCAGATTCTCTGAACCTTTGATGCCAGGAAAGTGAGTAAAAGAGGTTTTCCCTAAGTAATGGGGGCGCTTTTTTGCTATATTCTTCTTGGCCTTGTTTTAGTCTCCTAATTTCTTCTTTTTTAAAAATATTTTTTTTCCCCTTTATAAACTGTCTTTCCACTTTCCATGCTGTATTTATAGAATTCTGCTAATATTTGACAAACACAAAGCCAGTCAGTTTGTTATTTGAAGTTGATGGACATGATCTTCATCAAACAAAACTACCAGCAGTAGAAGGCGTAAAGCACTAGTTCTCAGGGGAGGGGAATGAATCCCCAAGCATGTTTCAGTGGTTTGCACTGGATTTTGACTGCCAAAGAAATTAACTTTCATTCAATATTAATTTTTTAAATTGTTTAAAAATCAATATTGATTTGGAAGTTGTCTCACAAACAGAACTCATTTAGAAGGCACTGCCGTAGGTAATTACAGAATAAAACAAAAAACAGTGTGGTGATAGGTAGTTTACCTATGAGAAAATACATTTTTTTTTTGTTTAACAGGTTTTTTGTGGTCTGTGTCTTCCATAAAAAAGCCATATAGATTTCTACTGGGGTTTTGGGTGTTTTAGTTGGTTTATTTGCCTCTTTGTTTTGGTGGAGTTTGTTTGTTTGGTTTGATTTATTTTTTTTTCCTTTTTTTCAGGCTGGTGTAAATTTCATTCTTTACAAGCTGAAAGAAATACATCGTGTGAGGTTTTATCACATTGCCTGTGTTTGTTTAAGAGTGACATCATTAACCTATTTCAAGCTCTTCTTTTTTAATAACAAGAGAAGTTCTGCCAGTCTTTAGGTTTAGTGCACCCTGAGACAAATACTGCTATTTTTTATAGAATCGTTTGGAGATTAATTTATTTTCAATTCACTACTTCTTATTAAAACTTCAATCATCTTCCACTTGATTGTAATTAAAACTGCCCCTAGGCAATACATTTTGTTCGGTGCAAATATGACAGGTATAATTATGGAAAATCTAATTGTTCATATATTACTACTTTTCATGTGATGTTAAAATAAGTGATGAAGTAATTAGATTTTTTCCCCCCTTTAAATATTAGAACAAAAAAGATCAACTGATGTGTACTTTTCCTTGAGCTTGTGTCCATAATGCACCCTCCTGCCTCCATGAATTCTGAAATTATCCGCCTACTAAAGATGGGAAGTTGTTGATTTGTGTCCTGTTGAATTTCTACAGGGAAAATGTTTCTGTGCAGTAGTGGGCTTACTTAGAGCAGGAAGTGTGAAGAAGACTTGGGGCACCTGAGTGTCTGTCCTGGCATACCAGGGTCAGTACAGTGGTGCTGTGGTCAATACAGTGTTTGGTGGATACTGTGAGGATGAGACAATGGTGTTCCCTTCTAGATTCTTTCATTAACATCTTCATCACACCAAGCTCTGATATTTCTAAGGAAAAACATGTATTTCCTTACATTTAGTTAAAAAAAGCTGAAATTCATCAGTAGTTATGGTTCAAGACTATTTCTTTAAATAGGTCTGTGGTTCAACCTGTTACAGATGTCAGCAGGTAGCACCTTCGTTAAGAAGGAAGCTTTTTTCCCCACCAAGGAGCTATCAGGGAACACTTGCCAAAACTGAAAAAGGTCATGAAGATCCTTTAGGTCTTGCCCTCTTGTACAGAAAAACCTTATATAATCCTTCAGCTTCAATTGCTGCTTGCACACTGGCTATGGCTGCATTCCTTCTCCTTTGCTCTTTATTCCGTCTCCAAGTTGGTTTGTGTTACAGCAGCAGTGACTCACTAATGCTCAGCCCAGTGTGAAAGCACTAAACAGACAGCCTCTGCTGCTAAATTCAGTGGCTATTCCCCAAGTACCTTGTCTGAGTCAGAGCACTGTGGAGCAGTGATTTTGTTTTTGCTGGATGTGTTTGGGCGGATGGTGCAGCAGTGGGCAGCTGTAACGCTCTCATTGCTGAGCAGGCAGTGAGCAATCCCCCTTGACGTTTGTGCTGCCACCTTTTTTTCCCTCCCCTCTTTTTTTTTTTTTTTTTTTTTTTAAAAAAAAAAAAGTTTACATGTATTCTGAAGTTGTCAGGATATATTTATGTTTAACCAGGTCTTTAAAAAAATTAATGTGAATGAACAGAAAGTGCTAGAGGAACATGTTTACCTGTTCCCAAGGTGATAAAAGCAGATTGAGTTGAAATCCTAGGGGTGAGTATTTTCAGGTCGATTTCAAATAGAATCAGCCTTTAGCAACATAGCATATACTGACACGTGTAAACCACATGGTCCCACCAGGCATTTCCTCAGTATTTCCAATTCATCTTCTTTTCCACATATTAATGACATGCCAGACTTCCCACTGGGTCAGCAGAGCTATGCTTTCCTTCTGGCCCCTCAACTATCTGGGTTTTTTTGTTTGTTTGGTTGGTTGGTTTGGTTGTGTTTTTTTTGTTTGTTTGTTTTTGTTTTTGTGGGTTTTTTTCTGTTTTTTTTCCCCCCTCAAAGCCTGCATGCAATGTAAGGATATTCGTTTCATAACCAATGGAGGGGAATGAAAGTCAAAGGACTAGTTCATGGCATTTTGCAATTCTAGGAACAGAATTTAATATCATGTCACATTTCATGGGCTTCAATTCCATGTAAAAAGATGGCATCATATCTAAATGTAACATAGTATTAAGTATATATACATTCATGTCATGAAAGTACAATAATCTGAAAAATTCTCATTAAGAATATTTTGCTGGTTTTTCTACACAAGTAGAAATTCAAATGGTGTAATTTTACCCTCAGTTATGGGTTTCTATGTCTTTTGATTTTTTCTGCATATTTTCTCTGTACTTGATATCTGACAACCTCAAGTCTTCTTTTTCAAAATGCATGTTATTTTTAGGCTTTTGTTTTCTAAAGCCAGTGGTTGCTACAGCCAGCCTTTCCATTTCTTAAGAATACAGTAAAGAGCTGATTACAGAGGATGAAAATAAGGAAAAATTAACGTTACAAACTCTGGTGTAGTATAACTATAACCATGTGCCATTGTAGCTGGAGGAATGAAGCACAGGTATTACTATAAGGTGCTTTAGCTTTTTGATTTCATGTTTAACCTTATAATGAAGCACATGATGCTTTTAACCATTCTAATACTGTTCTAATGCTTCATAAAAGGGCTTTCTGTATTTGCAATAGGTTCCCATAAGATACATGTTTGCATAGATAATCCTTGCTGTATTGGAGGCAAAGCTTATGGCTGCAGGGTATATTCCTGATTTTGTTCAGAATAAAGTATGGATTTGGTATTTAGCATGTGGTAGTATTACTGACATTTTTTTCCTTTAATGAAAGTCTGTCTATGGCTTGGAATTAAAAATTGGTAAAAATATTATAATAGTGAATATAATAATCAGCATAATGGAAGCATGAAATGGAATTATGTTCATGTGAAGAAAGGAAACAGTACATCATCTGGTTTATCCTAGACTTAGAACTTCCACCCTTTCCTCACTAAAACACTATGTTAAATGGCCACAATATGTCTAAACATATTTGTATGCATACAATTTGAGCATTTCTTGCATAGGAGTGCTTTATACATATTCACCTTGTTTAGGTACATTTTTAAATTTAGGTTAAGCCACTACAAAAACTCTCATTGGTCTTAATGTTAAGGATTTTGTATTTTTCATCTTGGTGATCCTGAAAGCAGGTGGGGATGTTTTGTTTATAAATATTGATGATATTCGAAACTGCCTCCCCTATTAGTCCACTCAGGATAAGGGAGGAGTGTGGGTATGACATGTGCTTACTGCAGTCAGGCTTTCTACAATGATATTAAAGGAGTTAACATAGGATGGAATTAGTGCTACTATAGCCTTATCAGATTGTCTGGATCTAAACTGAACAAGTAGTTAAAAATTTTTATATATATGTACATATGCACACACATTGTTTAGAACAAGCTTGACCTTCAGAGGCTTGCATAAGTTGCTATAAAAAAGCTCATCAACTTTGTGCTTCTCAGCTTCATCACAACACAATACTGTGCTTGCTGTTTTCTGGGATTTTGTTGGTTTGTTTTGTTGTTTTTTTTTTTTTTTGTTGTTGTTTTTTTTTTTTCTCAGAATTTAGTAATACTCTGCATAGTCTCATGAATTATTAGTAAAATTCTTGGTTATGCTGTTTAAATTAAATACTTCTGTTAAGGCATCTTCATTGTGGTCTCAGCTGCAATGACATCTGCATCAACGCTTGGCCATGGATTAGAATGTGCAGGAAGGACATGAAGTGGCAGAGAAGTGGGAATGACATGTGCTTTTGCAGGACCCTTGACTACATGCTCTGATTTATTATTTAGCTGTGAGCTATGTTCAGTTCAGCAGGGGAGCTTTTCTTCCTGCAGTTCCATTGAGATCTCTGTGTGTCAGGTTACTCTGGTGCAGTGACTTGGACATTGTTCTTACTCGCATGCTACCCCTGCTTTCAACAGAATGTATTTTCAGTGGCCTGAGTGCCTAGAAAAGACTTGTTTTACATTTGTTTCTGCACTCTCTGATACTCAGCATGTTCACACAAATGCTCTACTGCTCATTTTTTATCTAATGACAGCTACTGGTCAGCTTGAAAACTACAGCATTCCATTCTGTTACATAGAATTAAATTAATGGTAGTACGTAACTGCAAAATTAGAACCTCTTCTATCATGTCAGAGTACACTCCCATCTTTTCTAGTTGTATCTAGTCTCAGTAAAGTTTTCTGGTATTTCTTTGATAAGTTTTGGTAAGGATCAGACAGGCAAGTGGAGATGTTGATGGAAGCAAGTTTTCAGCAGGGTGTTTACATGGAGCAGTGTTTATATCAACATGTACTAGAGGCATTTCTGTGTCTGCCAAAGTCTCTTATGAATTAAAAAGTTTAATAGTAATCTAGCTAACTTTGTAAGTTATTCAATGCAAGGGACAATGCTGATTAAAAGGATATACATAGAAGTACAAAGTTAAAAAAGTATTGAAGTCCACCTTTTGTTCTGCAATGAGATTCATTACAACATTTACATAAAAGTCTAGGGTCTGATATTTTCCCAAGCTGTTTTTTTATCTGCAGTTTTAATGACTGTGGTAAAAATGGAGCACTACAGTAAAAGCCATTGGAAAACTTTTGTGATCAGCAAATAAATTTCATTGGTAAGGCCTTGGCAATTGCTTAGAAACTGCCTGTATCTGGTTTCTCAGCCTCATGAGCAGTTTTGTAAGGAAGTATTTCACACCAGCCTACAGCATATTGGAGATCGAGGCCTCAGATAACCTGACGCAGAGAAGAAGATTACATGTTATTCTCAATTTTTCACAGTTTTTCAGAATGAATACTGATATGCCACCTATGTCGGTACGTGTTCTTCCACTGAACTATTGCTATGTCATGGAGTCCAAGTTTGATGTATCTGTTCCTCTGCAATACATTTTAGAGTACCATGCAAGAAAGTATAAATCCCTGACACAGGACATGCCAGTAACAGGTTTATTTTTATAGCATTGCCCATAAGCTATCCTTGATGTCACTGTTTTTAGTATCTCTTAAATGCTGAATACAAAATGAAAAAAAAAAAATGTTGCATGACTTGTTTTCCTTACATTAAGCTTTATAACAGAAAGTTGTCTATCTAAGCTAGGAGTGGAGGCTTTCACTGTGCTTGATGGAAAATAGGCTCTGCCACACTGGGGTGGAGAATTCATTTCCTTCTTTCACAGTCCCTTTGGTGTTATTTGTCTTTTTTTTTTTTTTTTCCCCCAGAGAAAAACATCTGATTCTTTTATATTTCTTAACAGTTTAGCTCCTTCTTGCTCATCTACCTTGTGAATTACTTTTTTTTAATGCCAGCTGTGACCTGCGACCTTTCTGCACCACTTGCAAGCCCATAGTCACTTTGAAAAATGTAAGCTTTGATATGTTCTAGTATAAATACAAATTCTTGCGAGTATTTTACAGATAATTCCAAATTGTCAAACATTTATAACTGAAATAGACAAAAATAGCAGGCTTCTCTCTGACCTGAAAAAAAACAGCATCCTGATAGGTCGTGGGCATCATTTAACATGTGTGTAACGTCCCCAGGCTCTACAGGTTTTCTAGAATCATGCTTTCCTCTATCAATTGAGAATCAAAGCTCTTAAGTCCTGCCCATCAGAGATTAACTCTCACTGGCAGAACCAAAGGAAGCATTCTGTCCTGTTCTTCCCCATTGACCAATAAAGATGATGCCGGTTAAAACAGATAAGATTTTCATCTGTTTTTGACTCACCTTCAATGTGTTTGTTATGTGTGAGTCTGTCTCAAGGCACTTTAATGACAAGATCTTGGGATTTCCTGGGAGGTTTTTCTTGTATGTATTTGTATGAAATGCTCTCTTTCTCTGTCCATGCACAGAAGAGGTTATGGGAACAGTACAGATCTGCCTGCCCATCAGAGATTAATTGTGTCATGGGCAGAACCAAAGGAAGCACTGGTTTGGAAGGGACCCTAAAGATCACCTGGTTTCAACCCCCCTGCCATGGGCAGGGACACCTGCCATTAGATCGGTAATATGGGTTTTATTCAGAAACATCCTGCACATTATTTTCAGGGATCTTCATGGAAGACAGTTCACCTGCAGAAGCTGAAAAGAAGGGCCAAAACCCATTTACCAAGATGGAACAGTTACATATGCAAGAAGTTACAGAGTGGGAGTTTCAAAGCAGAGAATACAATTAGGTGCCTAGTGTTCTCCTTTTCAGTTGGAGTGTGACGTCCAAGCTCTTCTTACACTTGTGAATATATCACCAGATATTGATCTTCTGAACCACAAATCTTAGAAATCCAACCCAGTCTGCTTCCCAGGAAGCAGTTGTGGTCACAAAGCATGGAGAGCTTGTTCCCACATCGAAAATAATAACGATTTGCAGCAATTTGCAATTCCATGTTAGTTAAGTGCATGGAGCCATTGGATGTATTGTAAACAACTGGTACTACCTGTAGCCTGTATTATCATTTGAGAGACAAGGTTAGCTCCTGATAAGGGTTCTGGTTTTCAAACTCTCTCTGAAGCCCACAATTCACCCTGTGGATGGTGCAGGGAAACATTGAACAGGTGTTTTCATCTACAAACACAACAAGTGCACACAGAGACGTAAGCAATGAATGTTCAACAAGGATTCAGCTATTTAAATTGGAATGGATGAAAACATCTATGAGGCAACCATGGCAAAAACTGCTTTGTATTTAAGAAGAAGAAGAAAAAAATACTGTCTCGATCTACCTGCATTATAGGAACTTAGCTAATAGCAGATTAGGCTCTTTAAATGTACCATGGATGATCTGGCTGTGGCAGCAGTGAAGGGAATCTGAGAAGGCTGCACAGCCATACACTAATTGATTTGCACGTCAGACCCTGGCAACTTGCTCTTAAGGCCATGTTCTGGAAGATGAAAGATACATCTGTGCTTATTGTGGGTATCCTCAGACAAAGGTGGTATTTTACTGAAAAAGAAAAAAAAACTGTATGTGAAGGACAGGCTTAGTAAGTAGCAAATGAGTTGTAAATTAGTTGACATTTTGATGATTTTTGCCTTTCTCTGTTAGCCAGGCTGTGACTGCTTCTCCCTGTGCGTCCCTTCAAGCTGGATGTGCTGTGCTGTAGGTTGGTCAGACAGCCCCAAATTAGCCTAAGGGACATCATGCCATCCTTCCTGTTCAGAGGAAGGGGAGGTAGGAGTGATCTCCATGTTCAAAATCAGAGAAAAATAACTGTTTCTAGCCATTTTTGCACTGTTGTTCTGTTGTTTCCACTCTGTTTTTCTTTTTCTCCTCTCTTTTGGAGGTTTTTTGTTTGTTTTTTCTTCTCTGGTGGCTCTGACAACACACAAATGGATATTATCCAGCCTGAGGACTGTATTTCTGTCCTACACCATTTGTATTTTCAGATTGCTCAAATAACTTTACAGAGTGGATATGGGGGAAAAACTAAGTTAATGTTGTCATTTGGGTGTTTCTTTTTATTTTAGGGAATAGAGAGGAGAAATGGCATGTTCCCCTAAATGCAGAGAGGGGTTATGTTTTTTTGGTGTGTCCAGGATGAGCTTATAAAATATGTATTGTTGAAAAGGAACAATAATTTTCACTCCAGTAAATTATTTCTGTGGTTTCTGAAAGCTCTTAATACCACAAGGTACTAATTGATGTAAAAAAAAAAAAAAAAAAAAAAAAAGTTATTAGCACTGCAGCATCTCATGTTTACTTTTCATAATCTTATATAAAAGTGAAAAACCTTGAATATTGTTTAATTGAAGCAAAGATCTGGATACTGGGATAAAAATGAGACCTTTACAGCAACACCAGAGACCTTCAGGTAATTTGTTTACCTTCTGTTCATCGAAGTCAAGGAGCAGCATTATCATTAAAAGAATGAAGTGCATTCAGACAATTGAAACAACAGTAAGATGCTAATTAAAGAAATTGCAGAAAAGTATCATGCTGGGTCCTTTTGTTCTTTAGAGGAATTTAACCTGTAGTCTTGTTTTACAGAAGTAGAAGTCACATGAGAAATTTATTTTGGTAACATTGGAGCCTAGTAAATAGAGAGACCCGTGGCAGAACGGCAGAACACCTGACCCTTACAGAACAGTGGTTTTATATATCAGTATTCATTTAAATATAATTAAAATTTGTCTCAGCGGTCTGCAAACTACCAGAAAGGAAGAGAAAACATGCAGAAGAGAAGCCAGAAACATGGACTGAAAACAAAGAAGAAACTACAAAAGGAGATAGACAACAGAGGTGGATTTGGATAGGAACAACAATTGGTGTGCAAGAAGAGCAAGATGAGACTTGAAATAGGAGAGATCAATCAAAAAAGATTAAAAAAAAACACAGTAGAAATTGATTATTTTGTCCATGTTCATAGTCCTCTTGATCCTTCTGTTTTTTATAATTGATCAGTAAATGATTCCTTATTAACTTTTCATTAAAGTTTTAAAGATTTCATTCTTGTCTTTGGGATCTTGAACTGAGAAAGAAAGAAGACCTGGGGCTGTGTACATAAATCCTAACAAGATGGGCTTGAGATTGAGAAGACTATAAATTTCTCTGTGGCACGAGGGAGAGGACTTGGTGGTGGTTTACCTGCAGATCAGTAACCAGGGGATTTCTGAAGACTGCAGATCAGAAAATGCAGGTCAGCCAACAGTTTAAAATGTGATATTGGCAAAATGGCACCTGAATAACTATGCACAGCAGAAAGCAGAGGGGCACGTGACATGCTCTGATTGACTTGATTGATGTAGTCTTCACAGTGGAGATGGATGACGGATCAGGGAATTACATGTTTTCTGTTGGCATGGTGTAGATATTCTCTGTATTGGTGTTCCTCAGTTCGAAATTGAGGAAGAAACTCATTTTTATACCTTGTAGGTTATGGATTTTTTTATTTCACCATAATTTGATAAGACTAAACATTTAGTCTAACTGAGGATATTCCGAACACAGACCAAAACCTTATTCTGTCATGCGGAATAAGTGACATGGCAGTACTTAGTTGAAAGAACAGTAAATCTCATTAACAATGAGTGAGCCTTTAGCATGTTAATTAGTTTTTGATACCTTTAACAACAGACATCAAACACCCAACAAGCTCTTTCTTTCAGTGAACAAATTTTGAAGAGGAGGAATATTTTAAAGACATAAGAATTGGTAAGAACTGGAAGTCTTATTTGTCATCTATTAGGCAGGACCTTGATAAACTCTACTGCAGGTTATGTGAAGGCTGTGGTATCAGAAACCAAAATATTGCTGCAAATCCTGTCTTGGCTTATCTGGATTTTTAGACCTACTAAAAGCTAGTAACTCATTCAGAGCTGAGGAAGTCACTACTAGAAAAAGCAATAAAATATTAAACATCATAGTCTCTTATTGATTTCTGAAGTGAGGACTGATGCTGTAAGACTTCAGTTCCTACAGATAAATGTTACTGTGATTTGATATTTCGTAACAGTGGGCATATTGGTCCCTCAAGGGAGAAATGTATTGTAGGGAAACATAATTACTCCAGCTCATTTCTTGCATTCGCTTTTGGGGTTTGTTTTGTTTTGTTTTGTTTTCTGAATGCAGGGAAATGAAAGATCTTGCTTGGCTCAGAGTAGAATTTAAAAATCTGCCATAAAATTTAAAATAGAGAAACATGAGAATATACTAACAATTTTATGAAGACACAAACCATCAAAGGTTGTCACTGAAAAATTCAGCAAGGAGTTTATATAAATCCTGTTTTAATGTCCATTTAATGCCCACATAGTGGGATTTGTGCTTCAGTGTCTTCCTTATGGTTAACTGAATAATCTTTCTTGTAGAGGTCCAGGATTTAGAGCACATATGCCAATGCAGAGTCTTGTTTCCTAGGGAGATTATAACTGTTTGATCACACTTTTTTTGTGAAGAAATTCTGGTTTCTGTGATATATTTGTCTCCATTTAAACTAGTTGTATCCACAAAATTTGCAAAAAATAGAGAGAAATAGCTTCTTCTAGAACAGGATTTGTTCAGTCCAATTTAGGTACTTTCCTGTAGATGAGAAAGTCAGGACTGCCTCAGGTGTAGATCTCTGGTCAGATGAGTATCACTTTCCCTTTTTTTCTTCTCTCTTTATCCACTCTCCCCTTTACTAACAGACTGTAAATCACAAAGATGGGAAAGTATTGATGAGGCACTACTACAACCCAAAAATTTAGGAACTAACTCTAGTTTTTGCACCCTTTCTCTGCCCACGCACAGAGGAGGTTACAGGAACAGTACAGATCAGCCAGCAAGTAAGTCTAAGTGTCTTTCCATACTGGAACTCCTCATGCAAGGGGTGATTACCAGGCACTGAAAGTTGTATTGATTTGTTTAGGACTATGGGAACTTGGCTTATCTGTTGGGTACTGGACTGGAATGCAGTCAGTGCTGGTTATTGTTATGCCTACTTTTTCAAGGGTGAAATAGGAGATCTAGTGACACAGGGTCAAAGTTGGGGTCTTGGCCAAGGTACACTTAGAAAAATTCTACTGATTCATTTTAGCTGTGCTGTGTTGAGCAAATGCTCATGTTGTGTCTTCTAAACCCACTGTATTGCTTTGGTCCTCATTGGCAGCCTGATAGATGCCATCTGAGGAAATTCCAGTGTGTAAAAATTTAATTCCCTGCTGAATAAATACTTTTAGGGCAATCTCCATCTTATCAGAGAAGCACAGAATAATAACACAATTTTTGTTGGATGGGACCTTTAAAGGTCATGCAGTGGGCAGGCACATCTTCAGCTAGATCAGGTTGCTCAGGCTGACCCTTCCCAACTGCCCTTGATTGTTCCAGAGTTGGGGCATCTGCTACCTTTGTCGGCAACCTGTGATAGTGTTTTACTGCTCTTATTGTAAAAAATTTATATCTGAAATCTAGTCTAAATCTACCCTCTTTCAGGTTTAAACCACTGCCTCTTTGTCTTATTGCAACAGGCCCTGCTAAAAAATTTCCCTCCACGTTTACTTAGCTGTTTTTCCACCTTTAAGTACTGAAAGATCACACAGCACTCCAGGTGGGGGTCTCACCAGAGTGGAGCAGAGGGGGATGACCACCTTCCTTGACGTTCTAGGCACTCTTCTTTTACCTCGTCTTGTTCTGCCTTAAATAATAGCACCACAGTGTACTATGGTGTGGCTGTAGGGTTCAAAAAATTTTCTGCTGCAGGAAGTAGCTCTTTTTCAGTAGTCTGTAAACTGTTATTTTTGATCTCAAAGTGAAGGACCTGTATTGCAGTTTTCTATTAATAAGGATGATCCTGATAAATATTAATTTCCCTCTTGTCCTACTTTAGCAGGTGGGACCAGTTGGCACTGTGTGGGGGTGATCAAGGCTGTGTATTCTACCCCCTCTATTC
>JAWWEV010000043.1:8712983-8730676 GCA_035583235.1 Hafferia zeledoni
CAAGGGCTAACAAACCCCTTTGGGTTTGTACCCCAGGGCACTGGATTATACTGCTGGGTTTTGGGAGTTGAAAGCAACTTCCCTTTGTGTCGGTGTATTTACTGTATTATTATTTTTATTAAATTGTAGCTCTGACTTATAATCTCTCTTGTGTTGAGTTCATTTCTTCTCCTGGTTTACCTTTAAACCAGCACACCTCTATAGACTTCACCTCTCATCTGTAGTTCCCACTGCTGATTGAAGGGCAGTCCAGTGGGTCTGGAGCAGTAAAGGTTCCTACAGCGTTATGAGAAAATAATCAGACTTGCCTCAGACATTTAGTTTTATATTAAAAGAGTGAATATAGTAGAACTGATTAAATAAGTGAAATACTTGTACGGAGCCTGAGTCTCAGAAGGGTATTAAACTGCAGTCCTGTGCAAACGTCATTAAATGCTGTGTCTTTATGTGAATCAGCTGTGAAGAGATGCTGTCTGTGACTTGTCACTTTGTGCCATTGAGAGCCTTTGGCCTCTCATCAGTTAAACAGGCTGAAGTGTTGCCTTTGGAAGATAATTACTGGTTTTCATTGAAAATGGCAGTTAAACCCTGCTGGATGATACTTGTCTCATTGGAGAGAGCACAAAAAATACACAGGCCATGGAATTCTCTGCAGAAGGGCCCCTTCCCGAGATAATGATACAGCTCCACGTAGGAATGATGGATCTGGTTAGGAATCTGATGGGGGGTCTGCAGTTTTTACCTTATGTGACTAGCTGTGTGAGCCCTCTGAGAACGCAGCAGGGTTGAAAAGGAAATGCTGAACAACAGGCAGCCTGTACCAGCTCCTGATTTTGATGGGGCGGGGGGGGGGAGGGGTGGTAGTGTTGGAATTACATTGCAAATAACTCTAATGAAAAGGGGAGTTGTTGACTTGGAGACATTCTGGGAGGTATCCAAAAGTATTACATTCTTCACTACTCTTTCAGAAAGCTGCTCAGAGAGATACAAGTCTCTTGCTGGAGGTTCTTTATAAATTCTCATGTTTAATTAACGTAGTAAGGTTTACATTGCTGCTTAATTGGCATTGCTATTGAGAGATGTCTGCTTGGTGGCTAGAACAGTGTGTAGTGCTTGTGTCTGAGTATATTGCTTTGTTAAAGCCTGATTTGTTATTGTTAACATAATCACACTGCAAAGATACGGTTACTGAGCCAAATCCTCAGCTGATGAATATGAAGATAAGTTTCAATGAAATTAATGTAACTTTCTGGACTTGACCCATAATTTGCAGGGGATATTAGTGTCCATGTACAGAAGACCTACTACTTTCAAAGTTGCATGAAGGTCTTTATTTATTTATTATTACATCATCAGGAATTGGATCCTCAAATCAAAAAAGCTTCAAAAAACTCCATTTTTGATTTTAAGATGAAACTTTATGTTTTCAGTATTTCTTACAACTTGTGAGTAGAGGATATAGAATAGTGTTAAAAACCTGTTGTTGCCACAAATGCAGAAAGTTACAGACTACAGACACTGTCAAGCTGCAAGTGCATAGCTTTCATTCTGTAAAATTCTCTTTAGGATTGAGCATTTGTCTACAAATTAGTATGTCTCAATCATTTACCATCTCTCTTTGCTTTCAGAAAGCATACATAAATATAATATGAAAGAGGAATGAATCAGTACAGAAACTGCAAGTACACGGACAGAAAATTTGAGAACCAACAATTAGCATTCTGCTTCAAAGAATCTGATACAATGCAGGAGAGACAAGAAAGAAAAAGTCTGAGAAATGAAATCAAAATAATCACTGCCAAGATGAGTTGGTTGCACATTTCTGGTATGAATGCTGGCGAAAGACTTTTCACTTCTGGAGAGACAGACAAGAAGTTCCCTTTGTGAGAATACATCAGATGGCAGCAAAGTCAAAAGCAACCTTACTAGTTCGACAAGTTGTCAATTTTCACAGACTCTCTTCAGGCAGGGAGCACTTACGGGTTTTGTGTGCAGAAGACAGATGTTCTTTTTACAGTTTGTACATGAGATAATAAAAGTCCCCTGTCTTGCCAACCTGAGTTTGACCAAACTCAGAAAGAGGTAGTAATATATTGCTGCTGCCACGGCTTCTGATTCTTTTGTGTCAGATGTGGGAAGGGATGAGAAAAGGGAATCTAAGAATAATAACAGATGCAAAGGCCTTTGCGCTGTGTATCGGTGTTTATGCTGCAGAAGCCTTTGCTTCTCTTGTTTATTTTGTATTATTATCTATCTAGCTTATGCTTATTTTTAAGGCAGTGTGATTAAAATATTCATTAATATTCATTAATCTTCTCCTAAATTGTTTAGCAACTGACAAGATGTTAGGTCAACCTGAAATAACAAAGGTGTGTATGATGAAAGGAGAGGAGAGGGGAGAACAGGCAGCATTTAGAGCCACACAATGCTAATTGGTTTGAATAGGCAATGAAACATTTGTATTCAGAAAAGAATTAATGGTATTTCAGATCCATACCTAATGCTAGCTCAACTCGAGCCTTTAATTAACTTAGAATATTTTTGATTGAATTCATATCTGATCCTCCAGCATTAGGATCTGTTTCTGTAGATCTGCTTTTTGGTTGGAGCCGAAACATGGTCCTGGGTCTCATTTGGGTGCGTGCTGCAGCTCCAAAGAGAAGCTGTTTCGCAATGTGCATGCCTCAGATTTTCAAAACATTTGTGTAAAGATAAGGTTGTATGCAGTTATTGTTGTTTGGGCCTAAAATGTTAAATGAGTTTTTAAATTAGAAAAAAATGTTAGGATTCTTAAATTTGGAGTTAATGAAGAAATCTCAGATTGGAAATCTGATACCATTTTAAGCTTCTTGTTGTAAAAGAGGAAGAGGAAAGTGCTGCTCCAAACAATGTGAAAAAAGCCTTTCAAAATTGAAGAATTAAAATAAATTGAAAATCACTGGCCATATGAGAGGTCATCTGAGGTTAATCCAGGCCTTTGCATCTCTTGCCTCTCGAGTAGCTTCTATAGACTTTAGACCATTGCATCAGCTCAAGGACACAGGAGGAGATAGAAAAGATGATTCAAAACTTGCAGACACAATGCTCTGATACTGGAATTCCTATGAGACTGAAGGAATCCAACAAAAGGAAAAATAAAAGCCAAATTTGTAGATTTTATCTCATCATGGCAGAAGAATGAAAAAATATTGAAGGAGAAAAGGGTCTCCAGCACCATATTGTCAAAGACCTTTAAAATACATTAGCACACAGCACTGTGCCCCTGAAAATAGCAGAGACACTTCTGCGGACATTTTGTGGTGAATTTCTCAACAGTACTTAAGTCTTGTCTGTCAAAAGCAATTTGAGAAGCTTAAGTTTGTCGACTGGCTCTGTGACTTCAGACTCCATAGTGAAAAAAAAAATCTGTCTGCAGTCTGTCTGCAAATCTTAACTGTGTCTTGAAGCGTACACTCTAAAATTTTTATTTAGTAAAATCAAACTAGAAAGTCTATCTTCTTTTAGAATAAAAAAAAAAATCAGTTCCACGCATAGATTTAGATAGGCTCTGCACCCTAAAATTGCTATTGCTGAGTTAAATTGGGCTGCCTCATATGCAAAGCATTCAGTGGGAAAGATTAGATCATGTGGCTTTTCCTACAGGCATTATTTTAATAGTCAAAATAAATTCTTTGATTAACTTACTTAGAAATTCTGACTGATCAATTAGGAGTTTAGGAAGAAGTAATTTAGCAGTCCGCAGTGGCTTTTAATTAATTCTGCATCAGTGTCTGTCGATTTATATTACTAACAAAGTGTAAAAATTGTTTCTAAATATCTGCTTTGACACATTAACTATGTGCTGGCTTCTGGTTTTTTGTTTGTTTTGAACTTTTTTGAAAGCTACTGATTCATTGATCATTACTGCAGTAGCATTTAAGGTGAGCAAATAAATCTTGTCTTTAAGCATCAGCTGCCATCCATGTCTTGCCATATAAATTGTGTCTTTTTGCCAGGCACTCTCCTAACCCAGTTGGTTCTCTGGAAATCACTCACAGATTTCACTCTCCAAGTTAGCTGCTTCACACAAATCCTGGCTCACAGCAGATTAGGGAAACTTGTGAATCTTCAGCTCTCCTTAGGGGTCTATAGGGAATGTGTTACTTTAGGTAGAATGTATTTTGCCTAATTAGTGCCAGATACAATTGCCACTTACCTGCTCTGCTTGTCCTTATTTATTTTTTCTCTCCCCCTTAACCTGCCTCCTCGTTACATTCCTGTTTCACAGCATAGAAAGTCCTGCCTTTCTCTTTTATGCTGCTTATCTGGGCCTGAGTCCTCATCATCAGAAGGAACCTCCAGAGGTTTCCCTCCATCTGCCTCTATCAGCAGTTCCAAATCTTCCGTCTGGCTTATCTTCTTATCTTTTCCCTTTTTTTTCCTAGGCTTCTGTTCCCCTATTTCTTGTCCTAGAGATTTCCATCTTTTGTACTCACACTGTCTGAATTGTTACTCCCATGGCACTGTTGCCCTTTCCGTCCTACTTTTTCTTCAGTGCCACTCCCAGGCAGCAGCTCAAGAGTGAGAATGCTACATATTTCTGTAAATGCTGCCTTGAAATACAGACCTCATTGGCTCCTTTTCCTGAGGCTGAATAGTTCACAGATGAAATATATTCTGCCATATGCCAGCATATCTACATTGCAGTGACTATCAAATCACAGAAATGTTAGCAGGAAGGGACCTCTGGAAGTCATCTAATGAGGCTCATGCCCAAAGTAGGATTGTTGCCAGCACTAAAAGCAGGTCAGCCATGTCTCAGAAATCTCGAACAATGGAGATCCAATAGCTTCTTTGAGTGATGTGATTCAGAGCTGCACTACTTTCTTAATGAGCTGCTTTTTCCCCCCGATGTATACCTTGAATTTACTAAGCTGCATTTTGTGTTCACTGGCCACTCTCATACTGTCTGCCAATTTGGCAAATGGTAGTAGGATTTTACTAGAACACTCCTTAGCCTCTCCTTTGCTGGACTGATAAACCTCACTGTCTCCTTCTAGGTCATGTGCTCTGGGCCTGTGACAATCCTGGTGTCTTTTGAACCTTTTCTAACTAGAATCCACATCCCAGTTGAAATGAGAAGTGTTTATGTGAACACAGTATTTCAGATGCAGCCTCACCATTGCCGAGCAGAGGAGAATAAAAGCTTCTTTTGATCTACTGGCCACATTGCTCCTGGTGCAGCCAACAGCCAGTCTGCCTTCTTTGCAATGAGGGCCAAGTGCTGGCATGTTTTTGGTGTGTCCTCTGCCCCATGTCCTTTCCTGCAGGGTGCTCATAGCCGGGATAATCCCATGGCATACTGCTGCACAGGATTATCTCATTTTAGCTGCAGACCTTTGACCTTCTCCTTGTTCCAGAGGATGTTTCTTTTGAATCAATTCTCAGGTTTATTTGGGATGAAGCTCTGACATTCAACATGTCAACCACTCTACCTAATTTAGTGTCACCTTTGGATTTGCTGAGGATGTAGTCTGTCTCATCATCCAGTTTGTCAGTGTAGATATTGAACAACATTAGCATTGCTATTGACTGTTCATGGGCTCTGCTTGTTACCAGCCAACAGTTAGATGGCAAGCATTGATTCTTGCCTTTTCAGCATGGTAGCCCATCTCTTTCCTGTCTAGCAATACAATACAACTCTGCTTCTCTTTTTCACCCTTACTTTTTAAGAAGGAAAAACTTCAAAATTCCCATGTCAAATAACAACCTTTGCAAGGAAAAGACCCTGTCTTCTTTCCCTGTCCCTGCAAAAATAGACTACGGTAGTATTATTCTTTTTATCCCTGCATCCAAATGGTTCTCCAATTTTGGTTTTAGTTACTACATTTAAAACTCCAAAACCTCTCTTCTGTGCATTCCTCAAGAATGTACTTCTCTTGTTCACAGTCCCCCTTTTTTTTCTTGTAGTTAACAAAGTTTTCAGTCCTTGAGTCTGTTTCTGGAATATGTATGTTGTGAAATGTGTAATGCTTTTTTAACTCCTTTCACAAAGTTGAGTCATTCATTATGCCACATTCCTCAGGCGTAAAGGGACTGTGCTGCTACGCAAGGCTGCTCATGCTGGAGAGCACATTAGGATGAATTCTGTGATTTTTTTTGTGTTGCTTTCATGAAGGGAACAGAATTATTCTTGTTTCAGTAGTGGTCTATGATTGCACAGAATTGTGATCTATGAACCTTCCACACCGAAGGTGAGCTGAATTCCTTGGAACCACTACATTGCTAGGACCTCATTGAAGATGATAATGTTTTCTCACATTTACAATAAAGCCACAGTAATACAGTAGAATGAGATCTTCTCACTAATGTAGTGTCAGTCAATTTTTCTAAGCTTCAGTGCTTGTTTACTCTTTCAGTTGTAAGTTAATACCCAGCAGACTTTGTTATTTGAATTATTGATAAAGCATTTTGTCCCGTGTAAGAATGCAAACCCAGTTTTGAATTGCAAAGGTAAGAGAATACCTTGTGCTCATTCCCAAGGTGTTTCTGTGAATATGTAGCTTGTAACTTAATAACAAAATACTATTACTTCAGTTTTACAAAAAATTATTAATGAATGAGGTAAAACAATATTAAGTTAACGGAAGCTTTTATTTTGCACCTTACTCAAAAGCCTTTCTGTCCATGATGTATGAGAGCTAGCCAGGATGCAGCAGGAGCAAATACAGTTTCAAAGATGAAAAGTATAGCATCTCAAAAACTAATTTGCAAATTCAAACCAATAGTCCTTTTTGTTTGAGTACAGAATTGAATTTGTCATCTCTTCCAAACAGCAAATAGAAATAAATTTTACATTTGATATCACCCTGGAAAGACAAAACTCACCAGTTTTGAGTCTAAATCAAAACTTTATGATGGCATGGTCCCAGCCCAGCTCATAACAGAAGCTTTAGGGTTTCCCTTAACATTTTTGAAATGAAGTTTACAGCCAGAGGCCAAGGATATCCTGTGGAATATGTTCCAGCTGCAGGCTATGCTGCAGAATTATGCAAAAAGAATAAACATGAGTCTCAAGCTGGAGCTGCTGGAACTGCATTAAAGTGAATGAGAAAGAAGCTGAATTTGTTGTTACATTTAATTCAAATTCAATTACTATAGCTATTGTACAGGAAATAGTTCTAGTGAAGGAATTTTCAAATTTGGCACTTTTTTGTATGTCTTCAGTATTTTCGTAAGAATGTGTAGATTTATCATTTGCAGTCTTAATGGGGATTATGTGAGTTCATGAGAATAAGGTCTTGTGAAGTGTTTTTGTACTGAAGCAATTGAGGAGGGGAGAAGAATGGTAACTCTTCAAGAAATCTGTAAAAATTATTTTTCTAAAATACACTGAGACCCTTAATTTTTCAGGTGAACTCAGGGATCTGATCATGCCAGATCTTTCAAGTGCATTCTTTTCCAGTGAATAACAAGGGCAATGCTTTGTATGTCAGGACTGTGCCCTGCATAGCACGGCAGACAGCAGTCAAGCCATTCTTGATGCCAGAGACAGCAGTAGAAGGATTCATTTGCTGGGGGATTAATGTTTCTGGGCTGTTGTGAGGAAAGTGACTGTGCTGCCCTGGGAAGATGTGTGAGAGCAAAAAGCAGGAGACAGTTTTATGAGGCTTCTGGTCACTGTAAGAGATCTGAACTGTCAGAAAACTTGAAGCCCATCCTAGCAGGCAAAGGCAGGCAGGCGTGCACTTGGCTTACGCCAGCCTTCTTCTTTTTAGTCTGAGCTGTTTAGACATCAATTAGATAATGGAGGAAAAAGAAACTTATTTTTCTTCTAAGCACTAATGCCTGGTGAACTTGTCAGAAAGGGCTCTGACTGATGCCACAGGATTTACCTGATGGAGCACAATGTTGCGCATTTCAGATGAAGTCATTCACTTATTTTCTTGTTTTAGAATATGTGTTTACCATTCTAAATATATATATTTTTGGCTTATGCACATGAAAAATAGTAAGAAATTTTCTTTCCACTAAAATGTAATAGCTTCTTAGTAAGTACACATATTTCTTTGCCTTTTCCTTCAGTTTGCATGTTCACCTAAAACCAGACTTGATGCACCTAATACATCTCAGATATTCCTGTGTCAACACAGACCACTCTGACAACCTGCACTGGAACTTTTCAGAACTCACAGGCGGGAGTTTGGGAACAGTGTTGGCAAAGGTGAAATCCCTCTAAAGTGTGAGTCCTACAGGACCACTGGCTGTAGGCACAAACCCCTGCTCTGAGATTTCTAGCTCAGAATTAACTCCTCTTCTGCTACAGCATTCCCATCTTATGCATTGATCTAATTAATTTCTAACATTTTATTATGTGTTGCCTTCATAATCATCTTGCCACTTTAGATATATTATTCAGTATTGAACGGGGACTGAAATTTCTGATAGTTTTGTTGTGGATGTGTTTGTTGCCTTCTTCTGGGGCTCCTATCATTCAAGACGGCCAAGAAACTGAAATAGCCATTCAAAGAGTTGGTTTTGGTTTTTTATCCTAATGTTTTTATTTTATATATTTTATATTTTACATTAAAAGTTAGTAAAACAGTTTCAAATTCAGCTGCTTAGTTCTGCTTTTTCTCTCTCATTTTGACATATTTAATCTTTCTTCCATTTTTCAATGTTTATTAGCAAAATGCTCAGTTTTGAGGCAAACATCTAGGTAAATATTGACCTTTTAAAATGTTTACATTACCATGAGATATGATCCAAGTATTATTTTTACCCTTTAGCTTTTTTTGAAGCCAGGAAGCCTTTATAAGGGGCTTTCGCAGTAGCCAAGCAAATTTGTGGCAGGTGATTTCTGGCCTTGCTGTGGTTCTCAGAATTACTCTGTGGTGGGTAAACATTGTGAGATTGAGGGGGTTATCACCAGGAGGCCATGTGTTCTCACTGGTAGGAGAAATATACTCTTTCCTAGGCTTATGTTTTATAGGTCTTACTGCCTTAAAAGACTCACAAAATAAATCATAATAAAAAATCAAAAAGCTGTCTTAACCATGCCTACTTTGATTCACTCTGGATGGATGTTAAGCATAATGTAACTTATCCATTTTAAAAGTACCCTGGAGTCAAGTTTCCTTACCATGTCTGTGTAAACAAGCTCTAGATCTGTCTGTATGATTTTGGTTTCACCTTAGCTCCAAAAGTGAACAAGATTTTTGCGGGGAGAGAGAGGACTTGATTTAGATACATGCCTACAGGGATACTGCACTCTCTCTCACCATCTGAAAATTAACAAAATTAAAGCTTTTGCCATTTAAAGCTGGTATTTTCTGAACAGATGGTGAGATTTCAGCCCTGGGTAACCCAGACCCATGTGGAAAATCAAAAATGCAAATGCTGGATCTGAAGCTTGCTGTCAAAGTTCACATACACAAAGGAGGACACACATGGAGTTCACCATATTCTCTTTATATTATTTATACAGCAGTCTTGGGCATTCTCATATTTAAAGTAATGAGATGAGAGGTACTTGTTCAGGAAGCATAATCTTCCAGACACCTGGTATTTGTATTCAGGTTTAGCCATTGAGCTTTGTAGCAAGCTCTTCCAGAGTGCAAAGTTTATGTTTACTTGTACAGCAATAAAGGACTGATGTTTGTAATGAACTTCCAGGAGTGACTCACTGAGCCAACTCAAAAAACCACAGAGAGTTTATCTGATGAGCATTTCTTGAAAACAAACAAACAAAAAATTGTGTCAAATCAAATCTACCCATTACATTGAAAAGCATCTATTCTCCTACAAGAGTGGATTTTTTTTGGTGAGTTTTGTTGGGTTTTTTTTTTTGTTTTGAGGGTTTTTTTTGTTTGTTTCTTTTTTCTTTTTTTAATCAAAAGAAATTGGGGTATTGAAGATTTGAACTTTATACAGAACATAGTTCCCTCACTGTTGAGAATATATCTCTGTATTACTGATAAAATCAGTCTTTAATAGAAGATACCATGCAATTAAATGAACTGTCTCCAGTGGCATTCAGTTTTATTTGAAATTTAAAATTATGAAGGTGTGCTCTTTGTAAGGGGAGCATTTTTGCCAAGTCTTAAGACAACAAGAGATTTGTGTAAACTCTGAATCACATATATTCATTGGTTTAGGGCATTAGCAATGCACAAAACATACAAATTACTAATTGAGCTTGTGGGAATGCTCTCATTTTAGCTAATTCTTCAAGAATGCAGCCACTGAATGGTTAGGAATATTTAGTATGTGCCTCTGTGAAGAACCTCGCCCAGGAGAAACCGACCGATACACATGGTTTTATAAGCATGACTTTAACAGTCTAAGGAATTTTAAAATAAATATTTATAATTTTTCAACTTTTTTCTTTCTGTTGGCTTTCACTGGAAAAGAACCAAGTGTACTTTATGCTAATTTTATGCTTATGAACAGTCCTAATGAATTCTGTGTGAAAATGGAATAACGTACAAAAACTTGAAGCACATATTTATTTATACATGAGTTTTTGTTGGATGGGGACCTGTGAATGCATTTGGAACAATGTCCCAATATTTAGAGCTTTAGTCTTAGACTTGGGAAATGCTAGTTGAAGATTTTGATTTGCTGCAGATTTCTTGTGTGGTTTCAGTCTCACTACTTGCAGGATTGTCCGGGTAGCTGTTTCTCTAAATCAGTCACATCTCCTTCCCTCTTCAGAGGTTGAAGAGAGGTAGGTGTTTCCAGGTATTTATGTAGAGGGAACATGGATAATTAGTTCAGAGAAGACATCTGATATTCTAGCAGCTTAGATACCTCATCCATAGTATCTTCTGCCTGAGTGATTATAACTATCCTGGATGTGTAGACAAATGAATCTTAGAACATATCCTCTGTGTCATGCTCCCTGTTTTCAGAAGTGTTCATAGGTGAGATGCTGGGACAACCTCAAAGGTTTACATGTAACTCCAGTGTACTGAGCCTTGCCTGGCTTCTCACTCACCTTCTCACTGATGTCATGGGATGCATCAGTAACATAGAAATTCAGGGAGTTGTGATTTGAAGGTGACTTGATCTCAGGCTAATTTTCTAGTCTTAAGGACCTTCCTGGAACAAGCCATGTCAAGTATGTCTGGAGATTTTAATTCTGCATTAAGTAATCTCTGTAGAGGAGCTACTCTTCTGTGTTACTTTGCAAGGTTTTGTTGAAGTTGAGGGCATTCAACATTCAGTCACATTGGCCACACTTGGCCTGGGCCCAGGTGTATGATATGACTGCCCAGGACAGGCTGGGACATGCACTAGAGGATTTGTAAATGTTCCTTTTCAGCAGCTTAGCTACAGTTTCAGTTACTATGATGATAGTGAGCCATTTGTATCACAAGATTCATCAAGACTGAAGATGACCAACCTGTATATTTTTTTCCTGGCTTATATTAATTCCTTCAGTGTTTAGATGTAAAGCAAAAGGGAGAGGTCAAAACGTGTTCTCAGAGGAACTGTGTTTCCTAAATCAAATGCACTGTCTTCTTTGATACAGGCCATTCCCATGACCTTCTGATTACTAAATATAAATAAAATTGTAGCAATTTACCTTCCAGAAAATACCAATACAGCAGCTTTGGCACAGTGAGCTTTGGCCTATGTCATAGTGTAGGCTGAATTCTAAAATTAGAATCGTGGAAGTCCACAAGCTCTCTATAGTAGCAATCTGTAATACCATTTCAGGTGGGAATCAAGACAAACCAAATAGCTGCCATTCAAGATAAATCTTGATGATTTTGGACAAAAACCACAGTGAGTTTGGATTGCTTGTTATTTTTTAAGGAAGTTTTAGAAAGAAATTCATTAATATGCACATTGTAAATCCAACCCCAGAGGTCACTGAGAGTTTGCAATTTGCAAGTGCTTTAGGAATAGTTGCTAAAGATGGGAGAGGAGGAGGGGTAGGAAGTGTCAGTAGGAGAAATAGTGCTGTAGTGCTAATGAGCAGATGCTCGTCTGTGTATTGAAAGACCTCCCTGCAATTAAAAAATAGTTGTAGGTAGGAGGAGATCATTCAGCTGTCTGTGTGTTGTCAGTTGTACCTTGACCAGCTTTTTGTATGTCAGATGCATTTTGATTAAAGCAAAAAAGAGTTTTAGCAGCAATGTTTTCTGCAGTGAAAAAAGTGAGACCTGGATGCAAAGGAAACTGCAGAACCTCTGTGCAGGCAGAAGCCAGGTGTCCTTGGTGTGCTGCCTGCTGATGGTTTCCTTCTGAAGTCATGGCTCATCTGTGCATAGGGAAACATGGATGTTCCCTGGAGGAGCACAAGGAGGCAGTTCCTACCTCACCTCTTCAGATGACAAGTTGCAGGGAAAAACAGGGTAGCCAATATTAGATTTCCTACCCATTAAAAGTAGTTCAAAGAGGAGAAATAAGAAGCAATTTGCAAAAGTAGAGGTTCTTCTGTGGCTCGTTTACTCCATTGCACTGTGGTCAAGAAGCGTGCAAGCAGAGAAGGGGTCAGCATGCTCAATTCACTCAGAGCAGGAGCATGTCTTAAGCATATGTGTAGCTTGTGGAACAGGGAAAGTGGGTGAAAAAGAAAAAGAAGCAGATTCCAGAATTACTGTTTTAAACTCCCAACTCTGTATGTAATCCTGTCATGTTTATTGGAGAAACATTTCAAGGTTTAGGAAGGAGGTGCATCATGCATGGACAGAATAGCTCAGTAAGAGTAGCTCAGTTGCTGCAGGCATTGTTTGATCCAATATGCACATTTTCCCCCCTCCCCTTCCCCTACCTTTCTACCTTCTTCTTCAGATTAGGGGGCTTACAGCATAATTAGAAATTGAATTATTTATGAGGAGTCATTAAAATAGGTGGCTTGCAGATTAATCAAAGACAGGCGACATATGATATGAAACTGCCTTTTCTTTTGCTGCTTTTGCTCATAGTGGCTGCAGGGAAGCTTCGATAAAGCATCCTGAGCTCTGAAACAAAAAAATGAATGTTCTGCAATATTACCTCTGTGTGTGTGTAAATATCCATATGAGTGCTGGGGGAAAATAAAAAATACGGGTGAGATTAGCCAAAGAAAGGATATTGTGAGGAGACAAAAAGAAGGGATAGGTTGCAACTCATTATGCAGCTTTGGAAACCAGAAAATATAATTTCTCTGCCAACTGGAGGAGTTTATGAGCCTAATGAAATTTAAAATCAGTGGGAGCTCATCTAATAGCAATAAGACATATAATATTCTACTAATATTATGAGGAATATGTCTAAAAATAATGTAGAAGGCCTTTATTTATATCCTGCTGTGATGCTAAGGACATACTCTGAGTAGGTAAGCTCTTTCCCTCTAATAAAAGAGATTCAAGACAAACCAAGTTGAGCCTTTTAACTGTCCTGCTGCTTTTGTCTTTATCAAACTTACTTATCCAAAGGTATTCTGAGAAATAAACATTCATGCCATTGAAATAATCTCTTTAATGTTGGCTTCTCATTTGTTTTTAGGTGCTGTTTTGGTGCTGATGTTAGTCCTTTCAAAACCTGGTCTTTAGAGAGTGAGAAATCATGGGGTTTTTAACTATGATCACTGGTGAATTCAAGTAATCTGAATTAGTGAAGCAGCTACTGATCCCTATATATTATTAAAGATGCTTGTGCCAATATAGATTTACTGGATTTGGGTACATGGTGAAAGGATGGAAAGGGCGCAAGAGTGAACTTTTCCTCCTGATTTCTGGAGTTAATAGCTTTCCATACATCTTCATTTTTTTGTACATTTTCATACTCTGAGCTAGATGAAGGAGGGTTCATTATTATAATACTAGTAAGAGTTCTCACAAATCTGCTTATAAAAGAGAAAGGAGCTGGAGGTCTTTCCATAAGGTTCTCCCTGTTGTTGGGATGCAGCATCCTAAGTTTGGTCATCCTGGCATATAGTAGCAGTCCATTCCATATAGAAAGAGGTGAGCTGTACACCTACTAGCTTGTTCAGTTCCATTTATGCATTGCTTCATTGCTTGATAATTCAGGCTTCCTTCATTCCTCTTTAAATGTGTCTGGACACATAAGTATGTGTAGGCTGACCAGAAGGTACAGAACTTCACCTGATTTTTTTAATCCTTTTTTAAATTCCTCACTGAGCCATGATTGATATAAGATATAAAACTCTACCATCCATTTCAAATGTACATTTTGTTGCTCTACTGGTGCAAGTGTATGAATGTACGTGAGGAAAGTCCACCAAGCTAGCTGAGAATTAGTATTATTTTATACAATACGAATAGAGATACGTCATCACATTAATATAAATTCTTTAAGTTCAGGATTAGGATGTGCAAGTGAAATAATTTCTGATTGTCTTTGCTTGTGTACTCATGGTTTACAGTGAAAGCTTCCATGGTAATTACTGTTTCAGTCTATATTAATGAATAATTGCCACAGTGAACTCCTAAAAGGTCACTTCCTGCTCAGGTGGTGTAGTAGACAATTTTCATCAGCAAGATGTTCCCAGAGTATTCACAAGCTGTTCCTATTTCCAGGCAATCAATATTTTCAACAAAGCTTGTGCTTCGTAGTGTTTATGATTTTTTGGGTGTCCCAGATGCAACAGCATTAAAGCAACTTCATTTCCAAAAAGAGTTGAAGAACCCTATTGACAACCACATACCTGCAAAAGGTCTATCACTTTGGTTATCCCTAAATCAGGGTTCTGTAATAACCACTTTAAAATGCAATACTAAATATACTAACAAGAGCCTCTTCTATTTACATGTTATTTAGCTAGAACCAGCTCAGTACCACAGTCATCTTCTGGGATCTCTAATATCCATTCAGTTTATTTAATAACTCATTGTTTAATACCTCTTCATCTCCACAGTATTTAATATCTGCACGGATCCCATACATAAGCCTAGTTCTTACATATTTCAGGTTTTTATAAGAATTCTAAATTTGCCTTCTTGGAGTCAATTCTGCCATATTACTTGGATTTTTTTTTTTTTCAACTGTGTGACTTTGATACAGTTTAATACAGTTTTGTTATAGATGTTTACCTTTCTTAATTATAATTTCTGCAGGCAATTTGCATACTAATATTCGTAGTTTTAACTTATCATACCATTTTGTTACTGTTGTATGAATATCATAGTGTTACTTCTATCTGTAAAGATATTGACCAATATTAAAAGTAGAGTAGGTGTTTATTTTGTATCTTTCATGGTAGTTTTTTCCCATGATTTTACATTTATGTTCTTGAAATGACATACTGTATGGTATTTTTTTCAAGAAAAAGCTAGTAAAAAAAAAATCATAGTCACTGTTTCTATTTTAGTAGTGCTAGAAGATAAAAAGTTCCTTCAGAGGGAAGATGTACAAGGAAAAAGTATAAGGAAAATCAGTAGGATATTCTAAGAATGGATTGGTAATTGGGTGGTTGTTAAAGGTATTTGGGGGGGGGGGGGGGTTTGAACACAAATTCAGATCTGTTTGGAATATTTGCAGTGTCTTTTGTTCTAGTACCTTTTTTGTTACTGAGCTGTGTAAATAAAGGAGCTTGTGCAAACTACTAGGCCTTTAACTATATCATATTTGCTAGTAATCAAAGTAATAAATCTGTAAACATTAAAAAAGACTTTCTAGGTTTTGTTCGTTAGCTACTACTTTCCAGACTATACAGAACTGTTCCTGTAATGACTGGATGACTAGTAGTGGATATTAAGAAAGATGCTTAGTGCTGCTTAATAAGATGCAATTCCTGGAGTCCTCAGGGACAACCCCAGCATGAATTGCATTGCTGTTTCACAGTTTGGGATAAGGCCTACAATGTCTTTTCCCGTGTCTCTTCATAGTTACATCCTGGTTTTCCATGTGAGATGAAAACAGCTGCTTCTTTACCCTGTGTTTCATGCTCAGAATCATTGGTTTTGCATAGTGAGCTTAGGGGGTTACACATGAAAAGGCATGAACCGAATAAGAAGCACGAGGACTTTGTTATGTTACTGCTACGTAAATGGAAGGACTTAAACATCTGTGGTACTTATTCCTGTTTTTCTGGTCTAGCAATAGTATATAATTCATGAATTCTTGTCCTTATTGCGGCTAATGCCAGCATTGCTGTGTTAAACTCATATTTTTAAATTATTCCTACAATCTGTCAAATCCATTTAGGTACATCCCACATTTGCTTGTATTTATCTGCAAAGTGCAGCCTCCTTATTCATTACAGTTTGGCTACCAGCATGGATGAAACCATCCCAAGACGTATATGAATTTAAATGGCAGCAGAATGACTGGCACTAGATACGTGTTTTTAGTGTCAAGGCTATGGTAATGTATATCATTAGTTGTTAAACATAGTCTGCTGTCGGCTTGGTGCCAGAGTGCTGTCTTATGTGCTGTGCCAAACCTTGCTGGGAACATAGCATGTATATAGTGTGGTTGCATATTTTCTCAGTTGTAGCTGTAGAAAAGAGATACCAAATGTAGTGACACAAAATAACTTCTGAACCATGCAAATGCTGTGTTCCAGTCTGACATGGAAACCAGTCTCACTTTGGGCCAGGTAAGTTGCTGCTTGTTTTTGTCCTACTTTTGGCCTCATTTGTCCTTACTCATCCATCCTAAGTGAGTGTGTATGTATGGCCAGACTTCACGAACGAAGATTTGGGAAGGGCTTTCCCCACGTGGGTGTGCCCTTCCAGCCTGTGCAGTGGATTTTTCAGGTGAGGCACAGCGTGTGCAGAACAGGTCCCACCATTTAACTCCTAAGGGTCCATTTGCCACAGCCGAGCGGCTTGGACAGCAACAGTCAAGTCTTTGGGACTGTAACAGCACCCGGTACTAACCAGGGCTGACCGTGCTGAGCATCCGAGATCCGATGGGATTGGATGGCAGGGAGGCATTGAACTGCCAGGGTCCTAAGCGAGTAAATAGCAGTAAAATCATCCCTGAGTATCTCTCTCAGGTTCTTGCTGATCGTGAATGCCCATGATGTCTTCTTGACAGTAACTTCCCACAATCACAGCAAGAATATGCTTGTGGGAATACAGGGCAGTGAGGAAAGTTACACCCTGGATAAGTATCACTTATTGTAGGGCATTTCCTATGAGATGGGTGGAAGCAAAGTCTATATCGCCTTTCTCTGTGTTGCTTGTCCACCTTTTGCTGCACCATCCAGCTCTGACAAGTGTGCAGGCGAAGGGAGATTGATCGCTGAGTGCTCTTCTTATCTGTGCTGAAAAGGATGGTCAACTGGATGCAAAGAAAAGCCATTTCATGATAAATGTTGACATAATTTGTTCCCTCAACAGTAGGACTTAGGAAATTAAACAGTGATTCAGTTTCAGTTTTCTACCCATTTTGTGGGACACCTCCATGCTGCCTCTTGCTATGAGTGAGGTTACAGCCTGGCTCTTTCTAGACTACCAGTGCTGCCTATACTGAAGTAGAAGACTTTGAAAGGAAAACTTGAATATTTTTTCCACACATGAACATGTAGTGATTTGTGTAGTGACAATTTGCAGTTCTATGATGCCATTTGGTTTTTAATGTTGAAGTAGTCAGTCATTCCTGAGTAAAATTTGTGTACATGTATATATATAATATGTATGCATGTGTTTGTGTGTATATAAATATATATATATGTGTTGGAGATGGGACATACATGAATATGGAGGATTGGAAGAATGAGAGGGACAAAGCCACCGATTTCCACGTGTGGA
>JAWWEV010000043.1:8740343-8812926 GCA_035583235.1 Hafferia zeledoni
CTGGAGTTGGACCAAGGGTTGGACTTGATGATCTCGGAGGTCTTTTCCAACCCAATCAATTCTATGATTCTATGATCTATCTTCCCAAACTGCTGTGAGATAGGCAAGTGCCATTTTCCCCATTTACCTGGTGGGGTATTAAGGATGCTCCTGGACACCACTGATGAGTTTTTGTGGGCCGCTGCTACTGGGCACACTTCCCTACAAGAGAGAAGAGCAAAAGTGCCTTCAGCTCTGAAGAGATACGAGCAAAGGATACAGATCATTAATGAGGATTTTTTTTTTGTTGTTTGGGAGGGGGGTTGCGTTTGGGTTTTATTGGTAATATGATGCCTCAAAGTAAAGCTATTTGAATTTATTGCATCAGCCTCAAATTGTAAGTGTTGTTACTTCATCCTCTTTTGTAACACAAGATCTGGTAACTTGACTACATTTTACCTCAAAGTACTAGATGTGATAAAAGACTGCTTCCTTCAAGTATGCCCTTGTAGTGTTCGATTTTGCTCTTCCTTTTGAAAAATCACTTTTTGTTGGAAAAAAGCAGGAAAGTACTTCTCTTTTTTCTTCAAGCATGTTGAAATTAGAAATAAATGGTTCAGAAGAAACCCACCAGTGTTTCTTTTATACCAGAGCAATTTCAGGATAATGGATATTATTGAAAGGAATATTTCTTCATTAGTATCTTCTATTTGGTGATGGCCTCATCAGCTGCTATAATGACTTTAGTGAGTCTTTTTAATTTGTCTGCATGTTTCAGTTCAATTAATTTTCTAGTTAAGTTTTCAGGGTGAAAGTGTCTTGGAAGGATTGATGCAAGTTAAAGATAAAATTCCTCTTTCAGATATGTGGAATAAATTAGCAGATCAAATAAACAGCTATTACTTACTATCTTCTAGGTTTTTAAAATAAAATTACTTTTTCTTTGCCATCATATGCTCCTTCAAGCCCATAAATTGTTTTCTAACCTCTCTAAGCTGTAATTACTATATCAAGAATGAGAACTCTGGAGACTTTTATTTGTATGGGTACTCAACAACTGAGCTTCAACAATATGTGATAACAGGAAAAGGATCATTTCTGAAAAACTGTGATTGATTCAACTTTCTCATTGACTTAATCACTTTTAAATAATCAGAATCACAGAATGGTTTGTATTGGAAGGGGCATATGACGATCTTCCAGTCCAACTCCCTGATAAAGCAAGTTCACCCAGAGCAGGTTGAACAGGATTACGTCCAGGTGGGTTTTTAATGTCTCCAGAGAAGACTCCGTAAGCTCTCTGGGCAGCCTGTTCCAGTGCTTTGTCACCCTTAGAGTAAGGTAGTTTTTCCTTATGTTCGGGTGGAACTTATGTTTCAGTTTGTGCCCGTTGCCCCTTGTCCTGTTCCTGGGCTCCACTGGAGAGTCTGGCCCCATCCTCTTGACACCTACCCTTATAGATCCCGTCTCCTCTCTTTGCCAGGCTAAACAGGCCTTCTTTGTTCAGCCTTTTTGCATGAGAGAGATTCTTCAGTCCTCTGATTATCTTCATAACTTGACCCTCTAGTTTCTTGTTTTCATAAAAGTGAGCAAAATGACTTGGTAAACCTAATACCAGTTCACCAGTGATCCAGAAATGGAGATCATGATCCCGTATTCAGTTGCTGAAGGTGCAGTAGAACCAGATCAGTAAACTGAAGTTAACCCTGCCTACAATATCTGCAATTTAAAGATTTTACTTCAGATTGGATCTGGTGTGGTTCTTTGAAGTCAATATGGCCCAATATAAATATGTTTCTTGGAGAGTAGGAAATGTGTCCAGTAAAGCAGGATCTCTGCAAGGGTTGTAGAAGTTAAGACAGTTCAAAAACACTTGCTAGTTTGATAAAATATACAACACTGATACATATAACACAATAAATATTTGTGAATTTCAGGCAGTATTTGTGAATTTCAGGAGTAATGTATGGGAAAATTTTACAGTCTATGTTAAAACTGTGGTTTAAGCACTGTATGTGCATGTTTTTTGTTTGTTTTTTCTTTTTCTTTTAAAACAGAATAATGTGCTGGAAGATAACTGAAAGAGTGCAGAAAGTGGTGAATAAATGAACAAAAAGCTACAGCTACAATATTAAGGAGGGGACTCTACACATACTTCTGATTCTCAAATTCCGGGAATGTTTTCTCCTCCTTACTGAGCTTCATGCACAGGGAGGCTCTCCTCTGTCTCTCACTTTCTGGGTGCTGGCAGGCTGCCACTCCTGGGCAGTGAAAATGTGTATTTATGTCTCAGTCTGGGAAGAGGAAATGCTGCAACATTACCATTCTGGCTAACAAAAGGTGTATGCACTGTGCAGTAGCTCTGTCCCTGCTTTTGCCCAGCCTCTTGCATTAGGTTTCTGGGCATGTCAGCTCTGAGACAGTGTTGACCATACTTCTCTACATCCAGATGTGTGCTTTTTCTTTCTCCATTTTTTCTCCTTCACCTCTTTTTGATCCTTTGCTCCACTTCAGGTGGTCCCTTCTGGCTTCAAACCCCATAGTAGAGTAGTAGAAAGGATTAGTATCAGTACTTCTGATCTGTAGAAAGTGCTTTGCCTTTGGTTTGTATGAGGTTCCTGTTTATCAGCATTTCTAAATAGTTGTGCCTTGCTGTAACTGTGGACACACAAAGCAAGCATCTCAGCATAGAAACGGCTTGAGGTCAACTCTGAAATGAAATCTAACATAATAATGAACTCAATAGTCACTCTATCAGTTACTCCATATGCCTGCTGTGAAGTGATAGCGATAGCGGTGTTTAGTGCAGGCATGGGGAGAAAAATATGTCTATGGAAAGTTTATCAAGTCTATCAGGAAAGGAAAGCCTGTATGTCAATAATAAAAGAGGCAGAAAAAAACTGAATCACATCATGGTAGTTCATAATATAATTATCCTGTGATATTTCTGATCCATAATTTTTATACTGAAAAGCAGTCAGAGTTTTCATTCTAAATTTAAAGCATCTGTATATTATCTTTTTTGCCCTTCACTTTCTATTAATTTGCCTTTTTTTTTTTTTTCTTTAAAAACAAATGCTTTTAGGTAAGGGAATTAATAATCCTGAAAGTAGGTGTCATACTTGTGATAATACTTCATTACATTTATCCCAGCAAACAAGACAATGCGTGAATATTATGGTTTCCACAGATCTGTAATGGGTACTATCAGAAATAGTATTGAGTGGGAATTGGAAGACGTGACTTCCTCTCAATGGAAAATTCCATTTACTCAATTTCTAAATGTATAGTTCTGGTATTAATTACTTTTAAGTGGATACTTCAAAGATTTTAATTTTGCCAAGGAAATACTGTATTTAAACAAAACCAATCGTTAGGATGCGAAATACCTGTTGTACTCTAGCTCTGTGATGGTTGCTTATATAGGTATAATTTTCATGGTGAATAGTGTGTTATATATTTAAAAAAACATCTATCACAGGCTGTCTAAGCTAGGTCAGAGACAAAATGGGTTACACATTATAAATACAATTCTTTCACAAGAAAAAGAGGTTTAATCTGCAAATGCAGCATAATACTTATTCTCAGGTCAATTTCTGCTTTACTCACTAAGGCAAATGGAGTAAATTGCTTTAAATAGGTGCTGGAATTGAAGTGACAGGAGTAATTTATACTACCTGAGGTTCTGCTCTGTCCTTTAAAAGATGAGACACTCTGTTACAGTCCTTGCAGACTGGTCTAATTGGGCAGTCTTAACGGATATTCTGTAAGTTTCCCTGGGTCCTACAGCTCCTCCTGCAGAGTGTTCAAGCAGAGTTCTGCAGGACAGCTCGGATACCAGCTGTCTTCACCCATGGTTTCTGTAGCTAATTCCATTCTAGACTTCACACAGGGTTCAGACTGGTTTTATTTCTGCCACTGTATTTTTAAATGTTGAATGTGCACTTCACATTCACAAATATCTTTAGTGCTCAGGAGTGTGTGAACAGTTTGAGACACAGCAGTTTCTACCTCAAGTCCTTTCATAGATATTGTTCACTGATCCTGAAATATGTCAGTTTGCACACACTGCTTCTAACAATGTTTGATCCATGAGCTATGATCCATGAGCTTGTAGCAAACTATACCTCAGTCTCATATATGGGATACCAAAATGCAAAAAGAATGCAAGTTCATGTTGTTTTATATTACTCTTACTATTCAAACACATATTTTAGAATAATGCAAATTTTTCTACTGCATAGGTTAAGTGTTTACAAGAAATTTAAAAAAAAAATCCCAATTTGTTGTTTTTGTTCTTGAAAGAGGAGCAGCAATGTGTCACTTGAGCACTCTTTCATCTTTCTTAATAAATTACGTAGTTTTTCTTGCATGCCACATGCATCATTAAACAATCTGCATATCTCCCAATGCTTGTCTGTCCCATCATGGAGGAAGCCAGTAATAAGATTAATCTTTGTCCTTAACAATGACTTGCATAGCTATAAGGGAGGAACATTATTTGTATACATGCCCAACAGAAGTCAAAAGATCAGCTGAGCACTACTAAATTAAGGGCATCTATCAGTCAGTTTTCTTACATCTCTTCACGTGTTCCTCCAATGCTTTTATATTCAGAAATTTAAATGCTAATCCAGGGATCCAGACAATTTGTAGTTAATCATCTGCACTTGATACAAACAGTAATAGCAAAGAGAGAGCCAGATCTGGAACGATGGCTATATAATCACTACAAGGCTCTTAAATTGCTTTCTTTTCACATCGTTAGCAACATCCGTGGGGAATGAATGCCTTTCTCTTCTGAGCTCCCCCAAACTCTTAACTAGAACTGTGAGTTAGAGGAAGTGGCTGGGTGGGCTTGCCGGAGAACATCAGGGTGCAACTGATCCTGTACACAATACGCCCTCGTTGTATGTTGTACTCGAGGAGGAGTGAGGGTTCCTGGCTTGTGGAAACACATGCTGGAGAGTATTCTGCAACTCCCATGGAGACATTCTCCTTGCAATTCTGTTCTTCTGCACTGCTGAATCCTTCCACTTTTATGACCCCTGAGTTCTGTGTTGGTCACAGCCCACACTGCTTGCAAAATGCAAGATGGTTTAAAGAGCAGGTGTTGTTCAGGGTTAGCAGGAGGTTGTGTTCTGGATTAATTTTTCTTGCATTGCATGCCCTTCTTTGTAGGTAGTAGCACAGAACAATGTAGATACACATGAACAACACATGATGCCACTCATATAATAACGATAAATTAACTGTTTTACTTCATTATATGTTCCTAGGCATTAAAAAAAAAAAAAAAAAAAAAAAAAAAAAAGAATTAGAACTTTGGCAGACAAAGAAGTAGTGAATGCTATGTCTGGGAAATGCTAATAAGCTTTTTACCTCTCTGCTCTCTTTCTGCATGGCTGATTTATCATTTAATACAGCACATTGCTATGCAGCTGTCCTTTCTTTTCATGTTCCTAGATTCCACCTAATAAGCCCTGCTGTTCAGTTGGGCTTGTTAACACAAGCAGTGTGTAGCATTAGTAGTTGTCAGTGTGTTCAGTTTGTCCCGTATCTTGGGCATGGCTGTTATGCACAGGATCTATTCTGCATTTGAGCCATGTTCTCTGAATGAAAGTCTTACAGCCCAGAAGTGCAGATTTGAAAATAAAACCAGCTTCCTGATCTTGACTAGCCAGTGTCAAGGATGGTGACTAGCCAGGTGGTCAGGGATGCAATTTCCAGTCCTCCTGATAAACCAAGGTGTTAAAACAGTGAGAGGTGTTGTTCTCAGCTGTTAGGGCTGAGCAGAAAGGGGTTGTCCAGTTGTTAAGTTTCAGTTATGTTTTAGGAATTCTTCAGGGTAAAAAATGTGGTAAAACATCATGTGCAAAAATTAGAATGTGGGGTTTATTTTCCCTTACATTCAAGCCTCCAAGGTAGCCAGCTGATAAGGAAATTTGGGCAAAACCAGTGAGATTTCACAGTCTCTATATTGTTGTTTACTTGGTGAAATATAAGCTTTCCCTCTTTACTATTTAAGTATCTCATTTGGCATTTAAAACCAAGAACTAATGCTGAAGGGAATTTTCTAGATTTCAGAAAACCTGTAACTTTGTCTATTTTCTGCTAAGAAAAATAACTCGGAAGGGAAAGATGTCTTTCACCTAAAATTAGGACATTGCCTGCAAAAGTACAGTGTGAGTTTTCGCCCATGTTGAGAAAAGATGGAGCTTGGCCTCACATTCTGTGTAAGTTCTTAACTCCTAGTGCCATGCAATGCTGAGTGTTCAGGAGTGGGAGGGATACCACTGCATTTTTCCCTAGGCCTGGATTTTTTGCTACTTGTTAGGCATCCTCTGGGAATGCAAATGGGTGAAAATACTTGCGAGGACAGTGAGGAATTATTTAGTGTCTGAATTTTACTTGGGCTTACAAGTAAGGCCAGTGTCAAGCGACTTACCATTGCCAAAAGCAGGGTATTTCCTAGTATGTCTAGAAGCTAAATTTGAACAGCATCTTGATTTCATATGCCTCTGAAAGCAAAGTAGCAACCAAAAACAGATTTCAGGATACTGAGGCTTCATTTCAATACTTCTGGGTACTCCCTCTGTTTCCTTCTCTATTAAATTTGATTATTAGTATCTACGTCATGAAGGATTTCCAAGCCCAAAGTAGTTAAATCTGAAAAGCGTGTTGAGACATTCAGATGGAAAACGCTGTCTAACTGCACTGGTATAATTATACACTGCATAACTGATCCAAGTACCAAAGGAAAGTGGAACACTAAAGAACAGCTAAATTTATCCTAGAAAATGGGTTCAGCAGTTCAGCTTTCAGATTTAGATCAGTAGAGCAGCCTCAGTGCTGTTTAAAGCCACGTAATCTGCTAATTTTGGCTGATATACTATCAGTTATTGTGAAGTGCCTTTTAATATGTGTTGGGTTAGTTCTTAATTAAGAGGAATTTTACTATACAATTAACATATAGTTTTATTTTAAAAATATTCTCTGGATAAAACATTTATTGTTTGATTTTAGTTCATAAATATTTTCCTTCTTTAAATTTACTTGTAATGTTTACAATGCATACATAGATCTCAAGAGGAACAATTTTGCATAAATTTTTCACACTGCACATGAAAACTCAGAAAAAAAATCCACATGGTGGTGTGCAAAGTGACTGCCTGGGCTACAGGTAGAATATTTAATCCCTTGGCCTAGTTCACCACCAAGATGTGAAACAAATGTCAGCGTAGCCTGCCAGTAATGTAATCCAGTAATGTGTTACTTCCCAAATCCTGATAGTAGTGCTTGTTTAAATAAAGATTTTATAGCTCACATTGATGCATTCACAATGAATTTTGTTAGAAGATGGAAATGTTTCTTGTGTTTTTCAGGATGGCACAAGCTTGAAAGGTCCAATGGCTTTTACAAGTGGTTTTTCCTTTTTTCCCCCTTTTTTTTAAGTACAACAATCCCTTTAGTAAAAGAGATAATATAGACATGTATCTGGAATTTATCATAACGTTGCAGGTGTGCTGCAGCATTGTGCACATCGTAGTACTGCACAGAACCTTTGACTTAAAAGGAGGATTACAAAAGCAACCACCCAACTCCATCCACAGAAACTTATCCAGTCTCAAATTTTCAGTTAGTTATTTGAGCTAACATTATTGCCGGCATTGGAGATGGTAGTTTATACTGGTTTTTCAACTGGCCCAGTTAGTTATAGTATGATTATCATGTTCTTCCAACTCTTTTTCACAGCAGAAGCAAGCAGGTGGGTCTGTTCTCGGTGGCTCTGTGTATTGTTGAGTGCTCGGTGACAATGCAAAGAGCTTTGCCAGCCTTCACTGGGGGACAATACTTCAGCCGAGTCAAAGTATCCAACCTGGGAAAGATGAAATAATGCACACAAACTGTGCTGCCCAGGATCCTGTCCTGTTGTAGGCTTACAGGGGTAAAAATCATCCCAATGTGCAACATTAAACTCACAGTGTTCTCAGTGCTACTGCTTAAAATGTACAGACTCTTTCATTGCTTGTGGTGATGATTAAACATATTATATACTTAATAACAGTAAGAGTATAATTCATATTATAATACATTAATAGTATTCACAATTCTTATTATGGTCTTAAATTCCAATGGGACTAGTGTATTTGGGTGATGTAATGGTTGTTGAGTTTTAAGTGATAAAATAAATGCTGCAATTACTGCTGGGCAGTGAAAGGAATGACTGGATAATTTTTACTCTGTCACTGATCTGTGCTTGTTGTATGAGGGATAAACACAGAGAAGTGCTACTGCTGCTTATTCATAATGCAAAAATCAGAACTTGCTTTTCCTACCAGATGCAGAGAAATCAGGCATAAATGTTGGAGCGCTTACCTGAAAATTTATGTCAAGTAAAATGTACACTGAGTGTCTGGTAGTAATAAAGCCACCTTTAGAGAAGAGACAAATTGAGAAAATATAAGAGTAATAAAATTGAAAATAAAATTATCATAGGATTTTTAAGTTTCTCCCGGTGTTACTTAATGGAATGGGTACTTAAGGATTTTTGTTTCTATATATATGTATAAAAAAATAATTCTAAATTTTATTTTCACTCATAGTATCATTCATGTAACAAAATGTATAAAATTAAAAAAATACATTTTACTTTTCAAGATAAAGGCATTACAGCTGAATTGTTCTGTTTGAGTGAGAAGTTCTAACTGAAACTGTTTGAGCCACTTGCAAAACCATATTTCAATTAGAGTGCACTGGTAAGCATAATTAATATGCATTTTAAAAATCAAATACATAGCAATGATTTCACTTGATTTTACAGCTTTTGGAGTGACTGTGTGTATATATGATACTTTGCCAATGTCACTGTCCAGATTTTCTTGTGTATTTCTTTATTTGCTGTATTCTTGAATTGCTAAGAAATTTTCTTAGCAATTTAATTTGCTCCATGTCTGTTTCTCCCTCTCCAGCAGTGTCTGCACTGTTTTTCCATTCTCCTCCAGCACCAGGAGAGGCAGCTGGTCCCTCTGCTAGCTTTGACAGCGTGAGGACGGGGGGGGGGTTGGCAAAAGATTTTCATAGAATCATTTCCATAGAATGGTTTATGTTGGACAGGACTTAAAAGATCAGACACATTCCACTAGACCAGGTTGCTCAGAGCCTCATCCAACTTGTCCTTGAACACTGCCAGGACTGGGTCATCCACGTCTCTGAGCAACCTGTTTCAGTACCTCACCAGCCACACAGTGATGTTTTGCTGAAATACCCTGCACTAAAGGTGTTATTTTACCTTTAAGTGGTGCTTAACACAGAAATTTTGGTTTAAGGGAACAACAGACTTTATGGTTTATTCTGATTCCATCAGTGAGAGAAAAAGTGGCAATGTCACTCCTCAGCACAGGGGCACACAGGGGCCAGGGCAAGGCATGGGTAAGGTGGCCACAGGCATTCAGTTCTTGATCTTGTCTGGTTCTAGGTTGGTGGTTCTATAATCGTATTGTCGTCATCATCATCATCATCATTATTTCATTATATTATTATTATTTTCTTATTTTTTAAAATATTTTTGGGTTTTTTGTTTATTCTTTTGGGAGGGTTGGGGGGGGCGTTGTGTTTTTTTCCCTCGTGTTTTTGTTTTGTGAGGCTTTTTTTGCTTGTTTCTTTGGCTTGGGCTTTGGGGTTTGTTTTTTGTTTTGGTTTTGGTTTAATTTCTGCTGCAGTTCGATGCTGTCAGGTGTTCCCTTGGGCCGGTACCGCCCCGGGGGCCGCAGCATCCCCGTCCCACCCGGGCTGTGCCAGCAGGTGGCGCTGGCGGAGCGCGGGCGGCGCCGGCCACGCCCTGCCCGTTCCGGAGCCCCGCGGGCTCTCCCGCAGCGCCCCATCCCTGCCCGGCCTCTGCTTTGCCTCCCAGAGCTGCATTCCCGAGGTGAACGAGTGCCTTACGCCAGGGTCAGTTCAGATGTTAAATGTACGCGCTTTCCCTGAAGGGGAGGCGCCGGTCCCTGTGCCGGTCCCTGTGCGTGCGGTACCCACTTACCTCTGGCAAGGCCGGAGGATCCCTGGCTGTTGATGCTGCGCGCGTTATCTTACCAGCGTCAGACGCCGTGTTGATGCAGGAGCTGCGCAAACAGCTCAAATGAAGGCGTGGCCCATTTGCACAAGACGAAGGTATCAGATGATATCCAGCGATGGACAAACCAGTGTCACTGAGGACAATGGGAGGTTTTCTCAGGATACTGCCTGAGTCCGGCTTTTGTCAGGGTCTGGGCATTTTTCTTTTAGTTTATTGGGAAGAAGGAAGTTTGAGTTCGATTTCAGGCACTGGAGCTGATCCGATTGTCAGTCACCTGCAGAAAGTTTGGGCAAGTTATAGATTTGTAATAAACTCATGAGACTGTGAATCATCAATGATAGCTAGTGAATGGGGATAGCTCTGAATAATGTAACCTGGGGACAAAATATAGAGGAGGATAATAATAAAAACCTAGTCAAATTCTATGAAACTCCTGTAAGAATCCTGCAGAGGAAACAACACTTTGATGTAGTAAAGATCAAAGCAGTGGGAGGAGAACTAGAAAAAGATGATGTCAGAGAAACTGAGAAAAAATATTTTCTCAGGACACCTTATGTGCTGCAAGTGATGTGTTTAAAAGATGAAGTCTGAAAATTGATTCTTGATACTGGCTAATAAGAGATTATTAGAAGAATTAATGATTTTATTGTAAGCATATTGCAAGAAGCAGATATGATTACAGCTGGCTGGTCACCTTATTAATGAACTGTACGTATCTCCTATGATATGTTTTCTTCTTATGTTCAAAACTGAGCATCTAGAATCTTTAATGCACCCTCCTGCAGCCCACGTCCTTGATACCTGTGGCAAGGTTAGACAGGGAGATATTTATTCATAAGTGTCAGAGACATAAGTTAGGAAACTAGAAAATTCTTAGGATGTTATTGCCAGTCACTGACCCTGAAAGATTGACATATGATAAAGCTGCGAGACAGCCAGGTTGGGAGTTACTCTGGTTTGAGGTCATGCCTCTCTGCTGGTGAGAGACGACTCTTACTCTGGCTTTGTTCTCCAGAGTGAGAGTCATTTCTTCCTCTGGGCTTTGATTTCTTTCTTTAGGTACAGATATGTATTTCTAGGTGTGGGCCTGCCTAGCTAAGAAGTTTCTGAAACCAGTATCTTGATCCAAAAGTATATTATGGTGAGAAAGGTATGAAGAAGGAACCCTTCAGAAAGTGTATTTTTATTGGTTTATTTGTTTACAACTTGAAAATAAGGACAGGATGGTACTAAGCATATTGTGTCCTTGCATCTGAAGAACAGGGGTATTAAACATGTGCTGAATGTGTGTCCCAAAACAATTGTTACCATTTTGTATATTACCATGATATTCTAAATTTAGCATTTGATCTACAGATTTATGATTCACACTCTGTGTGTGCTGCAGCCATGGAATGATTGTTCATCTCTTGAAATAATTTGTTTTCTGGTTCATGTAATAACAGGTGTTTGGCCTTCACTGTGAGTTATTTTTCAACTCACAATCTAAATTTTCACATAAAATGAAAAGAAAGTACTCTATGTCTCAAAAATAAGCCTTTTTCTGGGAAACTGGTGAATGGTTTAGAGTGGAAGGTTTTATATTTTAATGAGATGAGTCAGAAACATTTCATTAATAATCACTTGTAAAGCATGTTTTGGATAGGACATTGTCCAAATAATGTAAATATCTGAACTTTGCATTTGAGATATTTCTGTCCTTAATATCATGCAAATGTAATGTTAATAACTGGACTCAGTTTTCTGCTGCGGAATCAATAACTGATCTTACAGACACACAATGCAGCAAATGGCAGGAAGGATAAAATTGGCAAAACCTGCATCTGTTATCTTTTATCAAATCTCATGATTTATAAAAAACCCCAGCTAGTTAAGTCTTCAATAGAAATTTATGAAACTCCTGCTAATTAACAGAGACACATTGTGGTTTGAGGCAAATTTCTATCAATAATAGCATACTGTGTTAACCTGATAGACCAGAGCAACCCCTCTGTTGGTGGGGAATAATGTATATCAATCAAGATCAGCTTTGACAGAGAACCTTAAACCACAAAAAAGTGACTGTCCTAAAAGAGGAGCTTAACAGACAGAATGTTATCCAGAGGCCACCAGAGGTATTATACAGAATATTGAGCATGCTGAGAATTAATGGAAAATGCATATAGGCTGGCTGAAACACCAATTATTGTCTTGCATATGTATTTACATTTCCTTCCCACTCTGCTGTGCTATGACTCTAAGGTGACTGAGGACAGTGCAGTTCTGAAATAACCATTTTGTCATTTCACCACAGAGATCTGACTAGTAAAGGCAGGCAATTTAAACCATGGGCACTGAAAAGGCCAGTAGATTTTTCTGCCCAAGCAAAGCCCTCTTGCCACAAAATAGGCTTAGGTAATTGACTCTTCCATACTACATCCTTTTTGAGCTTCATGAGTCCATAGCTGCTGGAGAAATGCTTCTATGCCCACTTTCTGCCCTACGTCTTCTAGGTTTCTGACACCTGTTGTGAGAAAGTCTCATACCACAAAGCAGCAGGTATTTACATGTTATTTCAAAAGATACTGGCACTTTGGAAGAGGATAAAGGATTAGTGGTGAGAATAATCAGCTTATTGTGCAAAAAACTAAGGGATCCAGTTTTTAGAAAAATAATGATGTAAAAATTGCAGGATTTCATTGGTCCAAAATTAAATATCGCTGTGTAGCTTAGCATCATGTTCCGACCTAAGCTTTGCTAGTCATTTCTTTTCAGAATCTCTGATAAAATGCTGCACAAAAGCAAGGAGAAGCCAAAGCAAAGATGAAGGAGTTAAATTTGGAATGTGAGCTTAGCAGTGCTTAATGGGAAGACTCTGATGGCTTTTTGTTACCCTGAATTTATCCCATTGGTCTTGACTTTGAATTAATATTTTTTGATCTGTGTCAAAAATCTTCAGTCAATAAAACAGGAGGCATTTATTGTTTTGCTGTTACTCATATTTTTCTCAATTTTTCTTGTACTAGTCTTCAGGCTTGTGGCAATGATTTATGAATGTTGAGGTTTGAATTAATTTATTGTATGTGACATCATACTTAGATGTTGCTATATGTTGCTAGTTACTATATCCCTAGAAATGAGGCAAGGAGAGTAGAAATGAGTCTTGTTTTGTTGTCAGTGTATTTATTTTGCTGACTCCCACCTGTGTGCACAGAAGATACAACTATTTCCTGCTGAGAAAGAGCTGACTAGAGCTTTAGTTCTTGTAAGACAGAATTTGCACGCATCTTCCTAGCTGTGAACTTCAGACATGGGATTTGTTTCATCTGTTTTATTTGTGTGGGTGGATTTTTGTACATGGGGAAGATTTCAAGGCCATGAGGGTAACTATTTCTTGGCACATTCATTTTTTATCAGAGTTGCTTTACTATGTTTTACCCCACTGAAGGGTGGGTTAGAGAGTATGCCTCTCTGATTCTCTCAGTTAGAAATGCTGTGCTGGAGCAGACCCACAGCCCATCCCTCGACAGCCTCTCTCCAAGGATCAAATGTAAATACGCCAGAGAGGGTATAAAAACTGGAGAGACATAGTGGTACTTTCTAAAAATGCTCTCCTCACCTCCAGCAGTTTGCAATCCAGGAATTTCTCTGGTCACAGATGGTTTTAATTGTATTAATAACCCTTGGTAGATTTTCTTCCTGTGTCTGGTCTGTTCTAAACAGATGTAAACATTTCACTCTCTCAGTAATCTGTGCAAGTTCTGCAGCCAGTCTGGTGTGTGAAGGAGCAGCTCCTCTTTTTTTTGAAGCATCCTCTCCTCTTAGGCTTGTAGTGGAAGAACCAGAGGTCAAACACTCTCTGGTCATCCTCTTTGTCCCAGTCATGTTTTTATAGACTTCAATCATATGTTTAATCAGTGGTCTTTTCCAAAGTGATAACAATACACACACAATTAATTTTGTAACAGCATCCCTAAAAATATCTTCTGTAGTGTGACAGCTTTCACTTGTTGATTTGTACTTTCCTTGGTTAAAGCTCACTGAAGTGTCATGCTATATCCAGTTTTAGTTTGAAACCAGGCTTGTGCGTGTGTGTCTTTATGAAATCTGTTACATTTTGTCTGTAAGACATACTGTAAATCACTTAAATTACAGCATAAGATATGCAATCCATACTAAAATAAACAAGATGTTTCAGTAATAAATATCTGTTAGAATTAGATCAGGGGGATTATATGGGAGAAACTTAATGATAGAGTGGGTTTCTGGGGAAATGGGTGGATATGAAAATGAGACTTAATAAACAAGCCAAGTCCCTAAACAGGTTCTGATTTAACATGACTTCTAAAGCATGGGCTAAGTTGTAATTAACAGTCCAGGATTCTTGATCTGTTGTAAAGTTATGCTCGTCTGTTGAATATGTCTTTGGAAAACTTTACGAGTGATGATTAACTCTGAAATTGCACAAATAAGGAAAGAATAATGATGTAACATTTGAATGGAAGGCAGATGAAACTGAAAGCAGTGAGGCAGGATTTTGAAAACTAATCCCTAGACTGATTGCAGTGTTTGGTTTAGTGGGGATGAGGAATACAGTTAAAGGGTGTACTCCTCAGATCTCATCACAACCATGTGAAGAATGAAGCTTCACCAGGGTTTAATATTATGCTTCAGGACATAACCTGATGAAAGACCAAAAGCTCACTGATTCTGACGATTCCTCTACAATTTATTACCACTATTATCAATAGGTACTATATGATCTTTTCCTTATTTAAAACATTATTGTAGCACAACCTTCCCAATGGACATCCTGAACCGGAACAGTAGAACCAGTGCTAAAATACACCTGATATTAGTGCTAACTGTGTCCTTAATTAAGATGGAATATTCATGCTGATCACCACAATACATGCCACAGGCTAAATTTCGTAAGTCTGGGGGTTAATTTCCATTTTTAGATGTGACAGCCCAAAGGTAGAAAACCAGTTCTAGAATGGTGATATCCCCGAATTTGTCTCTGGAAGTGGCAATAAGCCTAACTACGAGCTTAGTATTCTCTCCCTGCTACTGTTCTGTTGATGATGATGTAATCTGAGGTTGACCATAATACTCTTGGGGAGTTGGATTTGTTGCATACAGTGTGCTTGTTTGTTCCTTGGAAGCAGAAGGAGGGAAGTTTGCAGTAAAAATAAGTTGCTACTGTCAGCAAAAAATCACTGTGTGAGCATTACAGGGCACCTAAGGAACGTTTAATGACTTGGCAGTTCTCAACTTTGTGTCGTTGTCAAACAGAATGGGAAAATTAATTTAATGGGACAATCTTTCCTTTAGAGTTAGATTTAATAGCCAATTTCTTGTCACTACAAGTATATGTTATTTACTGGGTTTGTGTTTCAAGTGTTTTATCAGCCTTACATCACCTGACCTTACTGAGAAGAAGCTAAATTTAAGTTCTATCTACTTAGCTTAGATTTTTCTACCAGATTTATTAAGAAATAATTTAAAAAGACTAAATAGTGAAAAGGCTAAGTGAAAGATTGAAAGTCACCTTTTTTTTTTTTTTTCAATCAGAAATATAATCAATACTGGGTAAATCTGTTATACTAGTATGCCTTGGTCATAAAAGGTGCAACACAGAAAATCTTGTCTTCTGTAAAAAAGTGATTGAGCAATGTATCCCATTATGACAGGCTGTGAAAGGCATCAGGAAAGGCATGAGGAAAGTTTAGTAACAAATTAAGGAGAAACTGGAATTTTTTAATAAGATAATAAAGGAATAGGAAAGAATAGCTTGGAGGCAAAGTATGGACAAGAAATTTCATTTTTCAGAAAATTAAGGATTGTCCTTTTAATTTTTAATTATCACGTATAGGTAGTGTGTCTGGTTATATCACATCTGAATAAAAATCCTGTGGTGAGGGGGGAATTTTATTTATAATGAGTGCTTTATTTCCTAAGCCACCCTATCAATTAATGCTTGGTTTTGCTTGCATAACATTTTATGAGTGTCTGATTAAGCTTTTATTAAGCCTATTTTATGAAGCTTAATACATCTGCAGTGTGGGTTCTACCTTAAATTGAGGCTATTGTTGCAGCAGCTGTCCGCATTTTCTTAAGATTTTTTTCATTTGATAAGTAATGTTGGCAAACAAACATATGTATTTTTAAACTGCATAAATAAATAATTCTAATGCAATCAAAAAACCTTTAGAAATTAATGCTTCATCATGATAAATATAGCTCATCATCATAGAAGTAGCGTAAGTTGTTAAAAATGATCCTAGTTCATGTTACGAAAAACTGTCAGATATTACTTAGTCCATGGCCTTATGATAAATGAAATTTAACTCTGATCAGCCAATATGAAGAAAAGACAGAAAGAGTTTTTTAAAAAAAAAAAAAAAAAAAAAGTAAAACAAACCCCGTCATCCCTTCATCCCTGTGTACAATGGAAAGCATAAATTATTTTTTTGTTTGTTTGTTTCCTGCTCTTTTTTCCCTCTGGGAGCTTGTCTTTGGAGACTTCCCCACAATAGCAACATATTCATTGTCCCCAATACCTTTGTAATCTCTGCATAAACATGACTGAACCCCAGGCTGTCCTTTTAGTGGGCAGACTGAAGCACCATGAGCTGACATGGTGTGATAAAGGTCACAGACAGAATTTGGTGTGTTTTTTTAATTCCTATGATGGAGTATTTTTGTTGCTGAAAAGATCCCTTAGGAAAATGAAGTATGGGAAACCTGTTCATTTATTAAAGCGTTATTAAGAGTGCGTTAATAATAAGCATCTGTGAACACAAATGTCAATGTTAGAGCATTTCTTGGTGTCTTTATAGAGGAATACTGAAAACTAATATCCTGAGTCCCAAGTAGAAAAACTGTTTTTTATTAAAAGAAGCATTAACAATTCATAAAATATGTTGCTAGCCACATAATCAAAATCTCCATTTTCTAACTCCTTTTTTTTTTTTTTTTACAAGATGATTTTTAGTCTTATTCCAGTTTTTTTGATGGGAGGAGGTAGTATCTCTTTGTCCTCCAAGTCCATAACAATTGGATTCAAAAAATGCACAGAAAATTCCAAACCTGATTCTTCAACAGAATTGCTTCGCAGCAGCTGCTCCACAGTTAACAGAAACTAAAGTTGCCAGTTTACACCTTTGGGAAAATTGTTGTTCAGAGAGAAGCTTTTCATTCTGCTCTTGTCTTGTATTGATGGAAAAGTAAAAGTAAACTAGACAATAAAATTACGGAAACAGTGGAACTCTATGTTACAGTGACTTTGCAGGTACACGTGCTCACCTTAGTCTTCTTTATTTGATCATGTAGCCTAAAGGCTGAACAATATCATCCACAGTAGTATCTTATCAAAGGCAAGGTTTGATACAATGGCGCCTGCTTTTTTGCTGTCTGCTGGTCCCTTAGGTGGATTATTCATGTTAATTTGTTTTAAGGCATAAAAATAAAATACAGGAAGAAAAACTTGATTGGCTTACCTCTTAACAAATTCTTCCACCATAAAGTTTGCTACTTATATATCTATAAAATTAATGAAATACATGGAACTCACCTGTAGAACAAAGGATCTTCCATACTAACACTAACACAGTATTGCAATTTTGTCTACCGTTCAATGTTTCTGAGAAAGCAATTACTCAAAAGAATAATTTTATTATAACACTTGCTGTTAAAGCAACAATTCTATTTATTTTTCCCAAAGTTGGCGTGCTGCCAGTGGAGTGAGGTATATATAAAAAAGGAGAACAGGCATGGGAAAGCTATATGGTGCTTAAAACAGGTTTTGCTGAAAGCTACATCATTTCCATGCTTCTGGAGTTCTGGATCAATGTCATTTATTATCTTGGCTAATTTCCTCCCCTAGTATTTCAGTTTGGTATTTCGTGCATCATAAACCATGCTGCATGTTCCTGTAGCACTTACACACTGTGTAGCTTGATTTCATGTTCAGTTATTCCCCTATGCATTGCCAAGGTCTGGCTTTAAGTAGCTGTCTAATTGAAACATTTGTGTGTCAAACCATCTGCATGCATAACGTGTACTTTTGGATCCTGCCTCTCTCCTGGTCTCTAGCATGTATTTAAATATACAAAAATGTGGAAGTCAACAGAATATTGAACACAATCTTTTAGTATGGGTGGTGGCACTTGAAATTGGAAGAGTAGGTGTTCATGGTCAGGTTAGAAGCTATTGCTGTAATGGCTTAATGCACCACACTGTAAAATTGCAGTGACACTGCTGTAAAGGAAGGGTTCATCAGACTGAGTAGATTTAACCTGAACTGCTGGAGAGTAAGGTTATTACCCTTATCTGAAATAAGCGATACTGAATAAAATTGCCATTGTGATAAAATTGGAAGTTATGTTTTTTTTCTAAAGCTGTATAATTTTTGTTTAGCCATCAGATGAACAGCTGTTTTAAGAACTCATCTGGTTTTGGCTCTACCAAGTATATGCTTAAAAACTCATATTGATTTTATATAAACAAGATATGGATTTGCAGATCATTTGTACAATTTATTCTGGCTTTTTTTACACATGTATTCTTCCTCTGTTTTTAAAACCATTTTCTTTAATATTAGTCTTTGCAGAAAAGAGGAACGTTCAGTACAAAAAAATATGAAAACCTGAAAATGGTTTGCCATGTTTTCCATTGTTTTGTAGTGCTTCTATTTTAAAGTATGAAGCACTAATATTTGTTAAGGCTGGTGACCTACCTGGAAATCAGAGTGAGGAAGGATTTCTTGACTCTGACATTAAACAGAGTTTAGTGTTTATGTAAATTTTATAAATATTGCGATTTTATATATGCCAGAGAGAATACTTCATTGGTTTCATATGACACATAATTAAAAGAGAAATTCAGTGTATGACATATGGAGATATCTCTTCATATATTTGATAAGCAATACCTTTGCCTATTAATTTTTTTCAACTTTGATCATACTCAAAAGCTTTAGACATTTAAAGTTATATTAGTCAAATACATCTTTGCCTTTCTTAGAAACATGGAATAACTTAGGATGAAAGGGAATTCTTGAGAATATCTGTTTCAGTCTTCCCCTAACCCGGGGGCTATGAGTATGAAGTAGAGATATGGCTAAATAAAGAATTTTTTTGGGGGGGGGGAGGGGGGTGATTACCCTATTTCAACCTTATCCCATCAGTCAGATTCCTAGTCCATCATCAGGTGATAGTAGATGAAGAATGAAGTATTAATCTCTTACCAGTTAGATAAATTTATTTAATGAGCTGTGATCCTCATCTCTCTGTTCAGATCTACAGTTTGGTAGGAGATGTAAATGAGGCAGGTGCTTCTTGAAATGGGAGGATTTAAAAATCTTTATTTTTTGTGTGTTTTTCCCTATTTACTTGCTGTCCCTGTACACCTTATTATTATTTTATCGAATTAGAAAATTTTGCATGGAAACTCTGATAGGAATGTAATTATGACTCTCAGCTAAGGTATTTTAAGGTTTCTTTCAACTTTTTGCAGACTTCTTGGTTTCAAATAATGTTAGTTTCTACTCTCTATTGTTTGGATAACTATGGCACAAAGATCTAGAATTACTTACAATTAAGAAAATCATCATGTGTTAACTTTTAGAGTGACTGGGAAAATCTCATTGCCTAAATAATGAATCACAACATCAAGGGCAATGTGAAGTTATACATTCTGAAGTGAATATAGTAAGTAAGAGGTTATTTTATTATCTTTTATAATGCATTTGTTATTCCATCCCAAAATAGATCTAGACATATGTATTTTTGAATAGCTTACTAACATATTTATTTATTACTGTACCTGTACTCTGTTTCCTTCATTAACAACCAGTTTCTTTTTAATTCAATACCAATAGCTCCATGTCTAAGACAAGTGAAAAATCAGAGTGAAAAAAACTAAGGTTGTGATAGAATTTTATGATAGATACAATTTCAGTTCCAGAAATCAGAATTTTATACATGGCAATCAGAGTTGTTTAAGCCTATAACTAGTGCTAGTCATGTTGACAGAACTAGTCATATTAGAAAAATATGGCATAAACTTGCTTGTTTTCATCATGAGCCAGAGAGCTTTGGTTTGAGTGATGATAGTCAGGCCTGATGTGCAATCAGTGTCCATCTCCCAGGTTACCCTCACATGGTACCTGCATTTTGTAAATTGAATGCAATACCAATGCAACCACAAAGATTTTAATTTCTGCTGTGTCCCCTAGGCATTCTGAATTTTCATTGTCTGTCTCTGATGTGGAAGTGGGTCTCATTTGTCTTTGTAAATCTTGGTTAGTTTTGTCACACTGAGGATGCAGAGCAGTAAGTAGAGCAGATGGCCTTGTGATAAGTAAGTAGTAACAACATGATGGATAACACTACATGATAGTTCCTCTGAGGTGGAAACAGTTTCAGATCTATGTGAAATATTGTGTGCAAAAGCATATTTAAAACCAGTTAGTGGCTATGCACATTTCCCTAATTCCTTATCCTTTGTCTTTTCAGGATTCAGATCATAGATAGGGATTTTCAGACTACACTGGCATGAAATAAACGTCCTTTCAAAGATTCTGCTCATGCAGGGTTCCTTCTCCAGTGTTTTTCTAAAAGAAAAGAGTGTGAAAATATAAAAACAGTATCAGTTTATTGGGTTTTTTTTCTACCTACCCCATTTATAGTTTAAATTGTTTGCAACTGCCTAATTTAAGAATCCCTTGTTACCTACAATGTTTATCTTTCATTCCTTCAGTACACTCCCCCAAAAAATGCCAAAAAGACTTCCACATTTGAAAAAGTCAAACTTCTTATGTGTAAAAATATGTGAAGAAAACCCTCTTCTTTCCAGCAGAAATAAAATTGTTGCCAAATAGCTCTTGCCCTGCCTGTTGTGCCCCTCCAGGTAAATCCTTGCTTCCATGCTTGTTCGTAATTCCCTTGGCATCTCTTTGGATTGTAGCATAGATGCTCTATTAGTCTCTTCCAGTTCCTAAGAAGTATGTTTTGTCTCAGAGGCCTGACAGAGTGTGCCCCAATGAAGTTTCTCCATCTTTTCTGGAGCTTTCATGACCACCATTGCTGTTTCTCTCTTGCCTGCTTCAGTTGGTGGTCAGCCATTGAAGAGTACTCACTTTGAGCATGTCTCCCCCTGAGCCTGCTCAGGCAATCCAGAAGAGAGGGAGCAGTCTCCTTCTATTTCTCCAAAGGTTGCATCTCACCATATCTTGTCAGAGTAGGCTAAGGCACAAACCCAAGAATTCCCTGACAGTGGAAGGGATTATGTTGAAGAGCTTTTGGAGTTTGCAGTGTTGAGGCAGCTGGAAAGTGGTGAGCTAATTGATTTGGGGATGGCAGGGGACTGCAGAAAGTTCAAAGATTGAACCCTTCTCCATTTTTTTTTCACTTCTTTTGTTCCCAAACCTTCTTGAAAATACTTGCTTTTTGAGCAACCATATTTTTTTCAAAGCAGTGCAAATCTCATTGTGATTTTAGGTCCATCTGTGTATGTCAGTAGTGTCCAAAACAAGCCGATAGTTTCAGCAGGGCAGAACCCAAGTAGGCAAAGTCTAACTCTTATTTTTACACATTTAAGGCAAGACCTGTAGATGATACCAAATTGTTCATCTCTATTGACTTCAGTGAATATCAGAGTCTATAAACTGCTATGTGAAATCAATGGACCCATAGTACGTTATACACAGGGGAATTCACTCAGCGAGTTTAAATGTACTCAATAGCCTTTTACTGCTGAATGTTTAAACTTCCTGTGTGAATTTGTTATCAGAGTCCTTCCTCATGCATTTTTCTAAAATGCTTACTGATACAAGTGAGGATGCAGTGAGGTTATTGCAGAAAGGGGTTTTATTTTTCTGGTGCATGCTACCTGCTATGTGAATGTAGATAAATGCAGTAATTTTGTTGATGGAAATCAACTCTAGAATAACTAAATTCTATTTATTTACTTTCTTTGTTTCCATTGGTGCTGATTTTGCCCCAGATATAAAATTAGTAAATACTGAAAATTGCCAGTGTATTATTTGAAAACCTTTCTTTTCTTTTGGTTTAGTCACTCAGCTTTTTAAACTTTTCCTACTTTTTAGTCTGCAGTGTTGAATTATATCTATCTATTCATCCAACCTTCCTGGACTTCTTGCTACCTCAGTACTTCAGTGTTTACTGTGGAAATTTTGTTACTACTCTCTTTTGGTCTAGTGAACTTTCTCTATCATTCACTTTGATTTTCTTCTCTCTAGCAGAATTGCTTTTGTCAGTTGGAGGTACAAGGAAGTATAAAATCCTTTCCTTGGCTGCTTGTAGTTTTGATGACATTATTATAGCAGGAATGGGAGGGGGGAGCAAGGGTTGCTGTCATCCTATAGTCCCTCCCAAATGTGACCATCTGCAGAGCCTTAGCTAGAACAATAACAAAGGAATACCATGCTTCAAAAGAATTTTCAGAATATTAGTTTCTTGATAGAGCATAAAAGGGCCTGAGCCTAAGAATAAGACTATTCACAGTATAATAAACTTAAGCAATTTAAGTAAATGTATTAGAATATATTCTTCCCTCATTATTGACCATTACACATATTTCAAAAATGTCTTTAGCTTAGAGAAAACATAGAAAGTATGGTTTTAAAAGTATCTCCATTCAGAATATTTCTTTATAGACTTCTGTTTGACATTCTTAAACTTTGACAACTCCTTTAAGAGTATTTTATACCAACACTGTGAGAGTGATTTGGGAAAATTTTTATGACAGTTTGAAATGGGACCTTTGGGGCTAAATGAAATCAGAATGTTTCAGTAAATCTGTCTGACACTTATGACATTGAGGCTGGTAGTAAGTGGTAATTATAGGATCCTTTTCTGCTTATGAAATACTAAAACATTTCTTTCTGTGTTTCTATAAAAATAGCAGGTAAAGCACTTTTAGATTGAAACTCACTTTCCACAAGATGTATTTTCCTTTTGCATTTGACTCTATTATGTCTGCGTTCAAATAGGGAATTGTGTGACTTCCCTAGAAGATGAAAACTTTTTTATAAACACTCTAGCAATGTACCTAAAATACTTTATTAAAGAGAAAAAGTGTCAGGAGTAGGGGGATATGCTCACAAATACAGCCACTTCCATGGTACAAACACAGACACATATGCGACTTCATTAACATCTGTCTTCCTCTGCTGTTTTGCTGAAGCTCTCTGTGACACAGCAAATTCCACAAAGAAACATCTTACTAGCAGAAAGGTGAACATGTTGAAAGAATAAATGAGAATAATGCTAACAAAACGTGAGAGAAGCCACATTTTGATTGTTCTGTAAGCTGCAAGATGTGACTGATTAGGGAAATACACAACCTGATGAAAATTCTCTTCATCATGATCAGAATTTTTTTAATCTTGTACAGAGTAATCAGATTACAAGTGAAATTTACAGTCTTTGTCTAAAATTCAAAGCATGACTTGTTGAAAGAAATTAGTGAATTAAAGACTAGCTAAATAAATAACAAGAAAAATAAGAATAAACTAAATTAATCCATAATGACTAAACCCTGTATGTAAAGGGATAGTATCAGAAAAGTAATGTAGCTAATGTATCCACTTATTTTTCACACTTGTGATACTTTGAGTGGAAGAGGTAAATGAATGACCCAAACACCGAGTCTTTAAAGTCACCTATGCATTAGGATGTTGTCAGTTACAGAAAGAAGTGAAAGCATGAATATTTCATATCTCTTTGGCATTCAACCTGTTTTGCATAGATGGCAGCTGGAGGTTCAAAACAGAGCGTTATTGCTTCACCACTGTCACCATGGTTTAGCAGGTAAATAATGCATGAACTGAGAAGAGTTGACAAGGCAGATGGTAATGATGTATTGGTTCAACAGTCTGTCACCTCAAAAAGCACCTAGAAATGACTCACATCAGACTTATTGTTTATTTCATGTGATTGTTAGCAGAATATTTGGAGATGCAGTCTGTAATTGCCCTAAGTTAGCAGCCGAAGGATGTGGAAGGTACGTAGTCTAGCAAGCTTTCAAAATAACCTTTACGTTAGTGTATATACAGCCACACTTGTAAGCTTTCCAGCTTAAAATTGCAACAAGTAATTTACATCCTTTGGAATGCCAGATCCTGGGTTTGTCTCTAGGAATACTAAAGTTCCTTAAAATCAGTTAGACAGTGCCTAACTGAACAGGAAACATCCTGGCGTGTGCTATGCAGATGCAGGGCTCGCAGTCTGTGTTACTGGCATTTTTTGCATAGTCTGAAATCTGATTAAAGTGCCGGTAGTCACAAACTGAGTAACACTACAGCACCAACTCTAAAAAGCAACTTTTCAGTAAGAATGTCTAGTCCTGAAATACAGAAATGAGAATAATGGCTGTTATACAGTGGCCATGGAGCAATTGGGGGTCAGAAACAATGATGACAGGCTCATGTTCATCCTGTTTGTCAAAAATATTAGAATCTTTCTGTGACTTAATTAAAAAACCACAAACAAACAACACATGCACATCTTATCCCTGGTTATTGCTTGCAGACTGTTTAACCCATAAAGGTTAATTTGTCACGCTGGTGCTTTGTTTCCCATTTTGTTTATGAGATCACTCTCTGTAGTGACATCTGCATACATTAACTAGCCCAACATGTTTTGTGTTATCTGGCAGCTTCTTTAATTACTGGTCAGGCATCACTTTTTAATATTGCAGCCAAGCAGAAATGTATTTGTTCCAGTAGCATGTTTAACAGGAGCCTGTAATATCTGAGCCTCCCTGGAGAGCCCTTCCAGCCAGGGTTCACCAATAAACTGCAGCCGCTTCGCTGTAGCCTGAGGTATCGACAGATGCTTCGAACTGGATGTGTAATACATGGTACCTGCTGTGAATAGAAAATGACTGAGGACTGATGGGACATTCTTTAAGCACAAATAAGCTGTGCTGATTTTCTTCACATCTTTTCATGAAAGATTTCTGATGCGATTTTTCCCTATCTATCTCAGTGATGGTTTTCAAACTTATTTTTCCTCGAGATGTGCAACATACAGCAATGACTTAGTAGGATTATAGAATTAAACTTGTTCAGTGCAATTAATTCATTACACTGATAGCAATTTCTGGCCAAATTATGTCCTTAGTGTAAAGAAACAGAAAATGGCAATAATGCCAGTAAGAATGTGGCAGAACCAAAGAATATGGAGAAACACAACAGAGTGGACTGAACCAGTTGTGTTTATAGTAAAGACTGTGTGCAGTAGTTGGAATAAAATAAGACAGTAGACTATATCACACAGCCAATGGACATGTGTAATTGTTCTTTATGCTTATGAAGCTCCACTGCTGATTATCCAGGGAACTGGAGGTCCAGCATGTGATATAAGCTCTGTAAATACGGAACAAATGTATCTCTCTTTCTCAAAAGAGTCATAAAAGCACAGAATAAACTGGGTTGGAAAATACCTCTGAGATCAAGTCCAACCTATAACCTAACAACACCTTGTCAACTTCAGCATGGCACTAAGTGCCACATCCAGCCTTTCCTTAAACACCTTCAGAAAAATGACTCCACTGCCTCCCTGGGTGGCCCATTCCAATGCCCCATCACCCTTTCTGTGAAGAACTCCTTCCTAATGCCCAAAATAAAAACCTCCCCTGGCACAGCTTAAAACTATGTCCTCTTGTGCTGGAAGAAGGGACCCACCTGGCTGCAACCTCCTTTCAGGTAGTAGTAGAGAGTGATAAGGTCCCCCCTGAGCCTCCTCCTCTCCAGCCTAAACACCCCCATCTCCCTCAGCCACTTCTTATAGGGCTTGTGTTCCAGACTCTTCATCAGCCTCATTGTCCTTCTCTGGACACTCTCCAGTACCTCAATGTCCTTCCTAAATAAAGGGGCCCAGAACTGGACACAGGACTTGAGGTGTGACCTCCCCAGTGCCAAGTACAGAGGAAGAATCACTTCCCTAAGTCCTACTGGCCACACCGGCCTGAATACAAACCATTGGTCTTCTTGGCCACCTGGGCACACAGTGGCTCATGTTCAGCCTTCTGTTAATCAGTATGCCCAAGTCCTTTTCTGTCTGACTGCTGCCCAGCCACTCTGTCCCCAGCCTTTAGTGCTGCATGGGGTTATTGTAGCCAAAGTGCAGAATTGCCATTATGGGACTAAGTGTGATATCTCATCCTGTTTGAAGACCTTTTTCCTAGGAAGCAATGCTTTAACTCTATTGATTTCATCTGGAAAGTCAGAAGCGTCTGCTTTGCTAAATAAGTGGCACGTTAAAAAGGAAAACCCAAAACATATCATTCATGGAGGATTTTGCATGGGAGCTTCAGAATGCAGAACCAAAGGCAGAGGTTATCAGGCTGTGTCGGTGTCTCACACCATCACTGTGTGCAAGCCCTGGGGAGCTGGTACTGCTCAGAGGGAAGTGACTTTTCCTGTCTCACTTTCTCCTCCAACGTATTTTACCTCTCTTTTTATTTATTGCAAGAGTTAGAATGAGACTTAGTTCTATTACTTTCCCTATTGTTGAAAAAAACATTCTTCCTGTCAAAGTTGAGAACCTTGAGCTTGTCTGGCAGAGATTGGTCCACCTCAGTTGTATGAGTGAGTATCACTGCCTGTTCTAAATAACTTGTGGCCATGTTGGCAGACTCTGAAAGTCATTTGCATCTGCTTTTCACTGTGATGAGTATTGTCAAGACACTGATTTATTATCCAGCCTAATGGCTATTTCCAGTGGGATTTGCAGTTTGCTGCCAAAAGTTATGGAATCAATATGTTCCAAAAGAATAAAAGGTTAGATTGAGGCTCAGATATTCATTCAGTTAAATGCATGACTCTTCAGAATAGAACTGGATAAGTTTCTGTAATATGGATTGATTCTGGTTTGTATGTACAAGCTTGTAGAAACTGCTGTGTTTGAGGCACCACAATTATGATTAATTTCCTGAAATATTTGTTGTTTGTATGTTCATTGTAAAGAAGATTGAGAATATGTATAATGTTTTGTTTTCTGTTTCTAATAAATCAGGATCAACTTCTTTAAAAACAATCTTTTCTTTTCTGACTTCCAAATCAGATGCTTCTAAAGCAGAACTTTTAGATGAATAAACAATGACAGGATAAGAATAAACAGGGCTCGGGAGCCTGACTGTGTTAAAGCAAAGATTTATACATGAAAGGCACATAAAGGCATTGCTGTTGTTACATTTAAGTCTTACTTTATGTGCATAACACTCTGCTGTACCAGATGGACTTGAAAACTAAATTCTTCAGTGAAAAAAAAAAAAAAACAACTTGAAGAAGAGGAAAAGCAAAAACATTGCTGTGTGAAATAGTATAATATTGATAAATAACAGCATGTCTAGCTATGGTAGTTATTGTTTTTTGCTTCCAAATGAAGATGAATTCAGCTTCTCTTGGATGAAATTTCTTGCGGGCTTTTACAAGTGACAGGTAACTCCATGCTCTTTTTTTTTCTCCTGCCCTTTCTCAGTGTTGGCTGGGTTTTTTGCCTTACAAATAATTACAGCAAACTCGAAGATCCATGCAACTGTGTCTTTTTTGACTACATTACTTTTTAGAATGGAAATACTGTTTTGCAGTGGCCAAATGTACTTTTTTACAATCTCTTCTGCTTTGATTCCTAATAGGAACATTTTTAATCCAATGAGTATTTTGCAGGAATCAGATTGATTTGTACATTCCTGAGTTTCAAAGCATGAACAGCTTCCCTTACCTGAAAATTAGTAGTGCAATTAATTAATAACAGCAGAATTATTAGTGGTAGTAGTTATCTTAGGGCAGGGCTGGGATATTTCTCCTACAGACTGTTTGTAAAGATTTAAAAAGGGGAAATTTGTTTTCTAGATGCATTTCAGCGTCAGTTAATTTGCATCATTTGACAGTGCATGAGTGAAGAGGTTTGGGAATACAGCACTTCTCACAGATGCCAGGAGTCTTCTCCTGGTTTGCTTTAACTCAAGACCTGTCTATCTTTAAAGGTTTTATTTGGGTGGATGGCAACTGACTGCCACTGAGGGTCTTTTAGGGGATTTAGAAAACGAAATGTTGAACAGAAGCAGCACATGTCTACATCTGACAAACTGGTGATTGGGTTACAAGAGCTCTGACCAATGCTTTGGTATTTGCATTTTGTGTGTTATTACTGTGGCTCAAGTGAGGGATAGAGAAACACAATTAATTAGGACTTTGACTAGCAGCTTCAGCAGCAGAGCAATAAAATACCAAGATTTTTAGTATCAGCAGTCTGGTAGAAGTAAGATTTCACTGACAGTATATGCAGCTCTTAAGGGAAAGTCAACATTTAGCTGTTCATCAAGGAAAGGAATATTCCTTTGCTCTGATGAATATGGGAGCTGTACTAGAGATCTTTGAGTGCCAGGCTAAGACATGTCTGAACCATAAAGCAGCAGTTGCCAATGTTGAGTGTGGGCAATGGTTGTTCTTTGTAGGATCCTGTCTCTGATAATGACTAATACCATTTTTTTCAGAGGGAAGTTCATAGACAGTTATGGAACACTAAGATGGTAAGGTAATTTTTGTAGCAGACTTGTAGCTAGAAGTCCCAAGACAAAGACCAAAGAATTGTTTAACTGTACCATTGAGCTCAGTTATTCGGTAAAACTTACTTAAGAACAGTTTACTGTCCTTAAATGTTTCAAATAACCCCATAGAGTCTGTTTGAAAGGCTAAAGCATCCACTCAATAGTTTCACACATAAAGCTGAGAACAGACTGGAAGAGTGAATAGCCTTATATACTCAGATGAAGAGGAAAAAGCTGGATTGCACAGATAAGGCAAACTAGATGAGCAAACTGTCATGTAAAGAAAAGCCTTTAGTTTTCTCCTTTCTAGAGGTTGCACAATGTGATACAGGTAACTTAAATTTACCTGAAGATGAATGCAATGAATATATTCAGCAACACTTTTTTATGAATATGGAAAAATGGCTATACTTTTATTGCTGTATTCATAAAATATGCATCTGGTGAATTCCTGTTTTCACAGTGTGAAATATGGATTGGAGTTTGTAGTTTCTTCATTTATTTTCTAGACTTTTTTTCTTTTATTAAAGTGTTTTGATGTAGTGATTTAGGATGTGAATCCTGTCATGGTTAGTTATGTAAGAAGTTGCCTTTAGTTGCATTTGCTTCTTTAGCTGCCTCACTGCCACTTCTCTTACGAATTGAGAGTAAAATGCTTGAACTCTCATGAAGGGTGGAGAACTGAGCTATTGAATCCCTGTTTCTTCATAGTATGATAATGCCCCATCTCCCAGAATACATTTTCCAGACTACAAAATTTTCAAAATCCTAGGTAAATGTAAGCCTTGGGACATGGAAAAGAGGTTTCTTTGATAAAACAATGGGGGAAAGTGGTTTTGTGAAATGCTGAAAAGTTTGGATGCATCAGTAGAGCAGTTTACCCCCAGCTCTACTCCTCTCCTGCACTTCTTAGGACAATATAAGAAATCTACATGTGAGACAAGTACAATAATTCCATTCATTTTCTCACAAAAAAAAAAAAAAAAAAAAAAAAGGGGGCGGTAAAACCATTAGTTTTGTAACAGTGCCAGTACGGTTTGACTAATGTTATTAAAAAAAAAACCAAAAAAACAACAAAACACACCTCCCCATGCACCTGAAATTTAACATAATGTCTTTATTGATTATTATTTTAAAAATATATTTAGATATCTTTCCATATATTGCTTATTACTTTATTACCGTATTGGTACAGATGCCATTTACTGTATTACATAATAGAACAGATATATTAAATCAAAAGAAGTACATACCCAGAATAACATTTATCGGGAAGATTTTGTCATGCCCTTTTAAAAATCTTTGCTTTGAAAGAAATAATCTTGTTAAAAGCTGTGTGGTTTTTTTAATGTTACAATGCCTGTTTCCATGTGGTGTGTAGTTGGAGCCAAAGTACTAACACAAGTATTCCTGTATCCAAACTACATGGATCTATTCATATTGATTATGAAAATAATTGATGAAATTACCTCAGATACGTTACTAATGTAAATTCTACAGAAATGTCAAGGAATTTGTCCATAAAATTTTAATTGGGATAAAAAACTGATGCACATCTGTTCCTACGATGAAGAGGTGGTTACAGATGTATTCTGAAAACCTACCATTTTTCTTTTGATTATTCAAATTTTCACAATTCCAAATTAATTTTGAAATTGAAATTTCTAAGAGGAGCGTATTGCCATTATTGAAATTTACTAGTGAATCTGCATTTGCTCCTTCTACAGTGTTAGTTTTTTTGATAGCATATGGAACTAAATTGTCTTCTTAAAGGGTCCAGAGTCAAATAATCTTAATTTGATAAAATGGGATATTTTGAGAATGAGAGTAAGAAGGAAGTGATTTCCCAAAGTACTGTTTTGGAGGGTACTATTGAAGGTACATACACACAAAGTGGCAATCTTGCTTTTCTTGAGGCTTTTTACTTAATGTGAATTTTGAACAAATTGGCAGTGCTTATTGAAATACAGGTCCTTTTGTTTTCAATATTAAAAATTTTTTACAGAAAAAGCACAAAGTGGAATCAATAAAATTTCTACTGTGAGAAATTGTGATTAGATATTGGGAAAAATAATTTTAAGATGAAGAATGGTCAACACTGGAACAGGCTGTGCAGACATATTCTGGAATCTCTATCCTAGAGATAAAACAAAAAGCTGGATATAACCCTGAGCCACCTGATGTAACTTTGAAGTGACCCTGCTTTGAGTGAGCACTGTTATTTTATGATTCCTGAAATCAGTCTGAATTTGACTGAGTGTAATGTGCCTCTCTGCTTGCCAAAAAGATCGTTAAAGTAAAACAAGCAAAATATCATCTTTAGAAGAAGCTCTAACTTGTGTAAAGGAGCTGTTATCCAGCATGCGTGAAAATATGTCAAAATGCAGACAGGAGTAAGACAATAAATGTCACTGTTATCACAACAGCCCTTTGCCTTACAGAGTTTGAGCACACGGTAGACTGTAACTTTCTCAGATGGCAATTAAAGACAGGAATGAGGAAGGATAAAGTTTATAGATTCCATTAACAGAGAAGATAATGATGTGATGACAATAAATCAATAGTTATATTAGACCTTAAAAACAACAAAGAAAATGTTCAGACGATGACTCATTTTAGTGAAAGAAAGTGACAAGTGGTCTCAGCTTAATGACTAATATCAAACATTGTTAGGGAAAGTAAATTCTGAAGGCTCGGATCAATATTACCTCTTAGACTCACAAAACAGATAATACAGAATCAAAGTTAAACTGTCAGAAGACCCAAATATCAGAAAACACAAAAAAAAGTCATGAAAGAAAAGTATTGTAATTCTCCTTTAGAGGTGTAATCTTAAAAAATTCAAACCAAACCAAAACCTACTTGCCAGAATTCATGTTAAACATTCTAGATTCAAAGCAGGTATCCTTTGTCATCTGACATTCATCCCTTTCAAGAAAAAAAACTATAGATCTACATATGCGATATAAATGAGATTTAAGTTATCCACATGCATTCTTACAGAGTGGTGTAGGATTATGTCTCTAGGTTTGTATCTACAATTATTATTGGTACTGGGGAAGATCCAGCTTCAGTTATAGATCTCTAAATGCACTCTACTGAGCCCTTCCACTCACTTTTAGGTGGTCACCTTTATTCAGTTGAAGTGCTGTCTAGACACCAGTGATTATATTTCTACTAATATTGGAGGAAGATAAATATCTAAATTGAAGTATTTCAACCTGAAGCTACATCATAGAACCACAGACTGATTGAGGTTAGAAGAGACCTCTGGAGGTCACCTGGTCCAGTCCTTCTGCTCAAACAGGGCTACTGAGAGCCAATCACCATTGCAGAAGGTTAAATACTGCCCTTCTAGTTGAATAGTATCATATTCTGAAAATGCCATCATTTCAAAGCAGCAAAAGACTGAAGTAGGGAATTATCAGATACAGAGATGCCAGACTAGGAGTGACAAAGCTTCCCAGTGATTTTCTGTGGCCATTTAGAGCATGTTAAGAAGATGGAATTGTAATGATTTGTAGAAAACACTTACCCTTAAAACTTACACAAAGAGTTTACTCAAGAGATGAGATAGCCTTGGACTTTTCAGCTTTAAAAAAGTGGGACTGAGGTGATGGTGGAGGAGGTCATGGTGGAAGGCTGACTGAAATACATAATTTCACAAATGGCACAGCAAAGGTGACTTTGAAATGATTTGATATTGTTTTTAAATATTAAGAACAAGGAAATGCTAAATGAAATTATTGTATTGGCTTTCTTTGAAACAAGTATTTATTCACAGAACACAATTAGATTGTAGATTGTTGTTGATGTCAAAATATAAATAGATTAGAAGAGCTATTCTATCAAAGACTTTAAATACTGTGATGCAGATACAAATTCTAGATCAGGAGGTTCACCCTTCTCAGACACAGGATTCTAGGCAGCACCAGCATTAACTCTAACCAGTACAGACCCACGTAATTTCCATTTACTAATATTTCTTCGTTGTTTAGTTATGAATGCAACTAATCTATTTTTAAAAACAGTGCAAGAATCTTATGACAAGGATATTTATAATCAGAAATGTAAAGATGACTGTGAACATAGTAAATCTACTTAGGATTTATCTGGGTAAATAAGAAAAAGGGATCTGCTCTCCTGATTGGGGGCAGGAGGTGGCAGGCAGACTACTGAAAGAGAATAACAGATGTAATTCTTTCTGAATGGGAATTTTTCAAATATGAAGTATTTTAGTATGGTGTAATTGGTGGAACTCGTTTGTGCTAAAATGCCACAAAAGTGTTAATCGGAGAATAAAAACGGCTCTAAAGATTTTGAAGGTAAACTTGATGGAAACAGATGTCCATATTTGATGCGTGTTCCTCCATTTCAATCTCAATTTACCGTATTCATGTAGCAATTCAGAATAAGTCTAGAGTTTTCATTCCACAGGGAGGTGTGCCTGTTTTAAAATACTGGTTATTTTGATGACATAAATCCATTTTTGGTTACTTCTATTGGGAATTTTAAACATTTTTTCAGAAAATTTTCTGTAGGGTTTAGTCAGGCTGAACATTTAGATGAAAGTTGTTTAGTTGTTTCCAAGAACAAAGCTGGAAAACAGGACAGGCCATTTTTGTCTCCATGTTAAGAATTGAGATTTAATCTTTTAGAACAGAAAGTAGTACTGCAGGGAAAGATGACATTTGAAATGTGCCTTTTGTTACCCTTCTGTAAATCTAATAGGTGAAAAATTATGAGAGAAGATTTATTATTTTTGAACAATTCTATATGTGCATGCTGGAGTATGTCTTAACTCTTACTCCTGATCAGGCCAATAAATCAGGCTGCCATAAACCAGAAATAGCTACAGTATTATGTTCCCTTGACCTGATTGGGGCTGAGTTTATACCAAGTACCAGTACTCTGATCCAGGTTTCTTCATATTTCCCTTGCTTCCCTTGCTTACATCAACAAACATGAGTGCCAGAAAGGTAAATTTAGTCCAGGCGTTGCTTGATTTTGAGGGGTCCTTTAACCTCACTTACTTTGTGTGTGGTAGTGTTAAGGATGCCACAAAAATTGCAGTTTGTTAATAAATCTGAATGGATTCAAGCTTTTTGGCAGAGTACTTGTTATATCCTTGTTCTTTATAGGTCCTTGTGGTCACAGCATTGATATGAAAAATGCAAACTATTAGTTTATATGAAGTGATAGAATGGAGCTGTTACAAATACAACATTTTATAAAGGATCTTTATAAGCTCATCTGCATTAAAATTTCCTTTCTTCTTTTTCCTGCAGAAACATTGTTGTGTATGTCAGGCATATACATCCTTCTTTTGTCTTTTCCTGACTTATATTCCAGCTTGCAACTGCTTGCACATATATATGCCTGAAAATAAGCTCGCCATTCATCAAATGAAATTTAGTTGGACGTTGCTTCTTCCCTTACATTTCAAGAATATATGTAATTAATAACTAAGATTTATAGAACTAACTGAAAAATAATACAAAAGTATGTTAGTTTTTCTATTCCATATATATATATATATTTAATATTTATTACTCTGGCATCACTAAAACAAAATGATGTATAGAAATATCTCCGTAATAATAGAAAACTTGTTTTTTATAGACTAAATAAATAATGGAAAATATTTTAAATCTGCCACTGCTGTAGAAAATAACATACTGTTCCTTTTCAGGCAGTCTATTCCACAGTTAGATGTTCAAACTTTTAGTTACTAGTTTGGTTTTACTGAGGTAGATGCTTGTATGAAACCAGAAAAATTTTGATTGGAATTTCTGAAAATTCTGGAATAAGATTTCTGTTTTCAGAGAACTAGATGACTGAGCAGAGAGAAAATAAATAGTCAGAGATATTTAAAAACAGTTTAATCAAATGCTTTGTCAAGCTAGGGAATGAATTTCAAAATGACACAGTGCAAGAGCATTTAGTACAGTGCTGAGGAAGGGGAATTTATATGTGAAAGTACACTTTTCAGGTACTTTTTTTCTGCCTGACTACCTATATACACATTGTATTTTTTCATAAATATTTAGTTTTATCAGTTTAAAGAGAAAAAATATGCTATTATGGTATTTTCCCAATTTTTTAGCGCTTGACATGGAACTCCAAATATTAGTGTGTTCCTAGGACTGTTGATCATAAACAATGAATATTCTGAGCTGAAACTCTGCAAATATGATGTCTTTAGAATAACATTGGCTAAATTAACAAACAGTACAGAAAAGAGATGGGAAGGCAGACGAAATGTTGTCTGGGAGTACCTCTAATATTTGTGAACATCTGGTGGGCATTAATTTCACATGTCTATTGCTAGTCCAAAGTCAACTCGCTGAGACCTGTACTGGGGATGCACCAGTGTCACTGCGTACTGGATCTCAGCTGTCCTAATACAGCTATAACTCCAAAGAAATAGATATCTTGATAAGTGTAAACATTTTTGAGGGGGAGGTCATCCACAAATTAATAGCCTTATAAACCACACAAAAAATGCTGTTCCTTTGTCCTTACAGTAAAAATAGCTTAATATTCAACTACTCGTTATATTACTCATACTTGATTCTAAAACTGCACTGTAATTATACTTGTAAACAATAAGAATTCCGTAAGAAAAGCAAAAGACCCAATAACAATTTGCTTTTCTCAGTAAGACAAAGCTTTGTTAAATTTTTCATGACCTTCGAGACCTAGAGCTTTTCAAGTGTGCAGTCAAAGGGGGAAACTTGGAATACTAAATTAAGCCCAATGAGAAAAAGATGTTAGGGTATAATTTATATAACTGACTTTCTGAGCACTGGACGTGGTACTTAATTACTACTGATTACTCAGGATGGGTTAGAGTTCTTATGCCTTAAATTGAGAATTGTGAGTGATTGAAAAGTTGAAAACAATGTGTTTTTCTGTAAAAAGAAGCAGATTCTTCAGTGCTGCAGCTCTGCTACAGGCTAAAGTAGGAAGTACTGAAAGCTGTGAAAACTGATGAAAGGGATCTTCAGGCAAGAAGTGGGTTGAGGAGGCAGGCTCTGGTATAAGACTAATATATAGGAATAGTTGAAGGCAAGTTATGTGCAGAAGTCACAGCTGGAAGCTTTATACCAGCTTTGATTGGTTCTGAATTATTTTTAATTTGCAGTTACTTGGAAGACAGGAATAACACATGGACGCACCTGGCTGGTTGCTTGATCTACTGACTTGTGCAAGAGCAGAAAAAATAAGGCATTTTGAGAATCCAATTCAAGACTAGACTACACTAACCTATATTATCCTACACTAACACAAGATTATTTTTACATATGCATTTGCTATATCTATAAATGACCCCACTTGGAATACTGCGTCCAGCTCTGGGGCCCCCAGCTTAGGAAGGACATGGACTTGACTGTAGTGAGTCCAGAGGAGGCCACGAAGATAATCAGAGAGCTGGAGCACCTCCTGGATGAGAAAAGACTGAGGAAACTGGAACTTTTCAGCCTAGAAAAGAAAGAGAAGGCTGCAGAGAGGCATTATAGCACCTTCCAGTACTCGAAGGGGCTACAAGAGAGCTGGAGAGGGTCTTTTTGCATGGGCATGGAGTAATAGGACAAGGGGGAATGGCATTAAACTGAAAGGAGGGTAAGTGTAGATTAGATTTTAGAAAGGAACTCTTTACTGTGAAGGTGGTGAGGCACTGAAACAGGTTGCCTAGAGAAGCTGTGAATGCCCAATCCCTAGAAGTGTTCAAGGGCAGGTTGAATGGGGCATGGAGCAACTTGGTCTGGCAGGAGGGTTGGAACTGGATGATCTTTAAGTTCCTTTCTAATGCAAAGCATTCTATGATTTTATGAAATGTGTTATTAATACCAAAGACTGAACCAGTAAAGTATGTAAGCAGATGAAGTGAGATTACAGGGACGTAACAACAGATGGACCCTGCAAACACTTGTATGTCATGTTTGCAGTGTTTTCTTTATCCCTTTGCTTTGTTTGTGGGAAGAGCAAGCTAGATAAAGAACATCTTTGTTATTGGACAAAAGCACCTGAAAGGTAGAAGGAGTGCACTGAATGGAAACAGTAGTGTATCACAGTTAGGAATGGAATAACCTTAATTTTGTGAAATGTCCTTCTCACTGGAACACCAAAAATTTTGAACTCGCTTGAACTCAGACAAAATTTTCATTTAATTTCTGTTTCTTTGACAGGTGTCTGTTTGCTTAGTCTTTTTTGAGAAGTAGTGTAGGGTCACTGGTATTTCTAGATTCATACATTTCTGGTAGTAAATCAAGTAAGAAAACTAATGTAATGTAAATTTGCTTTGGTTTAAAATGCTCTTTTTTTACTGAAACATAGTTCTCATAAATATGTTGGGAGTGAAAAAATGCAGAAATAAACCATATTATCACTAGAAAAAGAAAACCTCACACTTGGCCTTATTAATCCATAACTGGAACCTTTATAGGATATTCCTTTTGAGTCAGATCTATAATAGCCACTGTAGACTGCACTGACTCATGGCACGGATATGTTCATTAACTCCAGCATTGCTTTTCTTTGAGCTGTTAGGAACAGGGAAGCAAAAACCAATCTGTTTGTTTGCTATTTCATATTCATGTACTTTCTCTTTTTTGATGCCTTGACTGACAACCTGGGTATATTGTCCAATGCCTTCACATCAAGCCCATGACCTCAATTCACCTATCATTCACTTCCATCATGTCAGCTGAGCCTTTTGTGGATGTCCATTATTCACACACTATATTGTGTTATGATGAATTATCCTCTTGGGAATTTTAGGACATCTTAATCCCAGTCTGACAGAACGCTCTGAGATAAATAATTAACAAGTCCCTATGCTAAATGCAAGTACATCAGAGGATGTGGATTTTTGACAGCTTTTACTGAATAAAAAGAAACAAGAGAGCATGCCTTCAGCAGTGTTGAGCAGCTTCCATCTCTCTTTTTCATTGCATGCAGCCCAGGATGGAGATTCATTATGATTTTTATCCTTAGTTGTTTTCCTGATTAATAAAAAAAAAGTACTTAATTAAAAACCATTATGGGGAATTTATTATAATTTAATCTCACATTAAATCTGGCCTTTCTCCATCCATGCATGTTAAGAAAAGAGAACTTTGTTTCAGAAAAGCCAGTAGCATTTAAATACGCTTTTCCAGTGACAACCACATGTACTTGTGTGCTGCCTGCCATTTAAAGCAGGGCGAGTTCCTGGTGCTCATCAAGCTGTGCAGGGATGGAGAGTAAAGAAGGTGACGGACTCTTTGCCTTCTTATACTGACAGCCTCAGTCTGGCTGGAATTGCAATGTGTAGGGAGCTGACAACTTGCTGCCAATTATTTCCTTGTGGAAGGAAATGGAATGAGCAGAGTCAAAGCCTCGTTCACCATGTCTGTGCTCTGCCAGCCAGTATTAGAGGGGTGATAAAATGTAGTCTTGGTGATATTTCCACCTTTCACACTTCGCTGGAGTTTGACAGGTGTTTTTGTACTCAGTATGGCCCTTAGATGACTTTTGAGACTTGGTAAGAGCCACAGGTCTGTTCCTTTGGGTCTCTGAGTTATGGGGCTGGCATGTACCCCAGAGGATCTGGCTGCAGCATTTTTTTTCCATTTGCTGTTTCTGGAAAAGAGAATGATGTGCCCTGTGCTTGCTCAAGTTCCAGGAGTCATCCCTCAACAACTGGCAAGCTCAAAGTGAACACATGCTTAGTCTAGAAAATCACAGAATCTGGAAAAAAAAAAAAAAAGTAGGTAAAATATCAAAACTGCTTTGAGAATGGATATAACAGGAAAAAGCATTTCCTTTTTTTTTTTTTTCCCCCCCCTATTTTTCACTTCAGTGTTCCAATGTGTCACCTAGATGGAGGAAGAAATAAAAGAAATACAGTTAATTGTGTGTTCTGTAGGATGGCTCCTTCATATCACCCTTTTAAGTCACTTGGAAGCAAGTGTTACTCCTGGCAGAGTGTATCCTTAAGGTATTATTAGCCACACCTGAAAGAACCAAAACTTTAGACACACATGTTCTTTCTCTGAAAACTGGTGAAGAATGTCTCTTCTCATTTCATATAAACTGGGGTGAATGGAAGTTCATATTTATTTCTGTAGTACATGCCAGAGGGAGGAAAGCACTGATTTAGCTGTGTTACACTGAAGGGTGTGGAAGCATCCATGTGAGATACATTATATGGCTTAATCTGGCCAAGACACAAAACAGCCTTCAGAGGTAGATGACTTGTTTTCAGGTCCATACTTGCCACTTTTTCGTTTTCATTGCTATAATGTCAGTTTGAGCCAATGTGAGGATGTGAGGAACTGTTTTTTAACAGCACTGTTTCCCTTTTGAATAAAAGTTTTTCATTCAGAAAAATGGCTGCTTTCAAATAAAAAAAAAAAACAGAAAAACAAAACCAACAACAAAACAAAACAAACAAAACCACCAAACAAAACAAAAACTGTTGAAAAAAATTCCTGAGCCTCTTGGACTGTAGTTGAGATTTAATTGTAAATGTGTAAATAGGCTGAAGGTATGGTATATTACGGTATGAAAATAATTATTTTGATATTTGCTAATAGTTATAAAGCTCATTACGGACAATCTTTTTTAGTTTATTGAAATTTCAATTAAAAGATCCTAGATACATACACTCACTAAAACAGTCATGTATTTCTATAAAATACATTAGTGGAAGTAAACAAAAGATAAAGCTATTAAAGCTGAATTCTGTAAAGCTGGAGGCTAAGGTTTAATGTAACATCTCACTGTTTCTTGCATAAGATGCATTATCACATTTTAGCTGAGGATATTGTCAAACTTTGCAGGAGAAGCAAATTCTCATCTTCTGAACTGTCAGACAGTGCTTTAATTAAGATACAAAGCATCTATTCTCTAAATAAAGAAATGTTGGGTAACTCTTCTCACATTTGAGTTCTAAGGCTCCAATTGACAATATAAAGTAAGGATGTTGCCAGGTTCTCTATGATTTGGCTTTGTAGGTTAGACAATTTCAGTCATCAGTTTTTGTGTCTATGTGTGAGAGAACAGTTTGGGTAATAGATGATAATGGGTTTGTGTCCAGGATACCTTACTTAATGAGAAAGCTACGTAAGAATAGTGATACTGGGAATAATGTTACTGAAGCATTTTTAATTTCTCTGAAAAAGTAATCACAGTTTTATTTTATCAGAAACTTTGTTTCATTTAAAAAATGTGGCTCATAGTTCAAAAAGAGGTTTTCATTAACAGATTTATGATTGAAAAATAGAGTAGAAATAAAGCTGAATAGTTTTGTAACTGTTTACTGACTATTTGCAGAACTTTATATATGTCACTGAGCAAGAATGTGAAAATATGCGTCATAGTATGCATTAGGAAACAGGTGTTTTGAGGGATAAAAGCACTACTACAAAGATTACAGGCAAAAATAAGAAGAAAAAGAAAATGAGTATGATATGGTTTCAGTCAGACTACCACAAGATCAGAAATCTTGCGGTAATTATTTTAAGTTTGAAACTAGATAATAGAAATTAATTGACTATATATTATTTAGATGTTACTGACACTTACTATGTTCTCAGGAAGATCTTTACGTGAAAACTGTTGAAGGTCAATAGGAGTTTCAGCTCTTAAGGTATGAATATCCATTGTAAGTTCTAGGCACAAGAGGGAGGTATGCAGTGCAGTTCCTGAATTACAGGAGGTGATTTTTAATTTTTTTTTCCTCCTACCTGTCTGAGGTGCATGGACCTTCTCATGGAAAGCACTGCTGCATTAACACACCTTCCTTCTGCTGCCCCTTCCAACCTGCCCTGTGATATCTGCTTTGAGCCAAGTCTGACCTTGGTGCTACCTTGTAAGGTGGCATTTCAGTCTTCAGTTTATAATTGAAAGAGAGTGATTAATAGTCCTGATGACATTTATTCTAATTTGTAATTCAGGAAAACTGCATTGCATGTTTAAGAATACATCATTTAAGTTTCATTAATTTAATTGCATCAACAGAATTGCAAAAAATACAAACCTTTATTGGTAGCATAAAATCAAAGCAACCGAAACCTAAGGGCCTCTTTGTAAGCACTATTTACTGTGGGGGGGAAAAAACCAACTGTACAAAAACTCATTGTCTCTTCGAACAAACAAAGAAACAAAAAGACAGCTTCAAGACAGAAAGAAATAAAATAAATTAAAAGATGTGTTAAAAAAGAGATGTTTAGAACGTGTGTGGGTTTCAAGGTTTGGCTTTTAATTAGCTTGTATGTTTTTTCACATTAAATTATTTAGTGGTTTTATATTTTGTATCAATTTAAATGGAGAAGGAATTAAATAGAGCAGATGTAATGAAATTTAAATAACTGAAGAAAATCAATTCAGCGCAGTCTGTGCTATTAGCTAAGCTACACTTCAAGATGTGCTCTAATATTGTGTTTGAACATTTATTCCTTAGGGATTCCTATTCTATTCTGGTACCCAAATGCTTCAGATGCATAAAAAGTTTGCTTTGTGTTGCTATATGCCAGTTCTGTGGTGATTGCTGTGGTGCCTGCACAGAAACGGGTCCCCAGGCTGGTAATGAGACAGCACATGTGCTGTAGTAATAAATAATAGGTTTCATTGTAGGACACAACAGTTTGGTTAACATACACTAGAAAGGAGTGTTTTTAATATGCATATAAGTACTTACTTGTTTGTAAGGCAATACTAGATTTGATAAACCTGTTTAAGTACCAAATCTGGGTGCTTTGGAGAGCTGTTAAGCTCTCAAACCCAGACATAATAGCATACCTATATTGTCTGAGATAGAAGTGGCCTTGTATACACGTGTACACATATGGTTTATTGAGTGTCTGTGACAGACATGAAATCCTTGTATACTGAGAGATGATAGAATTCTAAATGCAGAATATGAAATTACAGTTGACAAGGGAGTAAAACTGAATGATAGCAGTGTAGATGAGATGTCACTGAAATCTCCATCCACCTTGTCTTTTAGTGTAAGTTTCTAGATGATGTATATTTACCCCTAAAAGACTAATTCAGTATTTTATATGGAAGATCAGTAGAATCACTCTATTTGAAAATTTGATCTTTTTTTCCTGTCCATAAATTGGACTGCTTTGTCTCAGACAAGAAAGAAGACAGTGTTGCAAGGGGATAATGCAAAGCAATTAATTTTGGTCATAATTAAGTAGTTCTGTAGGGGATAAATTTCTGTCATCTCCTCTGCCCCAGACTTCCTCAGGTCGGCCTCTTAAAAGATTCATGTTTCAGTGAACAGTGAATCTTGGGCTCATGCCATCTCCTTTGAGGCAGGCAAGAAATGTTTATATCCCTGGTTAGGACAATGGAGATTGTACTTAGGCCAAATATTTGGGAAAGAGTGTGTTTGGGTAAGAATTAAATTGCCTGTAGATTCCATAGAGTTCTAATAAATCCTACTGAGTTTTGGAAGTTACCTGGATATCTAGGGCAAGTAGGGCATGACTATCGTGCGCTGCATCTTCTCAGATTTGCCTTTCATCCCCATCACAGAAAATCTACCCAGGATTTGCACCAGTAACATACTTAGGTTAGGATTCATGTTACCATCTGAGCAGTGCTATTTCCATCAATTTAAGACCAAAACAAAGAAAACAACAACAAAGAACAGCAAAACACAAACAAACCTGAATCTGTATAATAAGCTACTACTGACTGAGCAGATTTCAGTACAATGCTGTGGATTCCACTTAAATCTAACAACTTGACTGTTGAAAAATAAGGAAGAACAGTATTTCTATGACATTGTCAAATATGCTATACCTAGAAACCACATATTTGATAAATAAACATTTCAAGTATTTTTAGGAAACATAACCTCTAATTCCAAACTGGAACATGTTTTCTTTCTGAGACTTTTGACTAGATTTATGCTAAGATGGGGAGAGTGATAATAAAACATATATTGACAATTCACGTGTATATTGAAGATTCAGTTCTTAACCCACTGCAAATGTTGTTGCTCAAGGAAAGCATAAATAGTCTTTTGTATGTAAAACCAATTTCATATCTATCCACTACAAATTCCATTCTGGTTGCATATGAAATACATGATATGAAAAGCCAGAAGTCCTTCCACTGAAATAAGCTTAATTAATGTGAAACACTCATACCAACCAGGAAAAACATTCAGTTTAACAAGGCTTTCATTTTATTTAAATGATGTGAAGTAAAATTGTTAATTATCATGAATTATTCACTATTATGGATTGATTGGAACTGCTAGGAAGACTTCTGTGAACCTTGGCAGGTATTGCCTAAGGTGGGAAGAAAATACATCTTTCCTTTACCCTCTACTTAAAAAAAAACCCAAAAAAACAACCAAAAAAACCAACTAATAAGCTAGCTTTGCTCATAGTTGAGAAAAGAAATCAGACACAGATATAACTGTATCTGAGAAACATTGTGGGAAATCATAAGACATTATGCCTCAGAAGAGGGAAGGGGGCCTTAAGAAGAAATTTGAATTCAACTTTAAGAGTCCATTTTCTCAGATTTCTCATAAAATGTCTCATTCTTTACATTGCTCAAAGTGTAAAGGCATTCTTCATCAGGTGTCAGACGGTTGGTTGTTTTGAGTTTTGGTTTGTGGGTTTTTTTGTTTTGTTTTGTTTTTTCTCAGTCAGTATGGCATCAAAAAGTTTACTATAACTAGAATAAGCAGTTATACCATTTTGACAACCACAGTTCTAATGACTGCAGTCAGCTTACCTTGGAATACTCCATCACCCTATGCACATCTATATATAAACCTATCTAGGCTAAAAACTATGCATAAAATTATTTATGCAAGAAAATCATAAAGAAAAATGACTTATGATTCAGGGAATAAAGAGAGATTACTCTTAAAATATCATGATTTTTTGAAGGTAAGAAAGACACTGAAATCAGAAGGATAAATTCAAGCAGTGTACAAATATTTTTAGATAAGGAGGGGGTTTTTGTTGGTTTGGTTGTTTGGTTTGTTGGTGGTTTTTTGTTTTTTTATTTTTTTTTAATTTGTCCATTTTACTTTTGAAATTTGTACTGACCTTTTTTGTCTCTCTCCTTTATGTTTTCTTGAGCACAGGAATTAAAATCACAGGAATAAAATATGCTCCAATTTAATAAAGTAATCAGTCAGCTAAACACTTCACCATCTAAAAAAACTCCAAACACCAAACCCTATTCCATTACTGTAAAGAAGGAATCTGCCTGATTATACGCTGTGGCCTAAAATAATGGTGTGTCAAACTATTTATATGGTAAATGTTTGAGGGTTTTTGTTTGTGGGTGTTTTTTTTTTAATTATATGAGGGTTTGTTTGTTTGGGGTTTTGGTTTTGTTTTTATTAGGACATATTTTTGCATGAAGAAGCACTTGCAGCAGGAAATGTGTACTTTACATGTGTATTCCAGAAATGGAGCATCTGTTTTATCATACATTTCTAACTTTATTATGTAAATACAATATAAGGATATTTTCTACAAAGTCAGTGGAACATATGTGGTGTAATTCAGTGCTACATTCTGCAGTTACTGAGCATACAGTACCTGTAAAACTCCAGCACACAGCGTGTAAGTAAATGTGCTTTCCGCCTTAGTGTCAATTGAGTGCTTTTGTGATCAACTGCTGTAGTTTTTGTTGGATAACAATGTACTCGATTGATTGAGATCTAGAGCAGCTTTGGATTTAAGAAGCTTCTCTTTGAATTGTGGTTATAAAAAATTATGAGATTGTAGAAGTTGCCACTTTGTTCTTTCTTGCCTTTCTGGGCACTCCGGAGATTGGCTGCCGGCTTTCCCATGGAAAGCTTGTGTCAGAGCACTGGTGGCTTTGCTAGTGCAGCCCCCAGCAGTGTGTTTGCTCCATTGTCATGTAGCTTCTTATTTGTTATGCTGATTTGTGCCATCATCACACATCTGCCTGAACCTGCTAATATTTCCAGTTCCACAGAAAACAAGAAGCCATAACCCTCAATATTATGCTGTGATCTTGGTAAGCTTTTGATTTCAAGAAATCTGAAGTTTTGTTGCAATTTTTTTCTTTGTGATTTGTTTTGCTTTGGTTTTTTTTTGTTTTGCCTTTTTTTTTCCTCTCCCCACAGTATTATCTGGGTTATATATCTGTGAGGGGTTTCTTTTGTTCATTTTGGGGTTTACGTTTTTTTTTGTCCAGCGTATGAAAATGAGATACACAGATAAAATTAAGTCCAAGATCTAAGGCCTGGAGAAAGGTATTGTGAGACTTGTGCTAAAGGTTTGACTTGGCAAGTTGTTGGAGAACATTCAGGTTTTCAAGCATAAGTGACGAATAATAAAAACAAAATAAAACCTCTTGAAAATGCAGTTTATCATTTTACTTCATTAAATAAAGTTAATTTTCCTTATTTTTCATCTCTTCTTTAACCTGTCACAACTAAGCCATGTGTCCAGGTGATAAGGAGGGTCAAGCTGTCTAGGTTTGCAAACCAAAGCTTTTAGTGGTATCTGGTGATCAGGCAGCATGGTGGAAGGGATTCCTCTTGTCACTTCTCAACAGGCTCTTCGTGTTGCTGCACTGTAGTTCACTATTCCTTATATATTTTCTAAAACCACCTAACCATAGGACACAGGTGCAGAGTTCAGTATATTATTGAACTTAGCTGTAATTTAATTTAATAATCCTTAAAGGTTGGGGTTTATATGCTTGAATCTTCTGTTGTGTATGCAAATGCATGTGTTTTACTGTCGTTAATGTAATCTATCATACTGACCAATGATGAGTCAAAAGTCATTGTGTGATGAAAGATGAAGCTGCATTTTTAATCCACTCTAATGCAGTATACACATCGCAAGCTAGAGGTTGTTTTCATGTAGACGTATAAGATGCCTTTTTCCTTAGTATTAAGAATCTCTTTCCTGCTCACGTGGTAGGGGTTCAACATTTCAGTGCTGTCAGTGACTTAAATGAGGGCACAAAGTGTAAAACTTCTCAAATCTTAATGTATCATATGACAAGGAAGTGCCCAGAATATACCAAAAATTATCTGTTTTCCAGTATTCCTTAAGAATGTAGCCCAAAAACGGTTCCATGAAATCCCACAAGAACATCCTGCAGAGTTTGAAAAAGTTCTAAACTTTGAACAATCTGCCAGTCCTTCAAGTTTCAGCTAAGATCTCTTAATTTAAGACTCAGATTGATTTTTGAAAATCAACTCTGCTGCCTAACGTGCCAGTTTAATAGGACTTTGGAAGAAATTCTTCCCTGTGGGCAGGATCTATGAGCTTTTAAGTGCATCTGGGATGAACTGCACTCAACTGCATCATACTGAGTGAGCGACATCAAATGTCCAATCTGACAAGATACTGCCAGAGTTTTCTTTAAGCCATTCTGTGACATTCTTGACATGTGTGTTTAGTTTATTTTTTTTTTTATAATTATATCTTAGCTTTTTCTTCTTTCTGCTATTCAAAATTTGATTCTGATGATGGTTTTCAGTAAGTAGCTCTGGCTAGAATAAAAGAAAACACACTTTCTGGAGGGTGCTAAATTTGTTGGCATGGTTGAATATATTACCTTTATAGAATAGAAGCATGCAAGACTGAAAAAGAAAATAGCACCAGATGTGAAAGTGACATGAGGAAGATGCTTAGGCAGTTTTGAGATGGGATAATGCTTCTTAAGTGTGTTCTTTGAGTTAGAAGGTGGCAATTAGATTTTCATGCAAAGAAAAGTGTGAGACATCCTAATTAAACACCTTTTGGTGGAAGTCATCGTACATAAACCCAAACTACTTCTAGTCATTCTCAAATGTATTGCCTATGAGAGTAACACTGAAAATAATCCTAACAGTGTTTTGGTGTTTTGTTTTTTGTTTTTGTTTTTTGTTTTTTTCTTTTTTTCTTTTCATAAAAATTGGAAGGAAATTATAATTTGAATTTTGACTCAAATATGTACTGTACTCACTAAGTCAATCAAATGCATTTTTAAGCAAATACATTTTTAAGCATGTATTTATGATTATATACATAATCTTAAAAAACGGGTGAAAGTAACTGAAAGGAAAATACAGTGGATTCACCCAGAGTATAAATCTTAGACTTCAGTATTGCAACCACTAAACCTTAATGTTTCGTGTGACTTTGGTTACATCATGTCATCTTTCAGCTGTACTTTCCTTTATGTTAAATACAACTAAGAATATTTACTTCTCAGAGACTGTGAAAAGTTATTAAATACTTCTGTACACATTAATTTTAAAGCTGTAACTGTTAAGATGAAAAATAGTATTTTTTCACATACAAGTCTATTTTGAAGATCGTATAGTGTAGAAATACGATGTTAATGGTATACCTTAAACAGGTTGAAATTTTTTTATGATCACAAGAATGCCCAGAAATGGATTGTGCTGCCTGGAACAAAAGGCTGATAGATTGTCCAGTAGATGGCATATGCATGACAAAAGATGCTGAAGAGAAATGATGACCAAAATGTATGTAAAGGTAAAATACAAAATTTCAGCATTTCTCACCTTACATTTTTGTCTACTTTTAAGTGTTTGGGTTTTGTTTTGTTTTGTTTTTCACATTTCAGTTGGAAAGAATTTTGATTTGGAGGGTAAGAACATAGTGAATCCCATGTAGTCCTTTACAGAATTGGAATTACTAACAAAGGACATGAATTGTTCTTAAAAACTTGACATGACTGCACTTGAAAGTTAAAACTTGAACGTGTTCAGTGGGAGTGCAACACTTCTTTTAAAAAATATTTGAGAAAGTTTAGGAGCAGCGTGTTGTTACACTCTGTGTAGTAAAGAAGAATTAAGGAGCTTTGGGTGTCCTGTTAGCCCAGGTCACAGCCTGGAGTAGGAACAGTGACGTGTTTCCAGCATTGCCGTCAGGACTGACACAGTATCTCTGGTAAAATAAAAATCGTTGTAACAGGTTGCCAGGAGAAGGTCATTTTCCTTTGTACTCAGTTTTCTCCAGGACTCACAGTTAAACGCCTCTTATTTCTTTTGACTAGAATTACTTCCATTAGGGAAATGTTGCCTGAAAATAGCATGCAGTATTAATGTATCATTTGTTTCTGCTGTTGCCAACAGTAACATATTTCTTTGGCTCTCACCCCCTGACTGCTGATGAGATCAAGTTGATTAGTCAGCAGCTATTGCCAAGCACCTGCTCTATTTTTTTTCCTGATGTGCAAAACTCTTGAGGCACTATCATGCCTTGTTAAAGCTACATTTGTTATTCAGCTGTAGTTTAAGCAAATATATGTATGTGTGTATATATATATTTAAGTGGATTTATTTTTTGAACAGACTTGTAATAAGTCAAATTTATGGTTCTGTTTTATACATCTGAGAACTGAAGATGCTATTTTTTTTCCACTAAGTTCACATTTTGGATCTATCATTCAAGCTCTATATTTCATTATTAATAAAGTTGCATTGTTCATAGGCCCATTTCTGGAAATGCTACTGCACTCTTCAGTGCTATCTTGATTTTATTATAAATTACTAACTGCTTTGGACTTTATCATCATAGTTTAGGTTATGAATGTGTCTTAATGAAATAAAACATTTCATTCCTATTCTTTAGAGGAACAGATGCTAATGAGCTCTGTTCACTCTTGTTATTTCTGGAAATTCTGGATTTTACTCTTCTTTCTATAAATACATATGAAACTAAGAGAGATTAATGCCCTTTCTGGTGATGTGGCCAAAAGAGATATTTGCCTGTCTCTTCAGCAGAGATTTTAAATTGCCAGCTTTCTGATCTTCTTTTGGGATTATAACAGCATTACATCGAAATGCCTTTTGTAGCACACAAAGTGTGAGTAAATCCAGCGCCCACTACACTTATCTATATGCAGTGTTTCCTACCTAGTTCAACTCCACTTCTGTGATTGTAGCAGAAGCTGTAATTTTAAACTAAAAAATACTGCAAACAGTATTTTGGATATTTAACATTTATATAATATTGTTAATTGAGTTTCATTGAATGTAAATTGATATAATTTGATATATATTGTTATTAAACTCATATGAAACTATAACAATCTGTGAAGTTTGTTGTTTAGTTTAATTATATGACGATACAAAATTCAGCTGCTGATGTTTGATGAAGATAACTGACTTAATGAGTGTTTTTTCTTGCATAAAGGATATCAGCCTGTACCATTGTTTTCTTCTCTTTGTCCTTTGCAAGGAGGTATTTACTTGATCTGCTCTTTTTCCTACTTTTCCTTTTAAAATAAGGCAGTTGCATGTGTATTTCAGTTGTGTCTGTTGCCATTTGCATACTAGTAAGATTTGAATGGATCTGCTAACATACATAAATTGAAGGTCTGTATTTTGTGTTTTGTGGGTTTGGTTTTTTTTGGGGGGTGGGTTACTGGATATTAAAGGAGATATTAAAGGAGTTGTAAAGCAAGCTGAAGTACATGTAAGGTTTTGGGTTTTTGTTTTTGTTTCTGTTTTGTTTTTTAAGTTAGAGGAAGATTACCTTGTTGACATTTTAGAACACCTTTTTTGAAGCAAATTATTTTGATATTTTTAAAAGTAAATTGATGTAGTTTTCTCCCTGAGTTGCTAGAAACTACTTGAATAAAAACAGGGTAGCAAGGCATGCTTACTCAATATACATGTCATCTTCTAGTCATGCCTGTGAAGTTAGTAGCTCAGCTGTGAAGCTTAAAAGAGTTTTCTAAGGCAAGCAGTGAGCTGGAGCTGGTGGTGTTACGCAATTTGCGATTTGTCAGAGCAGTTGGCAATTTCAGGCTAATGGTTTCAGTGTGTGTCCTTCACTTTGAGCCTGTTTAAAAATATAACACTAATGTGACTTGCATTTAAATGCATTTGAATTATTAGAGTAAAAAGGTAATAAGCTCTAAGGTTTCAACCTCTACAAATGAAAAGTATAAATTATATGTTTAAAGAAGCGGTCTTTTGCTGTTTCTGTGCAGCACTGTAATAAGATTTCACTGCTAGATGTCAAGATGCATTTGACAGACTATTTCTTACTCTTCTAATAGTTTTTCTTCATGCTTTTATCTACCGTTCTCTCTGTTGTACTCCCTTGTCTACTGCAACATTTTTGGCAGTATCAAGCTGCCATAATATTGCCCAGCGTCTCAAATCTTCTGATTGCACACATCCCAGAAATATACTCTGGCATGGGAACTGAATCCCCTCCCTCCCTCCCTCTCACCATAAATATGGAAACGATGCTTCTCTACTTTTCTGATGAGAAATTCCTACATTCCTTGTTTCTGTTCAATAATAGTCGAACATAATTAATTTGTGCACTCATACTGCACCATATTAAGTTTGTAAGATATTTCACATAAGTGATATTTCATACCTCATGGACTGAACTTGGTGCTTCAGTCCCAGAAGACAATTTTGTGCTCCCTCCATTTTCCATTGTGTTTGATCTGTTCTGGTCTCTGGTACTCAGAAAGGTGCCCTCCAGAAATTACTTTGCACCTGTGATTAAATTTTCCCATGGGCTGCTCATGTAAGGTAGCTTTTCATTTTAGGATTATGAATATTATAGACCAAGCTGAGGTGAAACCAGTAAGTTTTCACACTGCTGCAAACTGGTACTTGGCCTCCTGCAATTTCCGTAGGCTGTGCACTCACCTAAGTGCATATGCAGCTAATACCACTTTTCCAGAAGTTTAAATGTATGAAGTTTAACTTACTTACTTACTTAGTGTTATTCATTCATTCATTCATTCATTCATTCATTCATTCATTCATTCATTCATTCAGTTAGTTAGTTAGTTAGTTAGTTAGTTAGTTAGTTAGTTAGTTAGTTAGTTAGTTAGTTAGTTAGTTAGTTAGTTATTCTCCAGTGATGGTTTTCAGTGATGCATATAGATCCAGCTCTTCTGTGATTGGTTTTCAGGACTAAAACAAAGGCTATTTGACAATAGCTGTACATTTGACTACTTCTGAAGAATCTTAGATTCTTACTAGAAGTTAACTAAGAACCCTAATGTAGTATAATATATTTAAAAGACTCTTCAGCACTCCTGTAGAAGTTCTGCCACTATGTCACTTTAATCTTCTCTGTTAATTTGCTAGCATTAGCTAAATTCTTAAAACCACGCAGCATAAGAAAGGAAGAAATAGAAGAGAAGAGCTCTTCCTAGTTCATGTGGTAAATAAGGGCTGTTTTTACTAGTGGAGAAGTGATACTGTGACAGATGTTCTTTTGGTTTCATCCTTTCCTCCCTTTCCTATAAAGCGCATTTGTCAGAGACAGGTGATTGCACATGACATCTTAGATGTCAAAAGCACATGTGTGATGTATTCATTTAGGGCCTCCCTATTTCAGTTTTCCCTGTTAAAATGATTAGTTATGTCAGAAAGCATTAAATTCATGTGCAATGTTTTAATCTCAAGTACTCTAGTTCAAATTCAATTTCTTATTGATTTCTGATCTTATTTAGACCAGTGGCTGGATTTGTTTTGGAACTGGAAAACCACGAGAAGAGTAAAATTTCTTTGTAGACAATCAGCCTCATTTTTCCTTCTTTTGTTTAATTAAACAATAGGAATAAAGGTTGTCTTGAATCATAAAGAATGATTTTCACTATAGTTGTTAACAGATACAGAAATCTTTAAAGCCCTGTGTTCAATATATGGAGAAGGTGATAATATTTTTTTTCTGTTAGACTTCTTTTTAGCCAACATGACAGCCGTGTGTTGGGTGAGGTCATATTGTTAGAAAAAACTGATGAAGAAGGTCTGAAATAGAATTACTGTTCATATAAATAAAGCAGAAATGGCTTAAAATGCATTAGACAAGCACACAAAATATAGAAACTAATTTTCTGCTTATTGTTTAATTGAAGTTTGGCTTTGTAACACAGCTGAATTAAAAAAAAAATCTAGCATTTTCAGTTGTTATTTGTTTATAAAGTGGAAGACAAAGGCTGAGCTGTTGAGTTGTGATGCAGGGTATAATAACATCAGGTTTTCGAAAAATTTTGTTAATTCCTGATTGTCTTAAATTGCATACATGTTTAGGCCTGTAATTTATATGAAGAGTGCTTTGGTAAATCTCACAGTGTCAGCAGACCTCTTAATATACCCTTTTTCCATATGAGTATGACTCAACTGCTGCTTTAGATGACAAAACGCGAGACTTTCCTCAGAGAGTAGCTGAGGAATATATCATACAAATTCTATCGAGAATATAGGAGACCAATTATAAACATAATCTTTCTGTGACCTTATATGCTTCAGATATCCTCATTAACAGAGCCCAGATCAGATTGCCACCATGTGGCACAGCATATGCCAGAGTAAAGAGGGGCTGTGACTCTGCAGTGTAAATTCATGAAATGAAATCAAGCTGCAGATCAGCCAAAAAACAAAACCCAACTACTGGTACCCAAAAATACCACCCCCCCCCACAAAAAAAAAAAAAAAAAAAAATCCAAAACAAAATTACCACCCTCAACCCCCTTCTCCCAAAAACAAAACAAAACCCCCCCAAACATAACATCAATTAAAAAACCCCTTAAAAATATTTTTAAAATTCTGGTTACACTTACACTGAGATTATGGCATTTACATAATGAAACATAGAAAAGCATAGGAAAAGACGTAGGGAAATGTGAATTATCATGAAAACATATGCTTCAATGTTAGAGATGGAAATACTTTTAAAAGGAAACAAAATTACCTGAGTAAATACTAAAACTTACAGCTGTAGTTTAAATCAGCAAAATTAGGTGTGTGTTTTGCTTAGTCTAAGACAGTGTTTTATGGTTGGAACCATCTTATCCAAACTGATTCGCCTCAGGTTCATCAAATCTAGATCAGCTTTTCAGTGATAATTATGAATGCCCACTTGTAAGAAAGGTCATGGAGGAAGTAACTTTATCAAAGTAACACATAAAAGGATGATCAATCCCTGTTAACTCCTCCCATTCCGCACTGGGAGAATGGAAATAAGACAAAGAGAAGTAATTCTAGATGTATCGGTATAAGGGTCTTGCTATCGCTAGCACATCTATGCTCATTTTTGGGCTACTGACCTTACAGTTTACAGTTTTTTGTTGAAATCACACTCTCTTAGGACAAAAAAGGTGATGTTTTTATACAACAGGCTAATAGGAAATTAATGTATAGGGTAATTCATGGTTATTTGGATAATTCATTCCCATGAAAATATGACATATGCCATGCACAAAGACTGTAGAATCAAGGCACAAGCGAACAGTTCTAATTTGGTTTAACATAGAATGTAACAGCTTTTATGGAGATGAAAATGCAATCCTTCAGAATTTGTTAGTCTGTATTAAACCTTTAGTGAAATAAGCTGTATCATTCTTCCCGTGGCACTTCAGACACCTTACCAAAGTCTTAAAAAAATCTCTTCCTCATCTTGTAATTCATTTGCAATTCAGAATCAACTGTGGAGAACAAAATTTGTATTTAAGATACATTCATGAAAACTATGTCTGAAACCACTTTTACACATACTCCTTGTGGCTTTTACACTGTTCATGCAAGAACAGAATTGAATATTTGTATAATGTTTTAAAATCAGGATTTGAAGTTTAGTGTGTGTTCTACATTGTTCTGTTTAAGCTTGATATTGATATGTTCTCCCTGGGTATTTATCTTCTTAAAATGACATAAAAAAAATCGTTGGATTTGGTGTTTTAGAAAGCTTTTGAGGCTACTGATACCCAATAACTCTATGCTTGCACATTTTTAATAGCTTAATATATCACAAAATAGGTGAATAGTATTTTCAAATAAAAATACTTAAAGGAGAGTGTGAAGCATAAAAAAAAAACACAAAAAAACAATAGGTTTATTTTATTGTACTGAATATAATTGTAATTGTGTCATTTGCTGACAGAATCCTGTGCTGGCTAGGAGGAGCTAAAAATATGACATATACGGAAAAAAAAAAAAAAAGAATGCTGGAAGATGAATAGGCCTTCTAGGGGGTTGATCTTTACAGATCAGATAAAGTTTCTTCAGGTCTCTGTCTTGCAGTCTGTGCTGCATCAAAGGCTGCTTTTCAGAGTCAGTAATGTGCACTTGGAATCAGGGGACAAGACTTTCATAAATGGACAATTTGAGATTGATCATGGCTGGGCTTTGGGTCTCTTTTTTAGTTGTTTTCCTTTCCTATTATTTTTTTGTGTGTAATCTTTTGTAATCTCTTTAAAAGTTAAAGGTTGATAGGCTGGTGGAGTGAATAACAGTTACATCTTATCTATGTTTCCAGTAGCTGCTTTCCTTTAAAGGTAACTGTTTTCTTTAAAAGATTTGGCGAAATCTAGTGGAAGGTAGCTGTTGGCTCCTTTCAAAGTATGATTTAAAATACTTATTTATGGGCAGTGACTGTTTTTCAAGGGATTTTTTTTTTATTGATGAGCTAAGTATTCTGAAATTTCCTGAAAATAATACACTCTGCAAACTATTTAGAAAAAAGAGAGCAGTTCTCATTATTAAAAAAAAAATAAAAAGTTTAAATTAAAAAAAAATAGAAGTAATTGTCTAATCTAGGAAAATTTTTTAAACAAATGCTTGTTTAATCACAGTGTTTTCAAGCACCTTAAATTTGACATCAGCTACTGTGTCAATCACACTGGCTAAATCTGGAGTCAGCTTTTTTGATCCCTTAGAAGCACCATATCACATCTGTCAGGCATCCTCCAAAATGACATGAATAAATGCTACAACATTCTGTTAGCCTTTGCAGTCCTCTTTTCCTGGTCATGATTTCTCAATTTATCTACTACTTCAGTGTAAATTCACTACCATAGTCTGAGAATCCATATTCTCCAGCACACTGTACAAAGTAGGGTACTTTAAGTATATTGAAGTAAGACAGAACATTTTTGTTACATGTTGGTTTTGTTCTCTCTTCCCTTTTTAGTGTTGTTTTGTTTTTCATGCTCTGTATCCAAAAAGATGATGTTAAATAGAGCTTTCCTCAAGGCATGAAAACATCTCACAAGCTTTCATCTTCACAAAGCACAACACAGAGGCATGGAGGAAGAAATGATTAAAAGCTAATGTGCAGGTGTATTGTTTTTCAGGTTTGTTTTAAGCCATTTCTGCTCATTTTTGTACACATAAAAATTTGAATCTCAGTATTAATATTTGCTGGAGAAACCTGTAGGGAATTGCACTGGGTCATGGTATTAAAGAAGCTGTTGCTGTATTAAACTTTCATTGTGATGAAAGGGAGGATGGGAAGCTCCAGGTGTCAACCGGCTGTTGTGCTGCTTCTCTGTTGGTGTTCTCCAGAGACTCTTCCATCAAAATAGGGAAGGCCAGTCCTGACATTTGCATACCTCAAAAGGAAGCAGATATGATTCTTTGAGAGATGAAAAATTAGTCCCCCCTTGTGTCACAATAAAGGGCACAAGTAACTTGAGTTTGCTTAAGCGTCTGGCTAGTTTTGACCCCAGAGTCTTGATGATTCGTAACAAAGCTCTCCCTGTGGAAGGGTGAATGTATCCATTATGAGACTCCATGTTGCTGTAGTAGCAATATTCTCCCTGCACAGAAAAGAAAATCTGAAAGCACCTTTGCTTTGTTATGCATATCTATATCTATCTGTGTCTATTTAAATTTTAAACTCATCTTTCCTAAAAATGCCTGGATAGAGTGATACTTGGTTTTGCATGTGCAGACTTCTTATAAGCAATGAATTTATTTTAAAACACACATTTTTTGAAAATTAAGTCCTTGCCTGATCTATGTCCTTGTGATAGCCTGCACATAAGTGTTGCTGAGGAATGTTCTGTTGCAGATGAGCTGGGTAATCAGATTACTGCAGTAGACTGGCCTCTGGGACATGATTCTGTATGTTTTTTCCATGTGCAACTTAATAGCTGTAGAATCTCAGGATTCTTCTGGTGCAGTAGGAGAAAGTGAAAATACAATATTTATCCCCATTTTGACAGATCAGATATCTTACTTTTGTGATCACTCAAAGATTTATTATAGTCCTGGCTAAGAGCCACTAGCCTAACTACTTGTAATTGGTGTAGCATTTATAGGAATAGTTGATGGAAAGGTGAACTCTCAGAGAAAACAATACCGGATTGATACCAAGTGGGTTAGGCTTTAATTCTCTTTCTGATACAGGGTACTAGGAAGTACATTCTAAATATAAATTCCAGCTAAACTGTACATTCCAGCTAAAATTCTGAAAAAAAAAAAAAAAAAAAAAGAAAAAAGATTATTAGGCAGTAGAGCAAATGAAGAAATCAAAAAGGTATCTCAGCCTCTTGCTGGAGCCTGTATGCATAGACCTGGCTTGTGGTCATGTATACTTCCAAGTGAGATGTTGGGTTTGGGTTTTTAGAAGTCAAGAAACAGCTGTTTTCTCATTGTTTGTTTCTGAACAAGTTGCTTGTACTTTTGTATGAGCTTGAGTGCCTTTAGCAGAGCTCTGTACATATGCCCCAAATGACAGCTTCTCATTTGGAAAGCTCTTTTAAGGCACTAAGGGCTGTAGATATTGCATGCAGTGTTATTTTAGCAGCTTGCTTAGGCAGTTCTAACTTAAACCTTACTGAAAAATTCTTAAGACTAAGAATACAGTATCTCTTTTGTGAGGGATATTCTTTTACTTCCCCCTGCATCTGGGACAACAAAACCAACTCAAAACACTGTGGTGTTTTGTTTTGTTTTGCTTTAAGCGTTTTCACGTGATAGTGCAGATTAGCTAAGGAATCCACCAGTGGAGCTGAGGAATTTCAAGCGTGGCTGCAGTCCTTTCCATGGCAAATTCCTGGTAATGCTAATGATCAGTATATATTTCTCTTCATAATCCTTCTATCAGTTTGTGCATTTGGGTTTTACTGTCTTTTTTGATTCTCTAAATACCTTAAGGCAATGAAGAGGAGTGTGAGGGAAGTTTGATGACAGTGTTAACTGCAGCTATTTACACATGTTGTGTTAAATTTTGCTTTGCTACAATCTGGTGAAACATGACTTAGACAGCTTGAACTTATCAGAGTATATACAAATTTAGATGTGGGACTCGCTAGATTGAGTGAATGAGTTAGATGGACAAAGTTGTTAGTATATTAGAAAAAAACTGATAATACTGTAGATGTTTGTTCGATGCAAAAGTTGGACTCTGCTTTTTCCCAGTGTAATTTATGAAATTATTTCCTAGTTTTTCTTTCATTATGTGGTACTTGGTTACTGTGGAGGTACTTCCAGTGGGCAATGCCTGTAAAGAGTTGGTAACTTTCTGTTGGCTGAGAATGATTTCAATTGCCAAAAAAATAATTGAGTGGGGCCACATTTTGTCAGTAGAGCACACAGATTTGTTGAGGTTTTTCTGTGTTTATAGAAACCTGAAAAAAGGAAAAGATTCTAAGTTCTGCTTTGTGAAATGTATCATCCTGGTGGTTGTTAGAGAGGGAGAGGGATTGCCCTCAGGGTTTCAGGTAGCACAGCAGTTGCAACCTGGAATGGGTCTGAGGTGAGGTTCTGACAGCACTATCTCTCTGATTCCAAGTTACATGAACTTTCTGGTCATACTCCTTTTGGTTCTTAGCAAGAACTGACAAGGTGACTCAACTGAAAATGTGACTTACAGCACCAGAACGTTTTGTGTAGGATTTGGTCTGAATATTAAAAGGATCATCAAACTTCTGGTGCACATACTGTTACATAGTTAAGTGTTTGCATCCCTGCTTATCTGGTGGATTTAGTCAGGTTAGATTTGTTAGAAAGGGACCATGACTGCCTAAAAATAGTTGCTGAAAATTTTATTGGGCTGTAAAATAATTTAGTTCTAAAAGTAAGTCACTTAACAATTAGGACATGGCTGAGTCCACATGAACTACATTCAAATCAGGTAGCTACCTCTTCAGAGTGAGGTTTTACTTTCGGGATGGGTGTTTGCCTCCAGGGCTGCTGGCATGTGGGATGATGTGTGCAGCTCAGCTGGAGAACACACATTACCTTGGTGAATTCTATATGCACAGTTATTATAAACTTCTTATAAGCATGTCAAAATAGCTTTTTTTTCTTCAGACTTGAATTTTTGTGTGAGGTGGATCGTGTCATCCAACCCAACAGATGTGTCTGTATAAGAGATTGATTTGAAACAGCATCATCTGATCATTTCTGTGCACTGTGCTTTGCCTCCTGTGGGTCTAAGTGGACAGACTGGGCCTCATTCATATTAATATAAATGGGAAAAATGCCCTCTGGGAACATGCCTGTTACTCTCCAGCTGCTAATTCAATCCATGATACCAGACTCCAGCTAGTCAAAATTACTGAGTTTTCTGTTCCCTAATAATTACAGAGCTGTCAGTAGTTCCTATAATTAAAGCTAAGGGATATAATGGAGAAATAAATGCCCATACGACAGTGTTTTAAGAGTCTAATAAATACTGTTCATTGGATGGTAGATTACGTTAATACATACAAGGCAAGGTGGTATGTGTAAGGAGAAAGTATTTTCAGCAGGATATTGATGGATTTTGAACTTAACTAGAACTTCTGAAATAATATTGGAGTGAGGGTTAAGTTGTCTAATTCTTGATTATAGTACTTCAATATGCAAATAATATAAAAAATGGCATTTCTGAAATGAGATGCTGTACCTTTATTTAAAAATACACAATTTTCAAGTAAGTGCAAAAAAGCGTAAATATATATAACCTATATAGAGAAAATACATATAGGAAAAAATAAAAAAGAAAGACTTTACCATGTGATGAATAATCAGTAAAGACTAAAATGTATGTCCTTTCTCTCTTTGGTCTTCAGCGCCTTGCTAAAGAAGCTGAGAAGTACCAAGCATCACATCAGTGGAGGGATGAGTTTGGGGTAAGTTTCAGTTTTTCTCCTTTTAACCTTCATGGATTTTTCCTCTTTGAAATGTTAACTCTATTCTTGCAAATATCATGTTTATATATCCACTACAGATGAGTCATTGATTATGAATGGGCATTTTATTTAATTCTGTAAACAGAGTCTCAGTCAGGATGTCTAGAGAATAAAGTGAACTTCTCCCTTCAGAAGCTCATAGGGAGCTTCACAGACCAGGGATGTAGCTCTGAGTTGTGCACAAGACATCTGTTTGTTTTGACACACAAGGAATTATTAAAGAGAAGAAATCTGAGTGATGGTTACTATCAGTTAAAAGTGCACTACTCTAAGCACTGAAACAGAATCATAGAAAAGATTTTTAAAAGTTGTCTTTGGCTTATATGGAGGGGGAAAAAAGGCAGGATAAAGTTGAATACAGGATGAGGTTATCTACATGACTTGGCAGTCATAGATTATTTTTTAGAATCCCTTTTTGTAGTTTAATCACTGCATCTCATCTCTTTAGTGTTCTCATACTGCTGAAAGAGGCCCTAACCTGGTCAAATATTAAATTAATGTCTTTAGTCATTTCAGACTTTTCTGAAAAACAAGTGACTTGATTGTAAAGTGTATAACATTGATTTTTTTATTACAAATCAAGCTAAATTAATATTGTACTGCATGATTATAAGCTTCTTAATTTTTGGCTGTGGTTCCCTGCTAAGTGTCAAAGTTATTTATGATACCTTTATTACCTGTTCCTTCAGGAAAAAAAAAGCAGATGGTGCTTTTATGTGGTGTTGCTACAAACCTAAACTGTGTTTGCAGATCCACTAGAATCATAGTGGCACACAGTTAAATACACAATGGGTCACTTGGGGTCAGCTGTGCACCCCCGGCCTCCTCACTGATGGGACAGTGTGAGATGCAGAAAAGGCCTTGGTGGTGCAAAGGAATTGCTCAGCTATAACAAAAACTTGCCCAAATTATCAACACTATTTCCAGCACAAATCCAAAATATAGCCCACTATGAACGAAATTAATTCTACCCTAGACAAAGGCAGCACAAATGTCCATTCTAATCCAGTGTTACTCAGGCACTTGGAGATCTGAAAACAGACCAAAAAAAACCCCTAAGGTCACGCCATATAAGTCAGATTGGAGTGACTGGCTTTAGAAGTTCAGAGAGGATCTGGACACAGCTTGAATGATTTTAAGTGTGTTCTCTGCACAGGCACAGGTTCTAATACATGGTAAAACACAGAATACGTATTCTGTAGAGATTCTATAATGAGAATGCTACAGTGACCTTTTCTGCTAATCTCTCTCTCTCTTGTGAATAGAAAACACAACCTGCAGGTTTGATGCACTCAGTGCAGAACTGCGTGAATACAGTCAGAATTTCCTTCTAATTATTGTACTTCTGTGTACATTCTGGCATCACATCAACAACACTGGCTCAGATTTTGGTTTTCTTTTCACCCTTTACTTGCTGTAGAAGTCAGTCAAGCCAGAGTGACTTCAGATTTTATCATCATTCATTGCCAAGGAGAGATCTCAAAATTATTTTGAAATGTGATTTTACATTAATTTGTGGCTCAGGAAAAGACTATGGTCAGTATTGAAAAAAAAAAAAAAAGTTGCTGGATTTATAATAAAGTAACTGCAAACTGAGCTTGTGTTTGACTGTTTTGAATTTGGATGAGAACAGTGTGCACCGTATAATAACCTTGACATTAGGTTATGCAATTAAATTTCAAATAAATGTATTAAGCCTCTTATAATTTAATTTGTTCCATTTTTGCCAGAAGTAATCTTTCTTCTCTTCTGGCCTACTTTTTAGAAAATGCCTGCTCAAATTAGTTTGCACACAGATCTTTCTGATAAACTTAATTTTCCCTGGAAGACTCATTCTCCTAATGGCTATAACAGAAAACAGAAGATAGACTGTGAAACTTTCTGCAGTTAAGGGTTCTTAAAGTACTTCTGATAGCATTATGACTGGTCTACATCATGCTGTATGAGGTTCATTTCTCATCCAGGATTTGGTTTTGGGTGATGAAAGCCCTTCCAGCAGCATTGCACATGAGTCATTGTAGAAAGAAACTCATGGGACAAGCTATTTCTGCTTCTAATGAGCTTGTGATCAGCAGTGTCCTTGACAATCAGATTGCAGCCAAATAATAGCCTATTAGGTTTTAAGGAGAAGATATCACAAACATTCCTTCTGGTGAAATATATGACCTGGAACTTGAGTGGAACATATGCAAAAAAAGGAAGGGCAAACAAGGCTGACCATAAGACCTGTCTGTACAGAGCTACAAGGGATGTGTCAATCAAAAGATTGCCAGAGTGCCTGTTCTAACACCTTATTCTAATTAAGTTTATTACACAGTTCACAGCAAAAGAAGCATATAAGCATTAAGAATTTTATTTTCAGATTAATGTCACAGTATAATAAAAATTCAGCATCCTCAGATACAGTCTTTTGAAATTAGCTAGTAGTGGGAAAAAAACCCCTTTGAAGATCCAGATTTGATCCCACGGCCTCTTTTTTGCTCTTCCGACACTTTTTTCCCCAGTCTGTACATAGATGCCGTCAGCAAGGCCACCAAGTTTGCCAGGGACAGTTCACCCTCAGAGAAGCCATGGCTGTCACCAATCACCTTCCTGTCCTCCTTGTGCCTTAGTATAGTTTGCAGGACGATCTGATGCATGACTTTGGCAGGATCAATAGACAAAGGAATCTTAGCCAAAATTTTATTTTGTTTTTCTCTGAAGTACTCTGTCCATGTTTACCAAAACGAAAAATAGCCATGAATGTAGAAAGCTCAGACTGAAAGTAGTTTGAACCTGGGAAGCTGTAACCCAGCAAATTACTGAACAGTGAATATCTGGTGTCAGCTGAAGTATTTTCATATTCTTTCCTTCTATCACCTTGCATAGTTATCTAAATATATTTTCACTGGGCCTATATATATTATTGTAGTTAATAAATGAACCCTTTTATGAACAAAAATGAAAATCTAAAATGAGATAAGAATGTGGGTCTTACATGTTTACCATTAGTTTTTAGCTAAGTGACAGAAATAAAGTTCATAATGGCAATTGGTATTTTGCACTGGTAATTAAACATGAAAATAATTTTGGCAATTACTAATTAATTTACTAAAGGCACCAAGTTTTTCAAAGTAATAATAATTAAGAATAATAATTAAAATTACAATATGTCTTCCAAGTGAAAAAGAAAAAATAAGTAATGCTGGATTGTAACGTGTTGTTTCCTGATTAAGCACAAAGTTGGTTAAAGTATCTGTGGATTAAAATAGTCATTTTACATCTATGACCCTAAAATAATGCTTACCTGTTAAAAAACTGTTAGAGAATATTTGTGAAGTTTGTGAAGGCAAATCAAGAATGCTTAGCTTCAGGCAAATAAAGAAATGCCATTCTCTATTTCCTATTCCACTAGTATCGCCCAATTCCCCAGCTGCATGTACAGCTGGAGGAATTAAGCCTACTTGAATGTTTTTAGATTAAAGTAGTGACAACTCAGAGGTACAAACCAATATATGTAAATGAATCAGTCCTGACATTCTGAAATTTCATGTACACTACAGAGTGAAAGAGGGGATGGGTTTGACACTTGTTATGGTCCAATTAGTTTTCTGTCATAAAGATGCATGAAAAAAATGTACATGAACTGGAAGGAGGAAGGGAGAATTCTTTATTAAGTAATTGCTGTTATTCCCCAAATGGGTCTTCTACAATTACATTTGATACCACATTTGATTGCCTTGCAATGGTTGGTTAACTAAAGCAATTTTGTTTCCAGTTGAGTTGCAATATTAATTGTACTTACACATGTATAAACATAAGGGATATCTCATTGATATTTTAACAAGGGGAGTCTGTATGGATGGCCTTTTAATATCCACTTATTTATATGAAGACTGAAACTCAGACTTCTAAGAATTAATTATCTCATAAAAATGCCACACGAAAATTCTTTCAGTATGGCTTACTTTTAACCAATTGTGTCATTTTTTATTCTTCTGTATAAATGATGATTTTTTTCTGTCTTGTTATTTCTGAGACAGCATTTGTTCTGATGATAATATGTAGGCTGGTGTTTGTGTACCAACTGGGCTTAAAAGTAATGACAGAAGGTCATGGGAACATTACTTTGGAGTTACAGGGTTTCTTCCTGGTAGAAATGTTGGCTGCATGAAACTGTAGTAAAAAGTTGCTCAGCAATGAAATGGAAGATGAAAAGGATAACTGAGATAAAAAAAAGTCTTCTGTCACAAGAGTTGATCCAAGCAGTGACCTGCAAGAGCAGAGCAGTACTAGGTGTCTCTGTTGTGAAGATTGAAGATTTTCAGGACTGTCTATTGTGGATGCTACAATAATGATAAAATGTTGCCTCTTAAAAGCCTCTACTGCAAAACAAACAAACAAAGCACCAAACTTTCAGCTTTCACACTGTTTCATTATAAAGAGGCAGTTTGCTAAGCATGTTTTGTCTTTTGAAAGAGGGAAAAACGGTGAGGGAAGCAAACTGGATTTTTTTTTTTTTTTTTTTTTTTCCTCAGCTCATAAGAGAGAGGATACAGTTCTCCTGTGGCTTGTACCTCTGATACCCGTCTTGTGTGCAAAGATCATCTTCTGAGAAATGAAACTGTTTAGATTTGGCACCAGATCCTAGGGTACAGGGAACTGGTCCTCACAGGCATAAAGTAGGTTTGGAATCCTTTCCTAGCAAGTCATAGATACTTCATAGTTTTGTGGAAGTTTTAATAACAGTAAACACAGACAAAGAGCCAAAATTGTCTGTATCTACAGACAATGCTCTGATTCAAAACTCAGTGTAATAAATCTTGGATGGATTTTGACTAATTTTGGATTATGTCTCACACTTCTAAAGCCTTAGTGACTTAAAAAAAATCCCCAAAATGGTTGATTTAAATTGACAGATTTAAATAGACAGATGGTCAGGGTTTTAGGGTGGATAATATTTTATTCTCTGAAGGGCTGTGTGCTACCTTCTTATCTGTGACCTATAGCTTTCATTTGAGTATAATTTCAATTGCATGTGCCCTATCTACCTGAAAGGTATGAGATAACATTTTTTCTGTCAGTGATTGTTTGCACTTGGACATCTTTCTACTCCAGGAATGGAGCTCTGTGGGTACACTGTGAGGAGCAGCAAGATGAGGTGCAGAGGAAATAAGAATAAATCATATTTACTGAAATCCCCTGTGTGGGTCATTGACTTAAGAGTTGGACTTGATGATCCTTGTGGGTCCCTTCCAACCCAGAATAGTCCGTGATTCTGTGATTAAAATTGGATGGTTTAAGGGTTGTTCTGATATTTACTGCATGTTTATCCTTCTTGAATCACGAATGTTCACTTCAAGTATTGCAGGAACAAGGATTTCTGCATGATTTTCAATTTCATTTATCAGAGGGACAGGAGATGCTCTGGTTACAGCCTTCGAAGCACAATCACCTCAGCTTCCCAGGATCTCCATCATTAGTAAGGAGAATTTCATCTTAATGTAGAAATCTACTGTGAACCTGCCCATGCTGAAGCCCGTTTGGAGATGAGGTATAAGCCAACCAGATTAGTGCAGAATTTGTCTGGCTTTCCCTCCAGGGAACAAGATCCCGCTGTTCAACTGTCTGTCTCCGGCATCCTGCCCCTAATTTTTTTTGGTTCTTACTGCAGAAGGTCTCAGTGTGACTCGTAGTTTACAAATATCTAGGAGGCACTAGTTAGATAAAAGGAAAACGTCTTAAAGGCAATTAAAAAAAAAAAAAAAATCTAGACCATAGAAAACTTTTTATGAATACTGCTACTTGCTACCTTGCCTGGAGTTTTATAACTTCTTAGACTCTCTCAGGTGAGTCTTTCAGTCTAGAAATATTGGTTTCCTCTAAAATAAGGGTTGCCACAGGACGTCTCTTCCATGCTTTTTTCCCCATAATATATCTAATATGATCCTATATAAGAATTACCCTAATATGTGTGTTAGTGTGATTAATCATTTGAACACATTTGTAATCATTTTTGTAATCCTGGATTTATTTTTTTAGCTTTACTGTCAGAATTAAGATTATATATAAGCAGGGATTTTAGACTTGTAGCTGTAGAGGATCTAGCTTTCCTGGAATATCTTTTGGTCTTTAAATATTGGTTATTTCCAATCTCTTAAAATCCTTACCCTGAGTATAAGAGTGTACCTTTATAATCTAAATCATTGCAAGTATCTCATCTGTGCAGTGAAGTGCTTCACTGGTTGGAAACTTGCCAAAAAAGCTTTTAGAATAAAGTGAAGAAACACCTTCAATCATTGTTGAGGCTTTCAAGCATTCTATTTTATCTGAAAAATCAAATATGTTAAAGACATCTAATACACTTTTTACTTATTGACCAGACAACTCATTTAAAAACTGTGCAGCTTCTGAAAAAGAGGTGGAGGGAAGGACCTGGGTAAGAAGAAAAGAAAGAAAGGTGTGATTTCTCATTATTAAGCCACCATACATATGCATTATCACCTTCATTTTGAATAAGGCTTTAATGTGCTTTCAGAAAAAGCATCTTATTAAAAGCAAGATATACTATTGTGCTCAGTTTATTAACACCCTGTAGGTCCTTCAGTTTACAATAGAGGAGTATAGTATGCTAAGAAAAGCTTTTTGCAGGCTGCTATTGTGCAGATTTTCTAAGAGTTCATTGAATTTGTGGCACAGATGAAGCTAACTAGTTTTTGGATTTTACCTTTCACCCTCAAGTTCAGTTGCTCATGTAAATCTGGGATAATTAATACGTAGCACTGCTTTACTACCTTTCATGAATCAGTAAAATCAGTTAGAAATGGACTTCAGGGATGCTGTTTATTTTTTCTGTAAACTTCTCTGAGAAATAATTTCATTTAAAAATTAACAGTGTCTCTCTCCATGATTCATCCTTGCTAGTACAACTAGGATCTGACTAGTTTTCTCTTTTCTCCATTGCCCATCGCATATTATCCTGACCCATCTTTGTCACAACTCATTATCTTTAGAAAGAGAAAAAGGAGCTAACATGGGAGTTTGAAATTTTCCATATTTAAACATTTGTAGGCCTCTACACTACCTAGAACAGGGGCTTGCACAGTAGTTGAGAACAGAAAATGTTTCATGTCTGCTTTATTTGCAGTTGAAATACAGTAGAAATTTTAATAGGAGTTTCATTCTGCATAGACTTTCAAATGCTCTGGAAGTACAAGACAGTCCTATCATTAAAAGCTGCATTTTGCTTAAGGGATTTGGGAATTCTTATCCTTCAGTCCACTGAGTATAGTGTAATTCTCATTAGAATTTTAACAAAAGGAGACATTTTGGCTTTTTTATGTCCAGAAAATGATGATGTGTGATTGAAGTTGTGTCAGATATTTCTGTAGACTTGGCCACAAAGCAAGAGATATGAATAACAGAGTAGGGAAACTCTTCAAAGTTAGCAGTATCCTAATATTCTTCTACATCATGCAAAGAAATATTTTAAAGTTCTGCTTGGTTTCACCCAAAATGTAGCTATTAAGCATTTATTTTCTTTCTGTTTGTTTGGGTTTTTTTGTTGTTTTGTTGGGTTTTTTTTGTTTTGGGGGTTTTTTTTTGGTATTTGTTTGGGTTTTTTTGTTGTTTGTTGTTGTTGTTGTTCAGTTAATTTTTGCTATCAGCTCTGAGCAAATAAGAACTCTGTAAATAAACACACAAACAACTCTTAAGTTTCACTGAAGGGACATTAGGATTTAGCAAGTCTTGAGAGCTCTATGCCAACTCTATGACTGTGATTTATGTGTTTATAGAAAATACTATCATTCTGTTTTCATTTTGCCATTTGGTAGTCCCAGATTTTACTGCACTGAAATACTGTGTATTGGAATTTTCTTGAAAATATGAATGATAAATCTAAAAATGACTGTGCTTATCCAGACCATATTCTTCCTTTTAAAAATGGGTGAATAATCCCTGGTGAATTATTAATTCAGGCAGGATTCTCTTAGTCCTTTGGGCATTACCACTTCTCAGGAGGGTAACTTCAGTTTTGCATTTCTTAAGAGTTACACATGGGAACAGTAAAACTAAGGAGGTTGGCTCTATTGTGCTATGTCTGTGATTTTTTTCCCATGTAAAAAGTTAGAGAAAAGTTCCAGCAAAAGTTTTCTACCAGACTGAATGTTCTCCACATAGGCAAGTTTGATTTCATCTGATTTGCTTTGGGTATCGCAGTTTAAATGACCTCAAGAGTTAAAGTACTCTAAAATACTAATTGAAGGAGTCTTGCTGTAAGAATTTCCCACCTTTCAGACGGAACTCTTCAGTTTTATATTACTAATATATGCAGTTATTTGGGCTAAAGCTGTATTGCTGCAGCAAAGGGTGCTTTTGGCTGTTTATTTTTTTGGTGAGAGATGCCAGCAGAAAAAAACAAAAGCTGGATTAGGACTAATGTTTTTCAAAAATATTATCAATATATTTGTTAATCCCAAGTGATGGTTGTTGCCATTTCTTCTGCTGACAGCTGACTTGGAATATTTTCCTTATTATAGGCGTTCACACCACATGGGACATTTAATTCCAAATACTTCTAGTCTCTTTTTAGGTCATTCTCTTCCCCCCTCCTCCACCTTCCCCCTTGCCCTCCAACGATGCAGTTTTGCTTCAAAGCTTTCCTTCAACTGGATACCATTCCCAAAGTTTGGTATTGGAAAAAACATAGTAAGCCCAAGCTCTGCATATGTATGACACTACAAAGCAACACTCTTAAGTGCTCTCTACTTTGGGTAAGACATTTATGAAACATCTGTCAAGATTTCCTGAGACTCACCTTGCTGCATAAGGCATTCAACTGATTTAAGTCATGTTCTGAGATTTTGAATTCAAGGTAGAGACCTGCTCTTTAAATGTATGAATGGTAAAAAGGAAAACTGGTGGATAAGGAAGGAGATGAGGATCACAGAGCATTTTTGAGTGGAGCTTGAGACTTGCCTGAAGCTCATTCAGCACATCTGAACTCCTGAAATGTGTAGTGTAGGGAGCAAAAAGCAGACCTGACTATTAAGAAAGGCTGTAGTAGATGAAGTGACCCTATGGTAGCAGAAGCAGTCTCAAATCTATGTTTTCCTGTGCATAACCCACTCTTGTTAGTGCATATTTCATTTCAGAAGGGGATGGAGTCTTAGTTTGGCTCCCTGAGGTGTTTCTGTAAGGACTAAACTCAAGATTGGAACTCTACTACATTTCTAAATCTTACATTTATGAATCTATACTTTTGAGTAAAACAAACCTGTGGACTGATTGTTGCACTGACTGATTTTCAGTGATCAAACCACACCTGGTCTTGTGACTTCTCTTTGTGGTATCTAGGAAGCTCTAAATATCTGTGCGTGCGTGTGCGCGCGCGCGCGTGTGTGTGTGTGTGTGTGCGCGCGCGCGCCTTTCTGCTCAAAGTTTCTGAAGTTGTGAAAAGGAAGCAGTGCAGCTTAAAAAATAATATTTTCAAGGCATAAAATTAGGGAGTTAGCATGCTTCAGGTCAACATTAATTACAGCAGGGCATGTAGAAAGCAAGACAAGGTATCAGCTGGTATAGACCTGCCTGCACAGTTGGTTGAGAATGCTTTCCGGTGCATGCTGTGCCACAGAATGTGTCTGGACATTGTTGAGTTGTCTTGGGGACAAGCACAATATGGTTTAATAGCAGACTGTGTTCAGGATTGATCTATGTTTTATTTTGCGACACGGACATCATACTCTCTCTGGAGAATAAAGCATGCTTTATCCTAAAAAGTACTGTGGTTACACATGAGTAAACATATACATATATATGCACATATCAATTCTGTAAATTTTCCTCTGTGTATATACTTATAAATGTACTTATATATATATATATCTATATGCCTGTATGCACAAAAAGATATGTGTGTATTTATATCGAAACCAGGTACACACTTCTAGGTGAGTCTCGTGTTTTGCAGGTCTACAGGCTAGTATGTTCAGATACTTTGAGAACACAAGGAGTTAAACTATTATGTGCCTATATTTTTTGAAATTTTATCATTGTCATGTTTTAAAACCCAAGAATATTTCATATTCAGTATGAACAGCATCTTTGGGGCATACTGCAGGAAAGAAGTCCTGGACCTTGGGCTCAGTTTGCACAATCAGCTGATGCTTACTCTGCTGGAATCCATGGTTTGCTTATGCCTGTTACTTTCAATTCACTGTGTCCAAATAATGCACGCACTGTGCTGGTCTAATCAGGACAGAGGGGTTTAGCACAATGCTGATGAAGTGTCTTAGATCATGGACCAAGTGTTTAGAGCTATTTCTAGTAAAATACCTAATGAAATAATTTCGGAGGACTTTCCTAGGCAAATAGTTCAGATAGGATGTTTTCTGCTCATAGTTATCAGCCCATCACATTGAGTAAACTTCCTATGAAAACCAAAAGAAAACAATCTTTGGCAAGGTGGATAGCAAAGTTTTCAACCTGAACTGTGTAAAAAGGAGAAGGGGGAAGGGAAGGCAAGGCAAGGGAAGGCAAGGGAAAAGAGGCCCAGGAAATTTTATCTGTTTCCAAAGAGGTCATTGATGGGAAAGGTTTGTGAATGATTGCTTTGCTGCTGTTGTTTCCTGCCTTTCCCCCCAGTTTTCACTCCTATGTCTTTTCTGGGTGTTGAACATGGCATTGTCTTTGACAAGATGCTTCACCTTTTTTTGCAGCATTCCTTCTTTCCTCTTCAGTCTAAGTTTCCCATCTTGCATTACCCCATCTTAAATACTTGTAGTTCTTTCCCCTTGTGCTTTCTGAAATCTCAGTTCATGCTTCTGTAATACTGTGTAATGGCGCTGTTCAAAGCTGAGCTGAAATACTGTCAAGCAACGCAGCATGAATTTTGGGGAACAAAGTGATCCATTTCTTCAAATTCAAATCAGTTTAATATATACTTTGCAATTTACTTCATACTCTCTTCTTCACTAAGATCTTCCAGTGTTAAGCTCTTTTTTCAGTAACCTCCTTGGTTAGGTTTGCAGGAGCTTTTCTGACTGTCTGTCTTTTTTAACAAGTACCTGCCTTAATTTCACTCTTTTTCAACAACAGATAGCTATTTCACTTGTTTCAAATTTCTCACATTGGCTCTTTCTTCACATCTTCACATCTGTGATATATCTATCTACGCACTCTGAATTTTAAGAAAGAGATAAATTTCAAAAAAGGGCTCATTGGTACAAGAATTTGAAGGTAAATTATACAAGGTGTAATGATCCAAGCCTACATGTGTTAGCAAGGTGGTGATACTTACTTACTTCAGTCCTTTGAGGCAGAGAATAGTTACTTTAAGTATTGTCAACATTTTTATTCTCATTCTTCTGCAAAGTTGCCCCCCTGTCACCTAATACTAATCTTCTGTTATCTCAGACAATATGGTATGAGTGGTGGCTGAACTTTGGGTGAAAGGATTGTAAGCAAAGACAAGTACTGTTATTTACTTAAAATTTGGATGAGGCTCAGAAAAGATTTTGGAAAAGTGGTTACAGCAAGGTTAGCAAAAGCTGTGAGGAACAGAAAATGCAGATGTGCAAGCAGTGGCTGGGGCAGGCAGCAGCAAGGGCCAGCTGCTCTCAGAGTTAGGTGGCTGTGGCTGGAGAGGACCAATGTGGGCAGTTCTGTGGGGCTGAGCAGGGCAGGCAGAGCTGTATGCTGCTAACAGCCTGCATGGATGGTTCCAGGTGATAGCTGGATGGATGCATGGTGAGTAAAGAGCCAAATCTGGGCTCCATCTGGTGTTGCCATTGGAAGGAAAAGTGGGCAGGGCCAGGTGAGCTGGTGCTGAGCTATGGTGTATGTCCAAGGAAGGGATCTATTGAAGGGCAGAGGTCCATCTAGGATATGGGACAGGGACAGGATGAGAGACAGCCTTTCCTAACCTTTCACTGAGGGAGCCAAGCTGAGCTGAAACAGAGGTCCTGGGCCTGTGGGCAGAGAGGGAAATGCTATGGAGTGTGGTTCTGTGCTGGGCACGCTCTTAGGAACCTGCAGGGTATAGGGAGGTGCTTGTCCATCAGTAGATGTTGGTAGATGTTAGCAGATACTGGGTCCTGACTTCTCTTACCATTGCAGACTGTATATAGAGTATAATATGATTTCCCATCTGTATTTTACTAAAAACAAACAAACAAACAAAAAAACTCAGATGTGAAAGAAAAAAAAAAGCCTGTAGCCAGGTTTAAAAACATGTAGTCCTTTCTACACACAATTCCAATTGTGAATTGCCAAATAGAACTATGAGAGAAGTCATAATGTGTTTTAGCAGCATCAATTTCTAATCTTACTCATTTTAATTTATATAATACTGTGTTTGAGCAGCTTGGCTTTTACAAGTACTACTTTTGCTGTCTGTTTCTCAGTTTATAACTGCTGAGAATAATTTACCTAAGTTACATGAAAACACTAGACAATTAAAGAAGAATCTGGTTCTTGTTTTGCTTGGGGAAGTTTGTTGTGGGGTTTTTTTCCTCCTACTTCACTGTTCTGTTTTGTGTAGTACTAAAATATTTGAGCATTTTCCACAAAAAAACACTAAGATGTAGCTACTGTCTCATTTTCTTTAGTTTTGTTTGTTCCCTGTTTTCAAAGAACATTTATTTTAGTGGTTTTTACCTCTGCTTCGTAGTACTCAGGAAAAAGACGAAACCATGAAGCAGCCCCTTTACTATCTTCAGAAAAAGGACAGGACTGCGTGTTGAAAAGAAGGCACATTCTTTCATTGTAAAAAAGAAAAAAACAACTCCCTGAAATTAAGCAGCTTGTGGTTGTGACAGTGCAAATGCTTATCCAAGTGCCTTCCCCTGCTGTGAGATCCCAACCAGCTTAGTCAGAAGTTTTGGTGTCTCTCTATTTCTTTGCAGTTTGTGGCATAAGGATCAAATGCCTAATGAGTGAAAACCCCTGCTGTGCTCCATGGAAGAAAACACAAAACACAACTCACTTTTCATTTATTGCAGTTGTTAAGATCCAGAATGAGAATCATAATAGCAAGATGTTGATACAGCTCTTAAATCTTAGTGCTTTTCTGCATGGCTTCCAGCATACAAGTGTAACATATCAATAATAAAGAAGAAAAGTAATTATGCTTTAATTATATTTGATATGAACCTTTTGCTTGTAGCTATTAACTGGAAAAGTGTTCATCATTTTATGTTAAATAGTGAAATGACTGACATTTTCCAGCTTCTGGCTTGCCTAATGCTACAGAACTGCTTCTGAAATAAGGTGTGCTCATGAAGCCTTGCTTTTATTGTAGTGATTGAGTGCAAGACATGCACAAAATGGATGTCAAAGCTGAATAATTAAATTATGATTCCTTCTGTTCTTTATTAATTAGGTGAGCATGGGATATTTTCTGGAGCCTGGTACTGCTGTCTGGAGTTTTTTTTTTTCTTCTAAGACATTAGAGATAGAGAAAAATAATTTAAATTAAAATCTTAGCAAAGATATTTGTCATGTGGGTAAGCCAAAGTCATCTGAAAAGAAGACATGGCATGACATGTTTTGGACTTTATTACCTTTTGGAAAGGTGCTTTTCACAGTTAGGAGGAAACAGAGATTTTTTTCAGGTTTTTTTTCCCTAATTTTCATGCATATTGTGTACAGTAAGTCATAGCAATTGAGGTGGGGTTTTTTATCCTTTCTGTATGTTATAACTGGGAGTTTTGTGGACACACTTTAAGTGATTGAATAAACTCAGTGAAGGATTGATCCATGCAGGGAGAGAAATCAGTGCCTCTGAAAAATTTATTAAAGATCAGTAACTTCACAGGTCAGTGTCAGCTATGTAAGATGTGATCCAAGATTTGGATCATACTTTCATAGTTTATAAGTGCAATTTCATTTTTCTGATATTACACAGTATTATAATATCCTGCAGAAATATCCTAAAATCTTTTTGTATTTTTTTTTTGTATTTTTGTTTTCACATATTCCTTGTGATATATCTTTTCTTTTTCTTTCTTTTTCTTTCTTTCTTTCTTTCTTTCTTTCTTTCTTTCTTTCTTTCTTTCTTTCTTTCTTTCT
>JAWWEV010000043.1:8813026-8826493 GCA_035583235.1 Hafferia zeledoni
TCTTTCTTTCTTTCTTTCTTTCTTTCTTTCTTTCTTTCTTTCTTTCTTTCTTTCTTTCTTTCTTTCTTTTTTTTTTTGTAAAGAGAGTAATAAAGGGGAAAATTTCTGATTTTGTGGAACTGTTTCAACCATTGGATGTATTCACAAAGCGTATGTATTATAATACTTTTACATTCTGTCAACTCAGATACAGATTGCTATATATTATATTCAGGAACTTAAAATATTCTAAAGGCATTAAACCACAAGTTCACATGAATTCACTTCTTGGAGCCAAACATATACTGAAAGAATATCAGGAGGGTTTTTGTTGTTGTTTTTTGAGGTTTTGTTTATTTGGGTTTTTTTTGTTTAGTTTTTAGTTTTCTTCTGTTTGTTTTTCTTTTTTCCTATTTTCCTGTCAAAATGGATGTATTCATAAGCAAAATTTGACTTCATGGTATTTATAATCACAGGATGATTCCTGAACTTCAGAAAATTGATCCAAAGATCAATCCACTCATTTATTCTCAAGTTTAAGAATAATTACCAGCATGGATAATTCAAAATTCCTGCAATATTCTGCACATACCTACAACTTCATTTTTTTCTGCTGACATTGTTCGCTGTTTTAATGACATTAACTGCTGTGGAGTTCCAAGGAAGAAAGAACTTAATGAGTTTAAAACACAGTGTGCAGCCTTTGAATAAAAGTTTAAAGGAGTTATTCTATTGCAAAAGAAAATGCTTATTTTGTGTCAATGGATTTCCACTAGCTGTAGTACAAGCTTCATTAGATCAATTGTGAATAGATTTGTTAGACATAAGTTGGATATATTTAAATTATTTTCATGGTGTAAGTGTGGAACCAGAAGTGAAGATAACTTTGTTTATAGAGTAATAGTTACCATTTTAAGTCCAGAAGCAAAACAGTCTTTTTAAGACTATGGTCTGCATTTCATATAGTTGATTATAATTACTTAAAATAAAGAAGTTATAATCTGGTTACTTATGGCCATTAAGTGTTTAATGCATTACAAAGCCAGAGGGATTAGGGCAGTATAAATTGCCAGTCATGGCTTGTGGAGTTAATTTTTGTGTAGCACATTCTTTTATACATTTTATCTTGCTAAGCTATTGTCTGATGAAAACCAAAGGGGTAAGAGAATTCTCCATTGAGTGTCCTCAAGTCTCCTGTCATGATTTAGCAATTTTCCTGATTTTTGTCTCTGCTCAGCACTAACTAGTTTTAGCAGCTTCTGATGGACTCCAAACGTGGGCTAAATGAATACAAATCTATATGCAAAAAGTGATAAAAATATATATTTTTTAAAAGTGATAAAAGTACACTTTTGAAAGTATGCATTTATCCTCAGGTTCCAGGTTTTGGAGTTTGAGATGATGCAGGTCCAGAGTGATGCCATCTGACTGCCAGACCTCAGTCTACTTCTGGGTTTGGATAAGCCTTGGAATGTACATTCTTCAGCCACTCTTATGTATCACTGAGAAGCTGGGCTCTTGAGTTTTTACTCCATTGTAGTGTCATATGCCTAAAATTTGATTCCTTTAAAATATTTTGTAACCACTGATTGCAGCATTGCTAAATATGTTCCTATTTGTTGGCTGTAGTGGATAGAACACAGTGGCAATGTAACAAATGCACACACGTATTTTTGGGGACAAATTCTATTAAAAGTTTGCTCATTGCTTGGTAAAAAATAATTTTCTCAAAGGATTCTTTGGAGTTGGAGAACTGACGTATTTTCTGTATTCAGTTGTAATAGTGCAAGAGGTTCATTGTTCCTTGCACCTCCGTAAGTGTGAATTCAGAACATGAATTTCCTGTGAATCTAATGTAAACTCATGTCCAAAATGTTTAACTGTACTATAGTGGCCCCAGTACTTACAATCTAGATGATATGCAATTCGTTTAGACAAGTTTTTAATTTATTATTATTTATTTTATTTTTATGTTCTTTCATCAACTAAAGAAAGTAATGCTGAATAAATTATAATAAACATACTTTGGTGCTTTAATTAAACTGATCAGATAGTGTGATATAAAGGTTAATTAGCTGCTAACAAATTAATTTAATTTTCCCACCTGGAAATCTGCTTTGTAATCGCTTGCATTTTGCCTTATAAAAGGAAGCCATTCGCAGTTGCTTATACTTTGAGGAAGTTACTGTGATGAGAAGATTAGCAGTTTCCTGAACCTTTTGGAAGAATATATTTACCAAAATTAAAATGGATATAAAATATTTTTGTCTCTCAGTGTTGTCTCTGTCTTCCTTGTTTTTGATTTGGGGGACAGGAGGAGGAATAGAGAGGATGGTTGTTTGTATCTCTTAATACATGTATCCAATTCTGTTAAATGTGATAACTCCAGAAAAGTCCCCTTTTGATTTTCTTTCCTGGTCCTTTGTGACATGCAAGTATATAAAGTCCCAGAGTTTTTTGTCATCCTTTGGCAGATGGTAAGAATATCGAAGGAGATTTGGCTGGATTTTTTCTACAGTCTGTTTGATTGACTTTAGTGTGTTTCATCTCAATATGAAATAAAATGGTGTGAAACTGTCTCTGGAAAAAAGTTGTCTGCAGAGTTAATGGTATTTGCTATGCTGCCTCTCTATCATATTCTTCTTCCAAAAAGCCCACGTCCTGGATGTTTAAAATTACAAAACTATATTTTTGAAAAGTTGGTGGGGATTAAAGCCATTTTAATACTTTTTTCAAGTGGTTGCAGGACTAGACAATCAAGTAATCAGCACTGAAAATAATGAGGGGATAGAAGTGCAAGAGCTCCTTCTCGTGCACCACTGGTTACTGCAGATTTGATTTGCATCAAGGATCCTGCTAATGGTTTGAATCCTCAGCTTAAAGAGATTTAAGCTGAATCTTTGTTAATGCTTTAAACACTTTTTTCCTCATATAGAACTGTTTTACTGAATATTCTTAATAAAAGGTGAAAATAACTGCCTATCCCAGCCTTTCCCTAGTCTTCCCCTAAATGTGCATAGGATGGAAATAAGCAAATAATGCATATGTTTCTAAAATTAATTGCTGTTTTTTACTTGAGAGAAAATGAAAACAAAAGCACACAAACAGACCACAGAATGCTAGAAAAACAACAGTCTTTCCAATACAAAGCCTGTATCTGCTCTCTCATTACAGTCTACAGGGGCAATTCAGTTTTCAAAAAAGACAGATTTCTCCATGTGCTCAATTACAGGCAACTTTCCTCACTTTCATCTGCTTAAAATAAATAAGTTTAAAAACTATTAGATTTTAATTCCTGCTCAAGCTGGATGCCCTGATTCTTCTTCCCAAGCTATTGTAGACTTGTGATACTTACCCTACTAACTTAACTTTTCTGTGAAAAAGTGGACAAAACATTTCTTTATGGAAATGTTTAATTTATTGTGTAAGATGTATAGGTTTGATTAGGGTACTGTTCTGTTCTGTAGCATTTTGGTATTTTTTGTGTCAGGGTTTCTGTTGCCTGTGAAAGTGAGCAGTAGAGGAAGGTAAAAAGTTGCATAGCCACTGGGGACAGGTAGACTCAGGTAAGAGAATTGTATATTAACATACACAGTATTTATTAGAAATATATTCAGTGACAATTCTGTGCCTAAGAATAAAGTCTTCCATTAGAATTAGTCTTGCTAGGCTTGAAGGGCACTGCCAGCCTGAGAGCTGAGCTTGCCATTGTGTAGGTACATACAGGTTTCCATTAACTGACTGTTGTACCAACATGAAGATGATTGAGGAATATAACAAGAAAAAAGCCTTCCATTGCAGGAGTGTTGCAACAGAATTCTGAAAGGCTAAAAGTGTAAAATTGTGTTTTTGGCATCTGTCCCCATATACTGTCACCCTGATGTGCTGTAGTGTAGTACATGGTTAATGTTTGCATATACTCTTACATGGTGGTGCTTGTGGTTTCACTTGTAGACCAAAATATCATCCTGGAAATTTTCAGTTTGAATAACTGAAATGGCAGTCAGTCTGTGATATAGCCAACTACTACAGAGAATAATATCACGTGGTTTTGCATCTTTAAATTTTCAGTCTCTTATTCATTCCTGCATACAGTATTTGGTCTTTGGTATTTTGCAATAAAACAAATGTTTAATTGTTTGCCACATTTGATTTGTTTAGTTGACTGGCTGCACTAAAAATTTTAAGTGAATTAAAAATCCCCAAAGTTAAAACAATTCCTAAGAAATAAACTATCCTTACCAATAGGCAAATTATCAAAGTTCCATTGTTACATTACCAATTATCTGGATATTCAACAAAGAATGCCATTTGATCACAGGCCACTGAGCAATAGGATGTTCTTTTGCAGAAGTTATTTATGGCCTATGTTGTGTTATTTCAGAAGAACAGACAGCTCTGTAGATTTTGATTTTTGCGTTTGTCTGATAGGTATTTCTCATCACATTTTAGGCTCTAGTACATTTAACCTCATATTCAACTACTTTTGCCTTAATTCTTCAGTTAGTACTTGATTTTTTTTTTTTTTTTAATGAAGTTAGATATCATCCTGGCACCTTGAGTAATCCAATGGCACTTTCTTACAATGATTTTACGGTGAAAAATATTTGAAAATTGGAGAGTTTTGTTTGACATGGAGGGTTTTTTTCCTATTCTTTACATTTTATATAATCAATTCTAGGGATCTGAAGACAGAAATACTTTTTTAGTGTTTGTTATGCTTCTTTTTGAGGTTGTGTGTGCAACCTTAGTACTCTTCATTACTTCTATTTTTTCTAAGTAAAAGTACAGTGTAGCGTAATATGGGCACTGAGGCAAAGGCAAAAAGTCCTACTTACTGTACTCTGTGAAAAATAGCAGGGTTTTCTCCTGAGATTTGAATATGCTATAAAAAACTTCTTACTCAGCTTTACATTATAATTTTCACAAGACAAATTAAATCAAGCATGGTTAAATTCAGCATGTAATCAGATATTGTCATGGTGAGGAAAGGCACATGAGACAAGATGCCACTGTGAAGGTCATGCCATTAAGTGAGCCAAGCAATGGATGGGTTGTGGCAACAGAATCAGACTCACAGAATGAGTTGGAAGGGACTCACAAGGGTCATCCAGTCCAACTCCTGGCCCTACACAGGACCATCCCCAAGAGTCACACCATGTGTCTGAGAGTGTCAACCAAGCACTTCTTGAACTCTGTCAAACTTAGCGATGTGACCACTTCCCTGGGGAGCCTGTTCAGTGCCCAATCACCCTCTGGGTGAAAAACCTGCTTAAATCCAACCTAAACCTCTCCTGACATAACTTCAGGCCGTTTTCTCTGGTCCTGTCACTGGTCACCACAGAGAAAAGATCAATGCCTGCCCCTTCTCTTCTCATCACAAGGAAGTTGTAACTGCAATGAGGTCTCCCCTCAGCCTCCTCTTCATGTTTTAAATGCACTAACCCATTTCTTACAGCCCATGTTCCAACACTATAGTTGCATGCATATACTATAATTGTAATTGAAACTGGTTTACTATATTGTCTGACATTTTATTCACTTTAAGACAAGTGATAAATCAGTATTTCTGCACATGGAAACAGAATGAAAAAGAATTTATTAGCTACTAATCCCCCTATATTACCTGGTCATTTCGCTTGCATAAAATTACAAAGCTACAACAAAAGATTGTAGTAGTTGAAACTCTTTCCTTTCTCTCTCCCCGCCCCCCCCTCCCCCCCCCCCCCCCTTTTTGTAGAATTTTATTCCCTAAAGTTATCCTCTTTAGAAAGAAATGTAATTTTTTTAAGTGGTAGGCCGTATTTAGCTTTCTTTTCTGAAGAGTCTAATTGTGTCTTAAACTGCATGTCAGACTATACAAGGGATTAAACTAAAACTCTCTGGCTTATTTTTCAGAGGATTTATTAGGATGGATTTAAATCTTAATTACCCCAAAAGTACTAAAGTGGACTTTTTAAAATGCACTTCTCTATCCTGAGGGACACCAGAGAATGTTTTTTAAAATTAAAGGAGACATTTTACCAACACTGAATGAAATGGATTTTTAGCATTTGTAGGCATTTACACTAATTTCATTTGGTCTGCTTGTGAAAAGTGAAACAGACCAGCATTATTATTATTTTTATTGCCGCATGCTCAGCAAAAATGCTCTCAGTTCTTCCACTAGTGTGAGTGCCTTTTCCAAATGTATGGAATTATGATTTTAAGATGCTCTTAAGATTTTTACCTGTAATTCTAAGAACTTATTTCTAAACTGAAGCACCAAAATCAGACATATATGTGCAATATGGTTTGTTTTCTTTTGAATTTTGATTTCTAACTCTGCCTCATTACCTGCAAACAAAAGGAATCCTCACTACTTGCAGATTAGCTGCAGTATAGAGGAGCTTTTCTACATTGCCTCATTTGAGGTGCTTTAGCACCCTTTTTGGATAAAATACTTAGAAGTCATGGGAAGAATCTTGTTTTAAAAGAAAATCCAAACAAATATATTGGGCCTTAATTTCAAATTTTAAAACATGCACATAATTATGCTGTTTTTTTATTTATTTATATATATATATATATATGTATATGTATATGTGCATATATGTATGTGTATATATATGTATATATGTATATATGTGTGTGTATATATATGTATATATGTGTGTGTGTATATATATATGTATGTATGTATAAATATATTTGCAATAATCTACTACATTAATTTTAATTTGCTTCCACTGCTTCACTGAAGTAAATCTTTGAATTATGGAGATCTTTAACAAACAACCTTCTGTTTTCTTTTTTGAGGGAGTTCATTGTCTTCTAGTATCTCTGAAATGAATGCAAGTGTAACTATTTTGCTTTCATGCTTTACCTAAAATTGTTTTCAAACTGCTGCTTTAAGGGAAAAGAGGATAATTGTGTTGACTGTCTAAATTAATACATTGCATACAGTGTGTTAATTTCTTTATATATGAAAAGCTTCAGAAAACCAGTTTCTTCTCTTCCCTTTTAAAAAAGGTATAATTTTTCTAGTTTATGGTAGTTCATTATAAGGTCTCATAAAGTTCTAGTATTCATTTTAGGCCTTCAATCTCCACACTTTGGTCTCCATTCATGTAATCCTGAGTTTAGTTTTATGCATTTTTTTTTTTCTGAAACAATAGACTATGTCTGTGGACTTGATTAGTAGATAATCAAAACCTGAGTTTAAGTTAGTGTTGGTGTGGGTTAAAATTTCATCTGTAGATATCCTGAAAAAATATCTTTTCCCATCCTCTTCTTCTATTTGAAGGATCTGTGTGTTCTTCATATCTGTAGATACAGAGGCTATAGAGACCAGAAACTTTGGATTTTATATGGTGAAATTTAAGAACTTATTAATAGTAGCCAATATGTGGTGTTTTCTATTGGAATTGTTTTATACCGAAACTGGAGAACAAAGAACTATTGAAATGAAAAACAATATAAAGACAGTGGAACAATCTCACTTGAGTAGGTAGTACTATCAATGGAAGCGTGGAAGAAGATTATAAGGATAGAAAAGAAAATAGTAGTAAGAGTCACCAATAAAGCATTTATGACCTGGTCCTCAATGTAATTTTTATATGCCTTGCCTAATAAACTTGCCAGATACGAAAACTGTTTGCTTTGAAAGGGGAATTAAAAGACAGTGAAATTACCCCTCATCTTTCCAACTGCATAGATGTTATAAACTCTTACACTGGTACTATGATAAAGTTTCTAATTTCTGCATATGGTCTCCTAAAGTCACTCTTTGATAAATTCAGCTTTAGGACTGTCTTACTAAATCCCTTCGTTCATGAACAGAAGCAATAGTGAATATTCAGCTCCTCTCTCTCTGATAGCATTACTGGATAAAGAACAAAAGTAAATATCTACCATATTTACATTGTACCTTAGGCTTGCTGACCAAGTGAGCAGTATCACCCTGTGGTGAAAGTGTACAACAGTGGGAAGATTCAAATGCTTTGTGTCAAGAAGTTAATAAATAACTAAACTACTCACTTGAGTACCAGCAACAAAGCAATTTGTTCTTGTCAACTAGAAGTGGCTAAATTATGAAAAATTGTCCTCTAAAGATCTGACTGATCCATGAATCTAATTTGTGAACTGTACAGCAGTCAGTGTGTTGTAGCACTGAATGTCTCATATGTTCTATATTAAGAGTAGTGACATATGTCCAGTGTCAGTGTTAGTTTATGCATTATGTAGGTAATATCTCCAGACAGGGTAATGCACTACAAGATACGAATAGCCTAGCAAAATACCTAATTCATTTAGTATGGGGAGGTGTTTATTTTAATTAACTTGTAAACATATCATCTTTCTGAAGCATAATTCTTTAATAGGGGATTTTAAAAATACTGTAGAGTCCAGTAGAAGTACATAGTAAAGCTATGCCAGCTTCTAACAGTTTAAACAAATAAATAGAAATATAAAAGACGGGGGGGGGAATATAATAGTGAGAATAAAGAATTATTTTGTTTAAGCAGATAAAGAGAATTGTATCTGTTGATGACAGTGTTAAAAATCCTATGCTAATATATCTATGCCCGGGTAAACATGAGTAATGAGGAGGGCTGGGGAAATAAACTGCCACCTAGGTGAGAGTCAGTACAAGTGAGGGCATAATAGAATTGTGTTTTATGAAAATATTCCTTTTAAAAATGAAAGAAGTAAACAAAACCAATATATACATAGTATTCAGACAGGTCTGTCTGTATTGCTTTTCCTGCAGCTCATTTTTCCTGAACAAAGCCTTCCAGAGAAGAGATTGCAGGGGAACTGCTCTAACACAATCTGACATAAGGAGTTGTCATGAAAGAAGTGTTTCTTTCCTGTCTTCTGAAGTTGTTTGGTTGTTTTTTTTTGTTTTGGTTTGGTTTTTTGTTTTGTTTTGGGTTTTGTTTTTGTTTCTTTTTTGTTTTGTTTTTTTCTGAAGTATTGTTTTTATTTTTTTTTTATTTTTTTTTCTTTAAATTAAACAGATTATCTTAAATGAAAGCACTTGTGTTAATTTCTGGCTAGTAGCACTAAGATTGGATCCTTTGCCTGCTAAAGAATGAAATGGGTTTTTAATAGGTCCGATTATTTGCGGAACAGTTATTTTGTGCACAACTATATAAAAATTAAAGAGGAACCAAAGAAAATACAATTGTTTGCCTCTTCCAACTTTCTAAGTCTTCCACAAGAAGATCTTTTTTTTTTACAGCAATCAAGTGAATAAGCAATTAGCTTCAGTCTTTAATGATGCAAGGAATTTCCACGTGTCCGAGATCCCACCCTGACATCTGGCTTCATTACTCAGATACTGATGCAAAACCAACTGACCTGTGGATAGAATAGTATTTTGATGGAAAAGTGCATTTTGAAGGAAAAGCAAAAAGGATGAGTTCATGTTAATAGCATTTACCTCAAACGGCATTTAGCTCATCTGCAATATATTTCATGTTTGACTCTCTGAAAGGTCACAAAGGAGAATAAATGATGTCATTATTTATGAAGTGAGGAAAATGATGGTTTATAAAGATGAACTGCATTACCTTGTAGTACATGTCATGGTACTTTTTAGTGCAAGTAATAATTGTCATTGGCTTATCCACTTGAAAAATGATTACTGAAAGCATTCTTTCCTGTTGGTGTTTATAAAAGAAAACACTTTGTTCTGTTCAGCTTTTTATTTAGATACATAAATCCAAAGGTATTACTATAAACAGAACTGAAAGGATAAATTATGATAATTTTTGGAGGTCAGCAGCAATCATCTGCTTTAAATGTGCTGCTGGACATGAGGAAATATAACTTCTCCTTTTTTTAGTCAAAATCTGTAAAGGGACTTAAAATATACTATTTCATACAGAAACACACGTAACAATTGTTTGAGTTAATTCAAACAAGTATCGGGCACATTGCAGCAATTCTATTTGATGAAAGACTACTGCAGTGACCCTTAAATCTTCAAGGCTTTTAAATGGTTCAGAAATATTTCAAGAGAAAACAAAAGTCTATTCCATAGGAAATATCTCAATTTTCAGACTGCTGTAGATGTTAACACTGAATGAAGCTTCTGACTGATTCTGTAATGGACACTAGCAATCTTCTCCTCCTTTGCTTTGCTTGAATTACATGGTACAGTGTTTCCACAGAGCTGCCAGGATCTGCTCTCCACTACAACAGCCAAACTCTGCTGTGATGTATTTTCACAGATTGTATTTTCACTGTGGGAGGTGAATAGGACAATAAACATGTGTGTGCACAAATGCATAACCATTTAGCAATGGCCGTGTGTTGCTGTATCTATTGCCTGCTGAGTGTCACGGTGCATAAATCACCTAATTGCGCAGGGAAAGTCACATGTCTGTAAAAAACAACAGCTTATGGAAGTCTTTTATGAGCTCTGGAGTTTGTCCAATGCTACCTGTATGTTTCTAGCTGTGTTTTAAGTGACATATGTAGCTTCCCAAGGAAGAAGCATTAAATATATGAAGTTAAGCACAAGCATGGGCAATATTGCATGCAACAGAGATCAAGCAAATATCTGAGTCTGTCATATTTCAAAGAGAATATATAAAGAAGGGTGATTTATTTCAAAATGTATTTTACAATGTACAGATTATTGCTACTTAAATTTATTCTGTCCTTTCAAACTAACAGAATGCCTTTTCTTTCTCTTACAGAATAATGATATAATCTATTACAATGCAAAAGATGATCAGAATGATGTAAGTAATGTTTCATTTAATTTCATTGCCTTTAATCCTAGAAAAGGGATTGAAATTATTAATGAAATTCAAAGACCAGCATTTATATTTTGCAGAAGCAAGAAAGCAAGAAACCTAAAAATGTCTTAAAAAGTTTCCTTGAGAGCCAAACAATATTTGATTTCAAGTTCTCAAAGTCTGTCTCCTCTCATGCAACTTGAGTTACTGGTCAGGCAGAAAATGCACAGGGAGAATAAAGATACACACAGCACTCATTCAATTCTTGAAACTCTATGAAATCCTAATAACAGGAATGGAGAATCAGAATGATAAATGTAAATTTACTCTGAAGGAACCATTTTATGGCCTTATTTTCCAAGCTTATATTATATTGTTCTGTGTTGCTTGTTAAAAATTTTTTACATGAGGGAAAGGCAGATGTAAAATGTTACTCAGTAATTATTTCCATGCAGTTTGTGATTGGTAATAAGCTTTCGGGAAATCGAAAATTAACAAGATTTAGACAAAATGTATGATACTTCAATTTGTGGTTTACTAAAACTCTTAAGAGGTTTGAAGTCTCCTATCTGCCATTAACTGTTAAAAATCTTTATGTTTTCTGGGAAGAATACAACTTATCCTCACCTTCTCTTGAGATAATACAACTGCTTGTCTTCATTATAGATTTAATTTATAAAATCTTAGAAAAAATGTTGCAAATCTATTAATCAGAATTGCCAGCATGCTTAATTAGCACTTTTTAATCAAGTATTCTTTAGAGATTGATGGCATCACTATTAGAATTGATGCTTCTGCTGTAAGGCAATTAAACAAGGTACATAGATCATGCCAAGCAGAACTATTCTTTATGCTTTTATAGAGTTATGAATATTTGAATCCAGATAAAACAAACCGTACTGTCCTGAGTTTTAAAATTTGCATGCTTTAAGTAAAGTTCATTGAAAGTAACCTAAATTTGAAAGATATTGTCCTGTTCTCTTTAAATTCACTGGAATGGTAGATGCTAATCCCTTCTGGAAAGAATTATAAAGCTTAAATATTGGGGTTTTGATCTAAATGTACCAGATAGTGATGGTAGACTGTGGTGTAAAGTAAAAGACCCTGATTGTATCCATTATGATTAAGTAGTATTGGGAAAGGTCTTGAGATTACTACTTCTACAGCCAAGATCCAAATCTCTTAGAGAAGGCAGAGTGTCCAGAGTTTACTCTCTTTTTTTTTTTTTTTTAAATTTTTTTTTTACTTTCCTCAGGACATTATTTTTACCTCCAAGACAAAAAGAACACACACACCCCCCCTAAACAAAACTTTATTAGAAAAGATACATTGGTCGGTGATCTGGTAGTGATTTTTTTCAGAAAACTTTCATCTAGATCTGAACTGTGTAGAAAAACACCAGACTCTTCTACCCTGTTCCTGCCTGAAGAAAATGCTCAAGAAAGCTTTTCGATTTTTTTTCTTTTTAATCAAAAGATTTTAAGAGAACAATTTTTGAAGGTCTGATTAGAAATACCGGTTTTGCCATCCATTATTTTCTGCCTCTAAGTCCGTATTTTTTTCCTCTTTCATGCTGTGAGCCCTCTTTTAATCATGGAAAATTATATAATATTTCTCTTTCAATAGTAGCAGAAATTTATTTTTTTTAAATTCAATATCTAAGGTAGTCACTGTGGGTACCTCTAGTGAGCTGTTCAGTTTGTTCTGAGAGAAATGTCTAAGGTCAGCTGAGTCTAGATGTGCGTTTCTCTGTGTTGACCACTTTACTATAACAGATCCTTTAGACCTTAGCTTTTGGATGTTGAAAAATTAGAAGAAATTAATCTCACAGGTCCTGCCTGACAGTTTTTATTTGTCTCCACTCGTCATTTTGCAGAAGAGCTATACTCTTAAACTTAATTTCTGTGTATTTTTCTGTTTCTGTTGCAGTGCAATTTGCTTTCCTTCTTGCTGTTTACCTACTACATTCAGGACATTCTTCTCTCGTTTTTCATCTGCTGTCTTAATGGGCCTTTTTGAATCTAATGACTAGGTTTTCTTGGACTTAAAAAAAAGACAAAAAAAAGCATGAGGTCAATCATTCTTTGGCCTTTGGATTTCTCAGTCTCTCAGATAAAATGATCAATGTGTAACCCCATAGTACATCAATCAGTAATAGACCTTTTGTACTCTTTATCCTACAACAGTAATTAGATTCTGCTTGGTTATTTCCACCCACCCCAGCGCTGTATGTAATATGTGAGCACTTCATGATAATTAATGAGTTTTATCACCAAAACAATGTAGGAGGTATTATATTGCCATTTTTCATTTCTCATAGGAAGATAATGGCCAAACTTGTAATTTAATACAGGTCTCTCAGGTTTTAATTCACTGTCCTTTTCCCAAGAACCCTTTCAGTTTGATATATTGCAGCCTGTGCTGTGCACTTTAATTTACAGGTGTCAATTGTTCGTTGTATTTGGACAAATGCTGCAGTGCTTTTATTGGACAACTGAGTGTTGCCACATTAAGATGCTCCTTCCCATTACTTTCCATATTGCTTTTCCTGTTTTCCCTTTTATCTGCTTGTGTAAGAGTACTTTTATCTCAGTGCTTTCACTGGGTCTGGATGCCTGCATAGAAATAACAAAATCAATATCCTACCACCTGTGTTTAGCTACTGGTGAATTTCAAAGTATCTTTTCTTTCTTTCTTTCTTTCTTTCTTTCTTTCTTTCTTTCTTTCTTTCTTTCTTTCTTTCTTTCTTTCTTTC
>JAWWEV010000043.1:8830616-8856434 GCA_035583235.1 Hafferia zeledoni
CTTTCTTTCTTTCTTTCTTTCTTTCTTTCTTTCTTTCTTTCTTTCTTTCTTTCTTTCTATTAAAAAACAAGATGTCAGGTTTATATTCCTTTATTCGAATTTGTGCAAGTCTTCCTTTCTCCCACATGAATATATGTTCAAGCTTGCAATGAAAAATACATGATAATGAAATAAATGACTGCCCCAAAGCTATCTCCTACCTGTGAAACAGAGTTATGAAATAATAATGGCAAGAGTGATAACTGTAGTTGTCAGTGTCCTAAAAAAAGATGAGAATGTTCTTAATGCAGAGAATCCTACCTTGAAGGTAAATTTGCACAAAGGAGCAGTGCTTGAAGTTTCCCCAGGGAGACAAAGTTTTTGTCACATCAAAGATCAGAATTCATCCCCAAAGCTAGTGATTTATCAGTTTAATGGAAAATTTCTCACTTCAGGGTATTTCCTACTGATATCAATTGCATGAGTGATAACAGTTGCAGTGAATGCAACGTAATTGCTGATTGGTAAATAAAAACAACACTGAAAGCTGAGCTTGTCATAGGATGTTTATAGCATTTGGGGCAGTGATTTTTAGCAAGCACTTTGTAGCCTGGTTATAGGTAGCAATGTTGTATGAGTGTTCTGACATGCTGTATGAGTGTTCTGACACGTCACCTTGAAATGTGGGGGTCACACTGAGATTTTTAAGTGGTACAAAACAAAAGGAATGACTCAATCTGATGCTTTCATATGACTGATGGAAGGTGGAAGCAGGCTTTATTCGTATAAAGAATCCTGGAATAGAGGACTTACAATATTCTAGTAATATTTAATATTTGCACTCAAGATGTCTGAATCACCAAAATCTTCAAGTCATGTTTTCGAGTTTAAGAAGGGAAAAAAAAAACAAACACCCAACAACAACAAAAACAAACAAACAAACAAAAGCCACAAAAAAACCACAACAACAAACCAAAAATAAACAGCAATGTGATGGTGGGTGAATCATCTGTGATTCCATAGATTCACTGCATATGTATATGTCAGATTGAATAAATGACCAAAGGAGGCCTTCATCATAAGTATGGCTGAGATAAGAGGTAAATATTATAAATAAAAAATTTATTTCAATATTCAGTTTATATATGGAGCAAAGGAGGTGCTCTGGAATCCCTGTTCTGAGATGTATATACAATTATTATGAGATGATTGGAGATTAGTATGTAGTTTTGCTTTCCTCAGGTGAAATGCTGCTTTACTCAGAGACATAATAATACCATATGCCTTTCTTGGAGATACCTTCCAAGTGGTTTATGACTCCAAATTTATCCCCAAATAAGAAATAATCTACACTTTGCACTGTTTTGGAATTTTTAGGGAGTTCACTGTAATCTAGGTGATCTGAAGGGGCGGTCCTGTGGTGTAAAGCAGAGAACTCTGAACTCTGAAACCCAAGGACCTGAGTTTGAGTCTCAGTAGGGACCATCCCCTGGCAGTTAAATGCCTTCCTGCCATCTGATCCCGTCAGATCTCAGATGCTAAGATATGATGGTTGGTTTCTTGTAGCCTCGTCGATGCTCTGTACTGAAGGAATCTGCAACGATATGGTTCTTCTCCTGGCCCTGGATTATTAGTCCATTAACCTAGGAGAAGTGTGTGCTCTATGCTTACCCCAACCATGTGGTCTCTGAGAGCCCCCAGAAAGGACACACAGGGACCACCGGCAAAGGCAGGAACAAAGAGGAAGTTTAATCAGGGGAACAGGATTATATGGACTTGGAGGGATACAAATTCACTAATAAGGGACAAGAGGGGAGTCTGGCTTTGTGCCAATAGGAGTAAGGGGATTTATATTCAATGGGAAAGGGTTTCAGGAAATATGAGGTCACAGCCTTTCTCCCAGCCCCTTGGCCTGGCAGGGGGTTATAGGAAGAAGAAGCAATGACAATGCAGTTTTTACATTTAGTACATTTAAACCAAAGTAAAAAACATCAGTTGTTAAAGCATTCTCGGTGGCTGGCGTATTTTCTTCATCAGCCCATTTCTGACATGACATTCTCCAAGCATCATATTGTGAATGCATTGCTACACTAAGCAGGGTCAGCCCCGGTTAGTACCAGCTGCTGTAGACAGTCCTGAGGACTTCACTGTCACTGCCCAAGCTCGCTTGGCCATGGCAAATGGACCTTAGAACTTAAACGGTGGGGCCAGTTCTACGCACACTGTGCCTCACCTGAAAAATCCACTGTGCAGGCTGGAAGGGCACACCCACGTGGGGAGAGCCCTTCCCAAATCTTTGTTCGTGAAGTCTGACCATACATACAGGAGATCTGAAAATCAGTTCCCCCCCTGTTCGTGCACTACCCCTGTCTGCAAACAGGAGCATTTCTGAACTGATTTATGTAATCTTCAAAGGGCCGGATCACTTTCTCTGGCCTTTCTAGACCTATACCCAGTTCTATACCCATTCTCAAAATGTTTTGTTCCTGGCTTTTTTTTGAGAACAGATGGGAAAAGAATAGATTGAAGAGGACAGACATATCTAATATCATCAACATTTAATTTATACATGTTTGTATGTGTTGGTCTGTTCTGTGAAGTTTAAGGCCTGCTTTTTGTGTCCAATGTTCTCCTTTCCTGAAGTTCTCTTTGTTAACATCTCTGGCTTCCAGAATGTGCCATAAGTATGGCAAAGCAGCAGAGCTTCAGAATTCAATCCTCTCATTTCATGCAAGGTCATTTACTCTGTAGTTCTGCACCTGAATAATGCCTTGAGAAGGGCCAAGTAGAAAGCAGTCTAGAGTTTTGCTTTTCAGGATCACAAATTATTTTGAGTTGGAAGGGACCATCAAAGATCATCAAATCTAGTTTTTAAGTACACGGATTGAACCCACAACCTTGGCTGTATTACCACCATGCTGTAACCAACTGAGCTGATCTCAGAAGCACTTCATTGAGTCATAGGATTGTTTGAGTTAGAATGGACCTAAAAGGTCATCTTGTTCCAACCCCGCTACCATGGACAGGGGCATTTTTCACTAGACCACATTGCTCAAATCCCCACCCAGCCTGGTCTTGGAACACTTCCAGGGATGGGACATCCACAACTTTTCTGGGCAACCTGTTTGAGTTTCTTGTCCACATGTCTGTGAAAGGCCATTTGTGCTTCTGTCTTGTCATTTGAAATCTTCCAGAGGTTTTCAGGTTGGTATGTGCACAGCTGCGTTAAAGGTGTTCTTACATCTCTCTTTGTGGTGTGTATTGCAAACAGATTTGATTTTAATGGTCAATCATATTGTCCAGGTCTAGAAACTTTGAACTTGGCTTCAGCTGGCCTTTTACATAAGCATTTTATTTTCCTGACTTTTTAAAAATTATTTCAAAGTCTATAGGTTGACCCATTTCTTCTCCCTTTTGTTGGTATTTTCTTTTTGTTTGTTTGTGTTTTCTCCTTTGTTGTAACATGCTTCTTTGCTTGGGCACAATATCCTTCTAAAATTTCGCTTAGTCTCTGTGAATGCTGTTCTTTTAATTTATTGCACTGTTAGGATTTCACCATCCTAGCATTTTTTAAAAAAACATGTAAATAGTCTTACATACTGTTATGGTAGTTTACCTAAGTTATTATATGGTATTTGGCCTGCAGGGAAAGTTGATGGTGCATAGCTCAGTGCATAGTTTAGTGTTACCAACAGCTCTTTTCTACTTAGATACAGCTGCCATTGAATTAGTGAAAAGCTGCATTAAATTTATGTGAAAAAGAATTAGCAAATTGTATTTGTATATTGTTTTGAGCCCCATTACCGGAGGAAAAGGATAGATTAGGAGGGCTTCTGGAGGTCATGTAGTCCAACCTTCTCAGAGCACATCTGTACTGTTATTGATGTTGGTATTGACACAGAAGATGGTGCAAATTAAGAAGAGGGAGCAATAACCAATTAGCATGCTGCAAGATGTACAAAATCTGCACCTAGCCAGTGTGACTGAAGATAAGAATGCACTGTGAAACAGGATCAGTTGATGGCTTAGCAAAGCATGGCAAAGACAACTGCATCAGATGAAAAAAAATCAAATTAATTAAATGTTCACATTCAGTTGGTATTATAACTAATTCCCAGTGTAGCATTCAGATGATTTAACAGTTCTTGTTCTCCAGGGATATGATCTTTAATCAGACATGGGGATGTTAAAAGGTAGACAGGGTAATTTATTCCAATAAGCGTAGAACAGTTCCTAGTTTGAAATTTAATTGGATGATGTATGAAAAATCTAAACTCCCTGGAGTGCATTTTGATGTCAAAATTTTAGATGACTAAGTATTTTATGGGACTTTTGTCAACAATGGATATTTTTTATTTTATTTTATTACATGTGGAGTACTCCAATGCATTGTAAAAGATCAATGAAGTATGCTATGAATTTTAAAGAATTTTTTTTTTAATAGCAAGGCTTTTCTGAACTCTTAGTAACATTTCAATCAGATAAAGATGTGCTTTTCTTCTAATATGACCCTGTATTTCTAGTGTTGGCTAATGATATTACCTTATCCAGTCAAGCCACTATTACAGTCAATGCTGAAGTAGGCAGTTCTGTGCAACATCTGATAATTTAAGGGCAGGTAGGAAAATCACTTCTAATGAACACCTCGGTCCTGAATCCCAGGCTGTCACCCCATGTAGAAGAGGACCAGGTTGGGACATTCAGTCATAATTCCTGATCTCATGACCAGGATGTACGAGCCAGGAAAGATATGGAGATGTTGCCTGAACCTTCAGGAATAGAAGGGGTGGAATTAGGGATGACTGAGGTTAGTCAGAAATACACATACATGTCCATGGGCCTAGATGATGGATGCAAAGGTGTTGTTGTCAGTCTGAGGCAGCTGTCAATCATCCTTGAAACACTGTGGCGATTGGAGAGGTCTCTGATGACTTGAGGGTGGGGAAGTGTCACATGTATCTTTAGGAACATAAGCACATCTTATATTTCTTTTATGCTTAAATATTTAAAATATACCTTTAATTTTATCTAACATTATAGTTCAAGAGAAAATGGGCCATACAGAAAAGAATTTTTGCATACTGATGTTACTGCCTCAGACTTTTTGCAGATTTGAAATGAAGGTCAACTATAATTTGTGATTATGAGAGAACAACATAGCTTTTAATTCCTTTGTGGTTATTAAATAGGAAATCAAGGTTTGAACAGACATAATTCCTAACTTACTAAAATACCGTGTCAGTTTTAGGAAAGACAACCTAATTGCACATGTCCCTTTAAGATAAATTACATTAATTGCTAATATGCTTTTGTGGCTTCAGATTTTCAGCCACTCATTCTGCTGGCTGACCTAACCTTCTCAGCCTTATCTTGTTGGGACACTTTCAGAATAAAGCCTCTGCCCCTTCAAATCAGAGTAGATGATCTCCCTGAACTCAGTGGGCATTAGTTGCAGCCACAGGCTGGCCTAGGCCATTTATCATTTTAGTTTTCAAGTAGGCATCAAGGAGAGGGAGGAGTGGTCTTGGCTCACAAAGTGGAGCAAAATCCCTTTAGTAGATTTGGTAGGAATTTGAATTCTTATCTTCAGATAAAAAGAATAAATCTACACAGGTGTGTAATCCTGCTTCTTTAGGAAAAGTGTTAAAGAGCTTTGAATTTTAGTATGATATATTGCTGTGGTCTGTCCCATTTGGACTGCTAGTCTACCACAAACCTCCTTTTTTAATACTTGTCATGTGCTGACTACCTTTTCTATCTGGGTAATGGTTCATTATGTCATTGAAAACAAACTGTCTCTTTCAGTTTCCTACTAGCAAAATTGTATAGAAGTTTTATTCAGTGATTTTCAATCCATAACTATAAAATGCAAGGGTAGGTCATGTGGGTATGATTCCAAATATAAATACTATCAGTGCTTTCAACATTTTTCTTCGCAATATTGTTGATAGAATTCTGGTATAATCACTAAAAATTTGAAAGAATTGGTGTTACTATATTTTAATCTTAGAGTTGTTTGGTCTTTTTTTAACTTATTGACAAATGATATTTACTATCTTGTGAATTGTCCTTTTTGCCAGAAATTAAGAAAATAGTTAAATTACTGAAAAGAAATGATAATTGCCCAAGTTGTGGTATTTAAGGAACATTTGCAGACATAAAATCAACTCCTTCAAGCAGAAAAGGCTTTCCATAACCTTGGATTTCTGCTTTAAAATCCCTCCATCTGAAGAAATTAGGAAAAATCCTTTTCATCTATTTCTCTTAAATTTATTTTACTGGCATGTTACGAGAAGTTCACTGAAATGCTACAAGATTTTCATGAGATCATGAAATTGTTTTGATTGCAAGGACTGTTTAAAGTTCATCCAGTCCAACCTCATGCAGTGAGCAGGGACATGTTCAACTAGATCAAGTTGCTTATTGCCCAGACTAACCTGACCTTGAATGTTTCCAGGGATGGGAAGTCTGCCACTTCTCTGGGTAACTTGTTCCAGTCTATTTTGTGAATAGGTTGGAATACAAACAACAAGACAACACTATTATGTTTGAGTTTTAAAATTTTGTGTGTATCTAAAAGTTCTGATCAGAAGCTGGGAAACCATAAAGGTTGGATAAATGAATGCATAACCTCTGCAAATGGTTTTGAACCATCCATAAAATATCATATAGTTTTGTATACAGTAGACAAGGACAAGCCTGTAAGTAGCTGTACAGAAATTATTATCACCAAAAGGTACCTGCATTCAGAAAAATAGCTTAAGAAGCCAATAAATACTTTTTAATTATTTTGTCTCTATACGTGGTACGTACGGAAATTACTCTGCAGAATGCTGAAAATAAAATGACTGCTGTAAAAGTTTGGGGTTTTTTAAACATAACTAAGAAATCCAGAGTTCCATTCATTGTCTTGCTGACATACAGTAACCAGTTGATGCATTGGAAGCATATGGAAACACTTAAAGCATTGAAAACATCTCATATCTATATTAAATTTAATGGCCCTTGAGCATGACACACTGGCAGATGTAAATAAAAAACTATTTCCCTAATAAATTCCCTTCTACTTCTCTTTCTAAATCTACCCAGACCCTACATATATTCATGTATATATTCCTGTGTTTATATATGTGAATATGCATATTTATATAATCTTGTTTAACACCTTGCTGTTGTATAACAGATATTTCAGTTCTGAACCAACTGTTTTCATATTTTATTTGTAACTCTTTTAGTTGAGTTTTGTTCCTAGTAGACAGAGTAGACAGAAGGATGTCACTTTACCTAAAATCTGCATGTAGCTGAATGAAGACCACAGTCCCACACTGACACACAAACAAAACCAAAATAAACCGTTTGCAGCTCTGTCACAACCCCTTAAACACATTCAGCAGTTTTCCCACAGCTGGAAAATCATATCTATTGAAAAGGAAATAAAAAAATGTTATCAGAAGGCAGCGCACTCTTTACACTGTCTAAAATGATGTGAGAGTGCTGTGGCTATTAGAGATGCATTCCAGCTGTCCCTTCAAAATTAACTCCCCTCCATCTCATCCTTAGATCTGTTCCCATCCTTTGCTTGCTGCAGTCATGTTGCTGAGCTGTGTGCTTGAGGCAACATCTCATTTTACTGTCTGTATTAGGTCTAGCTCTAACTTTTCAATGGGGCCACAAGCAGGGTTGGAAGGTTTTTGTATGTAGTTCTACAGGAATGTTTTCCTCGGGAAGTAAAAAAATCCCCAAACTGAGTAAAACAGGAAAAAAAAAAGGAGAAATTCTGTGCTTATTTTGTACATGACAGCAGAGTATATCTGGGAGGAGACTACAAGAAGGAACAGCAGTGAGCCATCAATTGTTTAAAATTTTACATTTAGAAATTTCAACACATATTCAGAAGTAAATACACAGGCAGAAACCTAAAGGTGATTTTTTTTTTTTCAAGATAAGACAGAAATGAGTCACAAAGTAGGAATTTTGATGCCTCTAAAACCATAGAGTTATAATTTCATCTCCACATTCATTCTCTAAAATTGCATTGGTAGGAACAGTGAGGTTTTATGGAAAACCTGTCCAAAGATACTAAGGCAAATACTATCAACCAATTCCTTCCAATTTTACGTAAGTATGAAAACAAGCAGGTGTCATTTTATTCTGGCTGGACATCTGTTCAGGAATTGAAAGAAATCTATCTTTTTTTTTTTAACTTTTGACATGATGCTAAATCTGTTCTGATGCTTTGGTCAACTTCTACATTGTTCCTGGAAAGAGTGTCTTCAGAAAACATCTGAAGATTGCTTCAGTTAGCTCGTGGTTTTTATTCTGGTCTCACTGATGATTTTTTAAAAATTAATATCAGCTTTTTGATCTTCAGTTTTCAACAGCTGCAAGAAGCAAAAATTAAGTTTATATTTGCAGAAAAACCTTCCAATTTCCACTGTAATCAGTTATTTTCAACTAAATGAAAATTTACTGGTAGAGATACAAAATCCACTCATCTTCATATACCTGTGATGATGGAAGGTAACTGAATTCTGTGAAAGACAATAGGGATATGTTTGGTTGCAATGAAATGGGCAGCTAAACTCTTTCACAGTTTCTTGAGATGTCCTTGTTTAATTTTGTTTTAATGGACCTTTGTTTTTCTAGACCTATATTTCAGTGATACTTCTTGGTGTAAAGCTTCCAGTTATCTCATGTATGTACATTAATTTATGTTCACAAAGCCCTTGAGAGATAAGTTGCATTATTTCTGCTATGTATTTGGCTTATAAAAAACCCACAGAATGCAGCCTCCAGTTTATTGTAGGTCATGCCAAAAGTGATTTAGAAAAGATCACAAAGAATAGCTAGAGAAACTCAGTTTACCCAAACTTTACCTGCTATATCAATTTCCTTTTATTCTGATGATGAACGGTAGACACAAGGAAAAAAAACCCAAACTTTATTTATTAAAAAAAAAAAAAAAGAAAAAAAAGGCCTTAAAAGGGCACAAATGTGAACTGAAAAGAGAAATGGATTTTATCTGCATCTCCAGGGAGGGAGAAATTGGTCTGGAAATTCATTGCAGAGAAATGAGTGAGTTATTTTGCTGACTGTCAGTGGTAGGTAACAATGTAATTCAATAAGTGAAGGCCAGGTTTGAATAGATAGAAAATTAATCTTCAGCCACTGTCTCCTGTGGGACTTGCCAGTGCCAGTATTGATTGCATTTCAGCTCCTGACTTGGGAGAGAAATTGGTTGGAGGTGGATTTTAATTGTATTCACATGCTGGATCACTTTCCTTCAAAATATGTGTTTTGCTACTTTTCTGAAAACAAAGTTTAGCTGGGTATTTAAACTACACCAACTGACACTACAATCTGTCAGGCTTTTTTGTAGAAATGCCAGACTAAAATAATTATTAGTAATTAGTTGTTTTATTTTTTAATAATTTGCGCTCTGTGGGGGTTTGGGTTATTTTTTGTTTGGTTAGTTGGTTTTGGTTTTTTGTTTGGTTTGGTTTGGGTGGGTTTTTTGGTCCAATTTAGATGAAAGCTACCTGAAATTCATAAGTGTGACAAATGAAAGCTAACTGTCTGTAGAAGGCTCCACTATAAATTTGGATATATAAGGCCTGGCATAGCATTGGTCCTGCTGTTCAAGATGTACTGGCCCCAGAGAATTCAACAATAATTTGCTTATAATGCTTCTGATACTTACCTGTTACATTCAGAACTAGTTAAGGCACCTTTAGATTTAATAGAAAAAATGTTTCTGTGTAAGGAAAACTTTATAATTTTTAAAGGATTTTGTCATTTGATGTCTTTCGGTTTTGGGGCACATTGTTGTGTTGTTTCAATATCAGAGCTGTACATCACAAAATACTCCCAGGAAAAGTCAGCTAGAGGTATGTGAAAGCTTCCCCATTACTTTGTGTAGTTTTAGATCCACTACCCTGCATTAATTAATTAAGTTTAGGAGAGTTTTTATATTGATGTTTTTTGTTTGGTATCATGGAATATTTGTATGAAGAATAACAGACTAGGTCTTTACTACAGCCTGCTTTAGGGGAACCTGGTTATGTGTGCTGTTAGAAATATAGGAAGTAGATTTTATGTTTGAAAGTTTAAAGCATTAAAGTCTATTATTTAAACTCTTTATGTTTCAACAAAGTTCAATCAAATTTTGACAGTAGACCTGAATCTTCTTTCATAGGATGTGACTGGAGAGATGCAGAGGTTGTACATATTATTTGGAATCAAACTGAAATATGAAGTAAAAGGAATAATGGTCATTTATATTCAGATGCTTCAAGAATTTCAGGCAAAACCCTAAATATATTGTATTATGAAAACTTCTGTGGAAGACCTGCTAGGAAGGACTGTATGGCACATGGTGTGATGCTTGGCACTGACTTACGCAGGACCAAGAGTTGAACTTTGATGATCCTATTCAGTCCCTTCCAACTCAGGATATTCTATGATTATGTTTACCCCTTTTCCCTTTTACCATACCCATTCCCTCCCAATTATATATTGCAGAAAATTAGTTGAAAAAAAAAATCTTTTGACATTCATTCATTCATTCTGGTGTTTCATTGTAATTATGTGACCTGATGATTCCCAATTCTTTGCTGAATTGATCTGTGAAAGCACTGAGAGTTTGTAGTTCTTGCTACTAATTTCAGAAAAAATAGAGTGTTAGGATGATTTTTTTTTTTTTTAATCGAATGACTTTCAGCCAGGAGGGAAATTTTGTCACATGAGTGTGACTGTTGAGATGGCATTTGCAGAATTAGACAAACTCATTACTTTGAGCATTTTGAAGCTGAATGATAACTTGTGGAAAGAACTCCAGAATTTTCTTAATGTTTAGCATTCCAGTTCTAGAGGGGGAAAAATCCTGTGTGATAATGTAAAATTTAAAACAACAAAAACACCTCCAAAACAAAACAAAAACCCAAAATGAATACACCACCCCAAACAATCCCCCCCCCCCCCCAAAAAAAAACAACCCTGAAACAAATAAGCAACCCCCACAAAAAGCCCTCTGTAAAAATTGAAACAAATTTCATTGTCTGAAGCTATCATAATGCTGTGTCATTACAAATCAAACAATGCATAAACTGTTACTGATCCTGGCTCCAGTTTGCACACTTCAAAGTAAAAAGTCCAATGGATGTGAGGGGTTGACCTGGGTTGGCTGCCAGTTGCCCACCAAGTCCTTTATCACATTCCCCTCTATTACACCCCCTCCCCAGCAGCACAGAGGGGAGAAAATAAGATGACAAAAGGCTCGTGTATCAAGATAAAGACAAATTAATGAAAAAGCAAAGGCCACACACTGAAGCAATATAAACCAAAAAGATTTATTCTGTATTTCCCAGCAGCAGGCAATGACCAGATACTTCCTGAGAAGTAGGATCTTAGGACATATGGCGGTAACTCCACATATGCCTTAATGATGAATGCTTCCCTCCCCTCCTCCTTTCTCTTAGCTTATATTGCTGAGCACAACATCCCTAGGTATGGAATATCCCTTTGGTCAGCTTGGGTCAGCTGCCCTGTCTATGTCCCCTCCCAACCTTTTGCCCACCCCCAGAGTGAAGTTAAGTACTGAGTAACAAGCTAAACTTTTTAGCATAAGAGACAGTAGCTATACTGCATAAAAGTAGTCAACTTTAGTACCCACCTTCTTTTATTCCAGTTTAATAAACTTGTGTTGTGAGATCTGTCTCACCTAATTCTAGACAGATATGTTGCAGACGTCTGCAACTGGATGATTTGCCCTAGGGCTACATTTACAATCAGCTGAAAGTGGGAGGCACTTCTAAAGCATGATCCATGTCATGGGAACATAGGTATCTAATTAAGATGCATTCTAATTACACTCTAAACGTGACCATTTCCTTTTGTCGACTATGAAGGCAGCCTGGGATTATGAACACAGCACTGCTTTGTTGTTAAAAGCAGTGGGTGACTGGTGAGATGAGTTCTGCCCTTTGTGTTTCCAAAGAAAACCACTTCCTTGAAACTAGTCTGGGACTCATGCTTACTTGAGGCAACATTTGAATCTGTAGTTAGTATAGCATTTGTCTGTAACCCTTTGGTTAAGCAAATTAGAAAATATATGCAGTTTCATTAGATGACTTTGTGGGTAATTTAAAATTTAGCTGTCTATACTTTGAGAGAGGATAATAATAAACAGAATAGCCTCAGCACACACATGCTTGACTTACCAGCAGCTGCTTCATTGTCAGCACTATTTATCGAGCATAGCACGTGTTCAAAAACTGATGACTCTGTAGTATTAAAAATATCCTTATAATTGCCTGCAATTGCTGGCCTGGGTAACTATTCGGTGTCACAGTTGATTCTATATTGTTTTAAGTAGTAGTCAACTCATGATGTGAGACTTTCTGTTTCAGCTGCACATTAGGGCCTTCACTAACTCCTTGATTCCACACTTCATGGAATTGTTGTAACTGAGTTAGAAAACATCTCTGCATTTCAAAATTTTTAACTATAAGACCAAACTGACTGAATCAATTGGAAGGAATCAAGAAATGTGTATCAGGATTCAGACAAGTAATAGAGGATGGGAACCTAAGGCGGACAGGTGATGGTGAGCACTTGAGTTTTTGGGAACATTTCCACCTGTGCTGGTTTAAAGGTAAACTGATGGGAGAAATGAGCCTGACTCAAAAGAGATTACAAGTCAGAATTAGAATTGCAGTGATACAGAGGAAAAAAAATGTTTTTAACCCACGAAAGAACAGATGTATTACCTGGCACCCTGGGGCATGAACAGAATGGTGTTCGTTAGCCCTTGTGCTGAGCCCCAGGTGGTCCCCCCAAGTCCAAAGTAAAAGGAAAGGAAAACATGTTGGTGAGGATGATGGTCACAGTCTGGTCAAGAGTGGTGGTTGCAGTCCTGTGGAGGTTCTGGTCCTCCTCTGGATCCATTGAGTGGTGTCAGAAGTCCCAGTACCCCAAGATTATATATGCACAGGTTCAGGTGGGAATGCCCCGTACCTCCCCCAGAGCATGGAGTTTCACAATTGATGATTTAACTCTAAGTCATGGAATATTTTTGGCATCTTTGATGGCCCATTAGCAGACATGACCCCTTAGACTGGGTGTGAAGGTGCTAATGACTGCCTGAAGGGGAATTATCATGCCTGAGTCATTGGTGTAAAGACAGGAACACCTTCCTATCTTTCAGGCTTCTTTAACACCCAGCTCGTAGCCTGAAGTGTCAGGTGTGCCCTGGGCAGCTTCTGCAAATAGTCCATTGTTAGCAGTTCATGAGAAATGACATAGGGTGTAGAATGTACAGCTTTGGTCACACCTGCACATTGATAAGCTGGTACCAGCTGCTGAAGTAGGGCCCCACCCAGGCAGATACAGCCAATACATATGATTTCATTGAGACACTGTTAAAATATACCAATGAACAAAACCTGAAGTTCCAAGAAGGCTTAATTTCCTTTCTTTGCCTGAATTTACACCACAGTTTCTCAAAAATCCATATCTGAAATGTATGCGAGTATATAATTTTTGGATTTGTGATTTACTTTATAATCTCCAGAAGGATAAAATGAGATACAGTGTTTATATTTAAGATTTGGTACAAATTATTACATGTAATAAAAGGTAATGTATTTGCCTTGCAATACGGGTGTAAAAATTACGTGCCCTTAAGAAAAATTTATATATAAGGTGTTAGACTCTTACTTTTCTTTTGCAGGTCTTCATTTCACTGAGTTTCATGGCATAGCTCAAAGCAAATATTCCTTGACCTGGAGCAACTAACTGTGTTTATGCACAAATGCAAAATGTTAGCAGTGACAGAAAGACTATGAATCTTCGAGGTAAAGAGAGGCAAATGTGAGTGGAACTTGTTTTAGCATACTTTGTAATGTTTTGCCCTTTACATGTCTTTCTTTAAAAAGCCTGAAAAGAATGACACTGAATCTGGCAGCCAGAGAATCAGACCAGTATTTGAAGATGATCCCGTTTTCCGACGACAAACGTCTTACCAACATGCAGCAGTCCACATACCAACAGATATTTATGAAGGCTGTAAGTAGCATGTGAACAAAGTGATTTTATATTTTAATTCTATGCTCATTATTTGTGTCCCATTCCTAAAACATAACTTCCAAACTAAACTTTCATCTCCATTTTTAGTACAGATTTGCTATTTATTGTCACTTTTACTTCTTTCACTAATACTTCAGAGATGTCCTCTATCACACATATAATTCATTTTAGGAATTAGAAGAAGCCATAGCCAAAGAGATCCATTGGGATTGGATCTGAGTTTCACAAATGGAACTAGACATTAAATGAAACTCTTCTGTATTCTGATTTTCTGATCCATTCTTTTCTCTATGCTGTTCTCATTTAAAATAAACAATTCTTGACAGCTCTTCTTTACATGCTGTTTGACCTCAGGCAGAGATGAGTTCTGAAAACATTTTTAAATTCCCCAAATCAGATACAGTTCAGGTAAATAAGAGGCTGTGTGAGATGGTAGTACCAATATTGCATGAAGTGTTTTTTTAGAATTGCAGTAACAGACTTTAACAGAGAATTTGCATACAGTCTTTCTAACCCTGCACACACACACACACACACACATATATACTGCTGAGAATTCTTTAATTGTATTTCACAATTAAGTATATATCTGTCAACATGTAAATAAGTACTGTTTCCTGTGCTTATCATCAAGCAAAAATCTTCATATAATAAGAAGACATTTCAGCAAAGTGGCTTCATATTTTTATAAAAGGGAAGGAAAATTAAGTGAAATCCATATTTCCCCCCCCCCCCCCAATTTAGAGTCCTAATTTCATATATGTGCTCTTTTTCCTCTTTCAGAGTCTCATCAAGAGGAAAGAGACCCTAGTGTGACCCTGAGCTTTTTAAAATTCATGGCCACAGCCATAAATGACACAGGGATAAAAATGGAAATGTCAGTATGATAGGGGAAAGAATCATGTGAACTCGTATTCTTACGTGGTGTGCTTGACTGACAGACCTAGAGGATTATTCTGGGATTCTGGCTTTAATGAGTGCTAAGGTGCACCTTAATTGCAGGATTACAGGCCATTCCCTTTGCTTGTGTTTGAATAGAATTGATACTTCACTGTTGAAAGGTTATAAAAACTCACGTACAATTATTAGGATATTTGTAAACAGTATGTGAACTATGATATAAGATCATAACAATATGCCATCATAACAATCCCTAAAATATTTTGTTTTTGCATTGAATTAAAGATTTTAGATGGTATTTCTAAAGACACTTACATCACTTAAAAATGAATGCTAGGTAATGTTGCTGTACAGCCGGTCAACTTAAAAATGAAGACAGGTGAGGACTTCCATAAGAAAGGTACAACTTTAGTATCTAATAAAATGAAGAAAACAGACAGAAATGTACACTTCTGGAGAGAGGTACAACATATATGGTTCATGATTCTTTGGGTCTGGCTTTTATATTAATTACCAGAGGTGTGGAAGCCTGGAAAATTACCAGGAAGACTGTAATTTTGTGTCAGAAAAATCAGCTGGTTGTATGGCTAGGTAATTTTCAGTTACAGATGGAGTTTTCAGAGGTCTAGCATGAGAGAATACTTCATAATCACAGATTTCCTATCAACAAAGACAAAATGATCACCAGATTTTATTTCACAATTACAAAGTCCATGTGTCACCTGAACACAGGGAACAACTGCAATGTAGTCATTCAGCAACAGATTTTCCAATGTAGAATTCAGTTTTTTTTTATTTTCACAATATAATCTACAAGCAGTTTTTATAAAACTAGAAAGACTGATAACATATCTTGAACACTGTTTCCATTTTTCTTCCTGTTCACAGGACCTAGCCTGTCATTTCTTGATAGAGGTTTCAGTGCCCACTATAATAGGGAACAGTTGTATACTTTGAAAATAGTATCTGCAATGCCATACCTATATCATAGTCTGCTAGGGAGCATTTACAGCACAGGTATGACAATGAATCCTTCTGAGAAACAGTGGATGATACACAGTTTACAACATTTATTGCTTGGAAGACGGGTGTCTTTTTTGACTGAATTATGCCTTGGAAGCAGGTTCCATTTTTTTTGTCCTTTATTGTATATGTTTCGCAGGATGCCAAGAGAAATAAAGAATTGCTCTTTGGATCTCACAGAAGAGTTTTCAATGACTGAATATTTGACTTGCCTAATCTTCCTTGAGATTGGCTTTCACTTCTCCTTCCTCTTACAGCAGCAGGTTGTTGTCTCTAGGGGAGAGGGACAATTACTGTTAGAGTCACATGCAATCTGAATTTTCATTTGGATCTGTCGATCGCACTTTGTCATGTTAATGAATTTTTTTCTATATGAAGCTGGGAATTTGAAAGTCACTGACTCTTAATCATAGAATCACAGAATCACTAAGGTTGGAAAAGACCTTTAGGATTTTCAATATGTTATCTATGAAAATATTTCTTACTTATTTAGGCTTCATTTTTATTGAAATTTTTATTTATGAGTATGTGTGATTTTAAAAATATGAATCAAATAACAAATTCCTGTCTATTTTTGAAAATGAAAAGCTGACTTCTGTAATGGTGCACCACCTATTTAGTTTTGCCCTAATGTGGCAAACTAGTATGGGCTACAGAACAATTTTTTGGCTTCCTACATACAGTGATTCACTCATTTTGAAATACTTATGAAGTTGTTCCTTTTATTTCACTATAGAATTACATGATACATCATTACAAAATACCCATTTATTGCATCCACTTTATTACTTTGCAGCTTATTTTACCACAGAAAGAAATATTATGAAAGATGGTTATTTGTGTTTTTTTTTTTCTTTCCCTGGATCTGGTGCCAAAATATATGCAGAGACAAGGGAAAGTCTAGGGAGTTAATTAATTTGCCTGTTTCTGAGGATTGCAGTCCCACCACAAGAGAGGGCAATCAGAATGAAATAGACCCCAATCAGGCTTTTAATTCACTACTTTTCAAGAGTCCCATTTAGGTTTTGAAATAAAATCAATCTGCAGCTGAAAACAGAACAGACCCTCAGGTCGTCTTTCTAACACATGCACTGGGAATTAGTCATGCATCTCCTATTAGCAATAGCAGAAGTCTTATTTCTAAATCCTCATTAAAACTGTACCCTGCTTATGCCTAAGCAGAATATAGGAACTTCAGGCCAGAAGTAAGAGGAAATCCCTGGCACAAGACAAGTGAAGTTAATTTTCCCAGTGGATACCACCACATGCCCTCGTTGTCTGAGATTCATAATGCTCCATCTTGCTCTAGGTGTATTTCTCTACTGGTCTTGGTTTTAGGGAAGGTGTTAGGCAAAGCACATAAAAAAGGTTTGCTTTTTTCTGTGTGGTTATTCCTGCTTTACTTTCTCAAAACCAGAAATAATTGCTTCTACATGTTACTACTTGATTAGCATTCAAGAGTTGATTAAAGTGTCAGATTAAAAGTAATGTGTCATGAACATGACAACATCACTTTGAATATATTTGGACAGCTACCAGTACGAAAAAAGAGCTTCCCCTGCTCAAAACTCATTAAACTAGTCATAAATAGAGTTACAATTAATTGATGGTTCCTATACCTTAATAATCATAACATATACATATTATTTTTTCATACTCTCCTTTCATGGCAGTCAGAATTTTTCTGCTGCTTAAAATCTTGGTTTTATTATAAATAATTTGATAGCAATTTTGGCAGTGAAGATAAATTTTGGTTTTCTAGTAGTGCATCATGTATGTAAATCAGTTATTGGTAAAGTGTTTTGACACAGTAGTACTTAGCACTGGGAGACAATCAAAACTTTTAGGAATAGTTTGAAAAATTCAAGTTTGATGTTGCAGTGATTTTTGTCTTGACTGGAATATTATCTCTTTGAATGGGACTTGTAAAATTATGGACAGTTTCTTCTTGAGTATCTCAGGCTGTGAGCTTGAAAAGAAGAAACATTCTTTGGGAATAATGCCCTCATGAAAGGTGTTCCTGCCCACAGCAGGGGGTTGGAACTAGATAATCTTTAAGGTCCCTTCCAACCCAGGCCGTTATGTTGGGAAATGAAACCATGAGAGTGAGAATACTCCTCCTCCAAAGAAACCTCAATTCAAATAAACTAGGAAAAAGTGCATAATCATTTATTCATGAAAGATCTTATGTGTGGATAATAAACAAGATTTATTCTGAAATCAAGATATTGAGAAAGTGTTGTGTAAATACTTTGGCATGTTACATCAGCATTCTTTAAATGAATAAAGAAGCAATAAACCTTTTGTGTGTTTTTTTTAATGTGTTCAGTTTAAATAGCAGTTACAGACAGGCAAGATACTTTTATTACTTAAATAAATTGGCTCACCATATTTGAAGATTAATGGTATTTTTTGTTACAGCTGAGAAACTGAAGCTATTCACAACTATTTTTCTCCTGGTTTATTCTAAGGTGTAGACAAATGGTGCAGGTTTACTACAGCTGAGCTTGAAATATGATTGTTTCAATTCTCTGATTCTGTGCGTGTTCATACCTCTAAATTTGGAAATAGGCATTATGTATGTCTTGTGCAGATGGCGTGTGAGATTGCTTTCTTCTACGTTGTTTTTTGGGGTTTTTTTGTTTGTTTTTTTTTTATTCTTCATTATTTTAATCAGTGAGTTATTTGTAAAACATAATGAGTGAAGTGGACCTTTAAATGAATTTTCAGTGTCAACCTGTTTTAAATACCAAACACTATGTCCTGGGGTTACTGTAAAGCAAATGTTAGTTGCAGCTAAGTCCCTAAGTATTGCTTGGTTGGTTTAATATTAAACCTGGAAGCAAAATACTGATGCAGAAACTTAAGGAGAGAACTCTAGGGTCAGTATAGCTTTTTATGTTCTGACAATTATAGTGTTGTTTGTGGTTCCCTCCCCTCCTCCCTGCCCCCCCAGCTTCCTAAAGTTCCCTGAACTAAATTCTTATTTAAATAAGCAGCAAGAAGAAATATCTTTTCTAAATTGATGAAAAATCTTGTTTTCTAAGTCCAGAAGGCCAAACAACTTGAATAGTATCCTTCGTCATGAGGATATTTTGGTACTGGAATTACATTAGTTTCATTGGATGAATGGTTTAGCATAATCCCCTGAAGTCAAGCTGACCATGACTTCTGTCTAAAGTTATCAAAATTTAATATAATAAGGTAGGATGAGGAAGGCTGTTTGGTAGACAAGGTTATTTTATTCCCTCCCTGAAAGACCAGTTGATTAGGTACATGCTCTTTTGAAGATACAGGTGTAGTAAGGAATTATCAATGTACGTTTAAAGCAACCTGCTTAATAATGATGCATCACAAAAATGAAATAAGGCAATATTCTCAAGATGAATATTTGAGAACAGATTTTTGCCTTGAAAGTTTATCAAAGACTAGCTGCCTGTTAAATGTGACATAACATTCTTAATGTGAAAAGAAATAGTGTCAAATCTGAAATAAAACATCATTCTGTTATAATTCCAGGTACCCCTCCAGACTTGCATTGTCTTTCCTTAAGATGTTTGAATAGAATTTTCAAAACTTTCTGCAAAATAAGAAAAAGCAGAATTTTCATTTTCAGAAGTAAAGAAGCTAAATGCCGTAGACTTTAATAAAGACACAGTTGTCAAAGAACAAATTTCTACTGTGTTTTTTTTAATATTCTGCCTCTGACCTGAAAGATGTTTATTTGAAATTAATCAAGGGTTAACTATTTAAAATCAGTATGACTTTTTTTCTTTGTTATTTGGTATGCATTAGTGTGAGAGCTGACTGAAAGACAGCTTCATGAGATTCTTGACACTTAACACTCAGTATGTTTCCTGGAATATTAATTTTTTTTAACCTTTTTAAAAAATAAATTGTTATTTAGAAACATTTGGGGAAATTATATAACGTGGTAATTCATGCCTATAATATTTGGGATAGTGTTTGAGTTTGACTAGGCTTTGTTACTTGCCTCAAGTTGGAAGCAATAGATAATTTTTACATTTCTATCTGTTATTTTTTGTTGAGTTTTCTCAGCAAACAATTTAAGTGCTTCTGCAGCTTAGAGCTGTAAAATATTTGAAATATTTTGCATTTATTCTGATCATTTAACACAGGGTAATGAAATACTAAATTCAAGCCGAGTAAACAGTCACAATTCGCTAGCAATTCTTGATGGGGATCTTTATTTTGGTGAAGCCTTTTTCCTATAAAGCCATTTGTTACAGGGATGACGAGAAGTTATAGAGTTTACTTTTACTATAGATCTAATTTTGGCAGAAAAAAAAAATTGCATTTCCATTACCAACTTTTTTTTATGGTGTAAGCGTATTAATACAGCATGTCTGTGCCCATACAGACATCCAGCTTTTCTCTGATTCAGTTTTAACCACATTTCTGGAGAATCTCAAACTTCAGGGTTACCATCTGTGCTTCACTGGAGAAATGCACTGACTAGTTCTGTCTCTTGATCTTCTAGATTCGTATTTGTCAGCTGCAGAAATTTACATTCTAGTTGATACCTTTAAAAGCTTTTTATTTGGACCCTACTTTACCTGTATGATAGAAATATTTAAAGAAATACATAGTGACAAAAATCCCCCCCACTATACTGCAAAAAATATAACTATAGTCAGGGTGCTGTACTGACATAGAATGCCCTGTGAAGACCACAGTAACAGAGCACATTTTATTATGTTAAACCTTATTTCCTTTCAAATGCAATAAAATACAGCAAGAATTATTTTTTTCTATTTCTTTAAGTCTAGGAATAGACTAATTTATTTCCTTTTGTTACTGTTTATGCTTTTTTTTTAAAAAAGGAAGCAAACCTAAAGGTTATTGTGTTTGGGTTTTCAATAAAACAACATTGGCTTTACACATGGTCCTAACCAATGGCTGTGGGCTTTTTCCATCAACTACTAAACTTTCTGTATTATGTCATTCCTCTTCTTGTAACCAGCAGTTCATCTACATGTATCTTTGGTGTGTTACAGTCTTCTTAAATAGTCAAAAGGTATGATCTCTTACTTGTTTAATATTTTTAATATCATGGTGACTTGTGAAAAGCCATACCAGAAGCAAAACTTGTGATACCTGGTTAAACTGGTCGTTAAGGTGTGACTTCAGCAAAATAGAATACCATAAAATGAAGACAACTCAAGTCTCTCTGATTTTGAAAATTCTAATTTTTAATGGAAAGATGCAAAAAACACATTCGTGATGGGATTCAATTTCTTTTCCCAAGCTGTATAACATTAATTTGCAGAGTTTGTAAAAAAGTGTGAAAATACTTTTCTAGTAAATTGAATGTTGATTATCATTATCATTGAGTGTAGCTGCCTGTCACTTCAGATTTCTTGATCATCAATTTTCTGTACCTCCAGAATTATCTTGGACTTTATAGCATGTCATGGGATTCCAATGTCTGTTAGGCTGCTTGACTGAGTAATAAATGTTTAAACTATGCATACTGCCAAAATCTGTTTTAGAGACCAGATGATTGCTGCTGCTGTCCAGATCCCTTTCCATTCCTTTTGCAGTATTTTTTCTCTTATGCAGAGCTTAGAATAACAATTAGTATTGAATCCTCTTGTATCAAGAGGGAAAAGTTGGGTGTGCAGTAAGATTGGCATTGTTATGACAGTAAAAATAGCTAATGCTGGCCTTTGTATTTTTGCAATAGGGACTGCTAAGCAGGGCACTGAATATAGTACATCTTTATTATCTGACATATAAAAACTAAGGCAATTTTAATGACCGTCCTGAGGGAGTGATTGATTCTGGTGTGTGCAGTTTTCCCTATGCAGAAACCAATGCAAGGATTCTTTACGTCATAAATCTGGGTTAGTTTTGGAAAACAGGTTGATGCAGGGTGTATACATTGCCCAAAGTTTATATTGGTCCTCATGAAGAGAAAATGTCACCCTAATTCTTTTATCAGCTACATCACCTAAAAGCCTCTGCTGATGTGAGGGTTGGCTGTTGCATTCTCAAAGCTGCTCTGCAGCAAGGGAAGATCATCAGGAAGCTACTCGGACATTCTGCAAGTGTAATTCCACAGCATATAAAAGTCTTTAATTCAGGATTCACAGGAATTTTTCTATAATTGCTTCTTCAGAACTCTTTCCTAATATCTGTAAGGGAGTATAGGAAGAAATAGCTGTTATATTTGCAGGCTCAGAATGAAAACAAATATTTAGATGTGTTTCAGTATGTCAAAGTAGATATAGTGAATTAAGTTGACTACTAGAAAAAAAATGCTAACTTACTTGAAGTAATTAATATCTAATGAGTAATTACCAATTTGTGTGAGGCTATTAATGGAAGAACAATAAATGGTGTTCTGTCTAAAGGACTTTATAACCTATTTAAATGGAAGTGTTAAAGGTTTGAAATATTCCTTGGTTACCCTGAGAGTCTGTCAATTCTTTTTTCTCCCCTTCTCAGACAAGTTTTCCTTATTTTATACTCAGTTATTTTCAATACTGTGTGTAGAGATGTAGAGCAAGGACAGAGGAAGGAGAGGAAAGGGGAAGGGGAACTGTGGCCTACCCCCTTTTTCTTCTTCCTCTCTTCTCACATAAGCTGCAAACTCTGAGCTCTGCAGTTGACATCCTCTTTAACCCTGTGCAAAGCTGTAGAGGGGCACATGTGACTGTGCAGGCAACTTCTGCCTCCACCTCTGTGTTCCGGTGGCATCTGATGGTGTTGTCTGGGCTGAAAGTGCACTTGCATGGCACAAACCTGTGCAAATCCTCAAAGAAGAGGAGGAGGTGTTTTAAGCCTAGTAATATAATAAAAGCGGCATAAAATAACCGACATACAATGCCAAGAACAAGGGCCTTGATGCATGCATAGATAGCTTCTACAAACACAAAAATAATGTATTAGAGTAAGAGGAGTTTGTTTATTCTTTATTCAACCCACACAAATGATGAGGAATTAAAATATCTGCAGTCAATTTTTTCACTATGGTAATGTGAAATATTTTGAATGGAACCTTCTCTCTGCTCGTTACATTTTTAGAAGTGTGTTGTTGTTTTGTCTTGGGTTTAATATCTGAAAGGTTTAATATGCTTATTATCAACAGAGTTCTGAAAAAAATTTCCCCCGGAAAGAAATCTAGTTTTCAGCTTTGCCATATTTAAACAAAAAAAACCCCAAAAAACAGAGACTGTTTTTGGTAAAACACATGATTAAAAAGTCTGCCCTTACCTTTCAAAATATCTTGTATTTCCAGTCTGTGATAACACAGCTGCAAATTTCTCTTTGTTGGTGGCAGCCTAGCTGTGAGTTACGATTTTTTAACCTCTACTGGTTAAAAATTATATCCCTGGGTTATTGCACTTTACGAGACTTACATGATGAATCCTTGTAAACCTGTATTCTAAAAAGATTTTATTCATTTGATTCTTTGAGAACAAAGGGAAATAAAGTTGTGAAATTAGACCTGTGCAGGAGATAAAAATTAAGACTCAAAGTATTTTATTCTGAAAAATGCTAACTGTGATAGATGGTATATTAAAAAGAAAGGTAATAAATCTAGGTACTGTTGGAAATATCCCTCTTGATAAATTTATTTGGATTGCTTACCAAGAAACTGCTTGTAAAATCAGGAGTAGATTAATGGATTGGAATATATCTTCTTTACTATAATTTTAGCATGCACATTATCATATTATCCAGCATTGTAGTTACTACTATTTTTAAAGTAGTATCACCTTTACAAATGATATGTTCAGTTTTGGTTTTGAATTGAGAAGAAAGATAATGAAAGGGAAAGACTGGGAACAATATTATGTAGTTACATGTGGATTTGAATATCCTTAGAGGATGGCTTTTTGTGGATATGTCCAAAATCTACAGTTTTTTAAGTTTGTAACAACATACAAAATGTAATTTAAGGATGTGACTACTATTTCTTTATTTATTACTACATACTCACTGATTTGGTTGGTCCACTTCATTCCTTATGCCTTATGAGTTCATTTGCAGTCTTAGCTATTAGAAAGAAATAATGTGTAATCTAATAATAAGGTGTTTCTCTGGCAATACATAAATCATATATTTTTTCCCATTATTTGGGTTATATTTTGTGAAGTTTTGACAGTGTAATTTGAATATAGGCATCTCTATATGTATGTTTTATGTGTGTATATGGACATAGAAGTATGTATGTATAAAATATTTAAATAATACTACCAAATTACTTAAAATTTCCTTGAAAATTTCATTTTCAAATGTCCATTTGAGGATAAAGATTACTATGTTTTAATGTTCTTGTATAGTGTACAAATATCTCAGTTGCTTCTGTGTCAGAAGTTTTTTTACGCCAAATTAGCTATGGTTATTTCTCTGTCTGACACTACTTCCTTCCAGATTACTGTTTCCATCAGTAATAACGCATTGGTTTCATTGGTTTTCCATCTTACCCTTCCGGCAGTCTCTCAGTCCTTTAGTCTGTACTTGCCTACTTGCCCTCTCCATTTGTATGAAGCTCAGCCCTAGAATTTATTTCTCTCTCTTACAATTGTACAAGCATTGATTTGACAATGGTATCCAACTCTGAGTGAAATTGTTTGTTTTACTTCTAATTTGTGTCTCTCATAAACAGAAAATTCTGAAATTCACCTCACAGAACCAATCCATAAAATAAACATTTACTTTCATGATATTCTCACACACTTTTTCCTTCATTTTTTGAGAATGAGGAAAAGAAATAATAATTCTCTTTTACTGCAGGTTAAGTACGTGCCAGTTACTATTGAGAAATTGATGTGCAGTTGAACAAACAGATGCCAGTATGCTCCCTTCGAAATACTTTTAAGCTTGAAATACGGATATTTTCTAACTGGCACATGATGAAAACTTGAGTTCTTTGGATTAGATCTTCTCTTCCATTGTAGTAAGAAGCCTGCCATCTGTTTTTAGTTTTACTCTTCATACAAATCTGAAGTACTTCCTATCTTTTCCATTTTACTTTTTTTTTTTTTTTTTTTTCTCATTTTCCATAGGTTCTGGACTTTTGTCTGCCTTTTTCCTCTCTTCTGCTCTAAGTCTGCATTTCCTGTTTTTTGTTGTTTGTTTTTTTTTTTGTTTGTTTTGTTTAAATTTCCTTTCCTTTTGCATGTAGTTTATGATTATCTTTCTTATGCCATAGTGAGGATTCTGGATTCCTCAGATCTCTTCTTCCTCCATGAGTCAATATGCCCCTCTACTTTTTTCTCATAAGCGTGGGATTTTTAAATTTTAGTCATCTTATTCACAGCTTTCTCTTCTGATCCTTTGGTTCAGCAAACATCTGTATATCTTCAGTCCTCTGTCCTCTATCTTGTGCATTTAGGATTTTCCTGTTTTCTCAGAGTTGTGGGGTGATGGCCCTTAATGAGTTGAGGGATGCTGATAAGTGATGGTGTTACCAGAGAATGGAACGTTATTAAATTACCAAGGCCTTTCTTTGCCGAACCATGTCACTGCAGACTCGAGCCCATCCCCCTCAGGCATCTGTATCACCTCCCAGAACATTTTGACTAGTCACATGAAACCACTTGAAGGGGGGAAAAAAAAAAAAAAGTATAAAAAGATATGCAGTTTTAACTGCAAGAGAGAGGGAGAAATGCCATCGTCTCTGTTGAGGTAGCTGCTGGCAGCTTGTCCTGCCTCCTCCTACCTGCTGGAATAATGTAGGGGTAAGGAGACCATGTGCTTTCTATTTTTCTATACTTAACAGTCTTAACTTTACTTTCTTACAAAGCTTATTCCTTTATACATTCTATCTTACATCTTATGCTAACAGCTACTTTGATT
>JAWWEV010000043.1:8856534-8877392 GCA_035583235.1 Hafferia zeledoni
ACATAAGGATCTGATTGTCTGGAAGCGCTTATTGCTAATAATTTCTTATTAATACAGTTAAGACTAGAAATCTTTGCGTTTCTGTCTCCCTCCTCCCTTTCACGTGACACGAAGTATATATCTAGCAGTTTTTCATATCCCTGTTGGGTACTGTTTCATAAATAAATAACTCTTGTCATACTTCTGCTTGAGATAACAGACATCTTGCAGCCTTGGCATCCTGTCATCTTCAGATTCCCCTGGAGTCCCCTCTTGCTTCACGCCTTCTCTTTTGGATTTTGGTTGTTTTACTGGATATAGATATTTCAAAAGAATATTCATTTCTGCTTTTTTCTATACAAATATTATCAGTTTTATCTTATTAGGATAATTCTCAACAGAAAAAGAAATGTGGAACATTACCCAGTGGATATGTTTACATGGATTTACACTGAATTCTGGGTTAGTTGAATGAAATAGAACAAACTATGTATGTGATTAAATGCATTTTTGCTTGAAGTATCTGTTTCTTAGCAGGAATTCTAAGTTCACACAGGACATTTCATGGAGATCATTTCCTATTCTTGCTGTTGGAGCCAGCCCCTGCCTCTCAGATCTCCTTCAAGTAAATGCTCAATTTGTCAACAAAAAAAATTAGCCCAAGCATGTGTTGTAAAATGAGACCAGGATTTTTCCATTAATCAACATTGTAAGATTAATTACTTCTAATAAACAAGGTCATACATCTCATTGCAAGTCAACTTTCAGCTTACAATTTGTTTATTTAAATGATTTTGTTTTTTACAGTTAGACACACCACTCTTTAACACAATTATCTGTATAACTGTTCATTCTGCTTTTGTGGTAAGCTATTTACAGTTTTTAACTTGTTGGCCTATTCATGTGAAAGGCTTTGTGTCCTTGACATCCATTTTTTTTCCATGGTATTCAGAATCACTGAGGCCTATTTGGGTCAGCACCTTACTTTTTGATTTTGAAAAACAATACTTAGTTGCTGACTAGGAAAAGAGTGAGAAAGCAGGGAAAAATCAAATGTAGACCTTGGCCTTCTCGATTGGCACCTGAAAATCAAAAGCATAGTTGAGTAGCTCAGCATGATGGGTATGGCAAGTGACAGACCATTCAGAGCTGAAGGAAAGATGGTACTGAAGTCTTAAATTAGAAAATTTTCCAAAACAAGCTGACAACATGGTTCAAAACAACTTGAAAAAAAATCCATAGAGATTGGCAAAAAAGAAGAAGAGTAAAGATTGGGAATGGATAAAAGGCAATTACATCTTTAGAGCTTTTCAGTTCAAACGTTTATACTTTCCCACATGAACTTGTTTTCAGAGATACCTAAAGTTTATCTGGTTAGCTACGTGGATTGCAGGGTCAGGAAGTATGTTCTGTTTTTCATATACACATTTTTGTAGCAACACTGTGGCAGTAACAGATGTTTGCTCCATGGAATGGGGATTGGAACTACATGTTCTACATGTCCTTCTAACCCAGACCATTCTGTGGTCCTATGATTGTATGATTTTGTTTATATTCCTACGGTCTTTACGGAAGAACAGCACTTATATTCCTTGTCAGAAATTACCAAATAGGATTACATGAACCTTGTTCATGGTTAAAACACTTTTTGGGGCAGTAGAAGATAAATGATGCAAGGAAGCATAGCATAAGGGCTGGAGGGTGCTGAAATATGTTGATTTAGTAATTTTTCTTCTGGGTATGAGAGGAGGATTAGTTGTTTGGGCTGTTACTTTTGCTTTATTTGAAATACAAATCTCAGGAATCAACACTTTACTGTGTATCTGATTGAAGTTTCTGCACAGTCAGCCTGGACTTATCAAATCCTTATTTTGTACCTTTCTTCACTGTCCATGAGTTGACTCCAAATAGGAGCGCTCAATTACTTGAACAGTATAGTGAATATCAAATACTGTTGGTTTTGTTGCTAATTTGCCAAGGCTCCAGATAAGAAAATCACCTAATCACAGAATATGCCAAGTTGAAAGGGACACACAAGGATCATCCAGTCACACTCCCGGTCCCGCACAGGAGCATTCCCAAGAATCACACCATTACTGAGAGTATCACCCAAATCCTTCCTGAACTCTGTCAGGCTTGGTGCTGTGACCACTTCCCTGGGGAGCCTGTTCCAGCACCCAACCACCCTCTGGGTGAAGAACATTATTGTAGTATCCAACCTAAACCTTCCCTGACACAACTTCAGGCCATTCCCTTGGGTTCTGTCACTGGTAGCCACAAAGAAGAGATCAGTGCTTGGCCCTCCTCTTCCTCTCATGAAGAAGTTGTAACTGCTATGAGGTCTCCCCTCAGTCTCCTTAAAGATCTTCTAGTTACAAATGTCCTGACATGAACCACGTTATCCAGAGCTCCATCCAGTCTGGCACTGAACACTTCCGGGGGTGGGGCATCCACAACTTATCTGGGCAACCTGTCCCAGTGCCTCACCACCCTCACAGCAAAGACTATGTTTCCAAATTTCTAATTTAAACATGCTTACTTTTGGCTCTCAGTTTTACTTTCTATAGTTCAGGGGAACTAAGTTTTTACCCTCTGCTTCTCTATGTGGAATGTTTCAATTTGGTATGTCATACCAATATGAGACACTTTTAGTGTAGAGGTGACTTAATAATGAGATACTAGAGATCCAGTGCAGTGGTGCCTGTGACTGATATTTCTGATATTGTAAAACGGAAATGTGACCTCTAAGAGGATTGTGTTTGTGAAATACTGCCTGTGGTGCTGCCTGTGAAACTTTCTCACATCACTCCATGACAACTGAGTTCTGGACTAACATTATCAATGCGTTAGAAGGTTTATGATATTTATCATTAGTAATTATGAGGTACCACTAGATTTCTATATAAAATACTAAATATTTATTTTATTATCTAGTAAATACAATTATTCTAAGTTCTATAACAGTGGCTTTCATTATAATTTGTATTACCTATACATTTTAGAATTGTATGTTCCCAGGCAGAAAGAAAGCCGATAAATCAAGCAGCGTTAAACTGCAATCCTGCAAGGTCCTCATCTACAAATCTTTCTTTGTCACTGTATCACACTAAATCTCTCAGATGGTTGTATATGTTGTAAGAGTTTTACTGCACCTTTACTGATTTTTCAGCTTTCTAAGCAAGTGAAATGCTGCTTAGCTTTATTTCACAGTATGTGGCTCAATCTGAATTTGCATTTTGACAGTATTTTTCTCAGCAGTATTTGCAGGTCAAGGTAATAGTTTATTTTAACATGTTCTCAATCTGGTCATAACACTAAATGTGACTTTTTAAAGAAACACAAGGATGTAGATGCAGTGAAATTATTAATTAGCTCAAACTTCCTTTAGCCTGTTGAAGTCAGTGTACTGATTTTATTTGGACTAGGATTTCACCGGAAGCATCTAAATAATAAAAGAAGGATGCTAATGTTTTTATACAGTTTATACATATATAAGGATATACATTAAGAACTTTAGGATAGTCACATTAGTAGTTCAAAGTATGTGAAAAATAGAAGAACTAAAACAGTGTTAAAATAAAACATTGCAGTTAAATTATGGATGTTTGCGATAGTAAAATAGTAGGGAAATCAAGTGATTTCCTCTTCACAACTTATGCAAGAAGGAATTGTGTCCTGGAGAATCCATTTGTTCCATCTGGAATGTAATAGTGTGGACAGTGAATAAATGAGATTTCATTGAAGGATGTGTGCTCTATGTTTACAAGAAATCAGCTGGGAGATACAGTGTCACTACTTAATTATTTCATTATTGACTTTAAAATTTCATTTCCTGCCGTTCTCACCAGCATAAGAAATTTGTATTACCTAACCAGAAAAATCTTTCTGCTTTGCAAATCTTAGTGCAATGTCAAAGTAATGTTTTGATATAGGCTGGATAGTTGCAACATTAATTGTTAGATCAACTGAGATATGATTGTTGGCTTGATTGTAAACATAGGGATTGTATGTGAAATGACTTTTTTGGGTTTTTTTTTCCCCACATGCAAGAAAAATGGTGTGATTTTTGATGATGAAATAGACTTAGCCCAGATATCTGAGCAAATCTGTTTGCCAGTGAAAAGGATATGGGATATATCACTTTGTTTTTACAGCGTTGTCAAGTTTAATGAATTGAAGCTCTCATTTTTCTTGGATCTGTCATGCTTTTGTTCTTTAGATAATAATGTGAAAAAAATTCTTGTCATTCTTAACTTCAAGATAAGGTGGGTGATGCAGTTGTACATAAAAGTGCCTCTTTCTGGCATATTTATCATTTCATCAACTATAATGCATTTTCCCCTCTTAACCACTCTCTGTATCTACCTCAGTACTTGTGCTGATTTTAGCTTGTTCTCTGTGTTCTGGTTTTGAAAAAGGCAAAAAATTGAAAAAATAGCAATTGATCTAAGAAATGGGAAAGTTTTTCACAGTTTATTGGTGTTATTGCTCTGATTTTTCTAAATTTAACTCTCTCTAGTAGTCCTTGAGAAATGTGAATCTCAATTATGCATGCCCTCAACAAACTGCATGATGTTGAGGAGTCACTGCCCATCTCTTATTTTTAAAATAATAATTGTTGTGCCTTACCTTGTGAAAGCCTGCTGTGAAATCAGAAACTTATCTGACATTAGGTAGCATCTGTTCTTAGATTAAATATTTGTTATATGGGAATTAACTACTTGATTAAGAGTTCTGGTAATGCCGAAGATATCCACATTGTCTCCAACAAATTGAATATTGAGTTATGTAGGGAGAACCAGGATGACAGGTTGCAAGACTGACTGTCTTGATCACCAGTAAAAAACCTCTTTGCACTGTTTTTCAGTTGTTTTGTTTTATTTTGTTGTTTGGGTGGGCTTTTTTTTGAGGATGAGCCTAGAAAACAGTGTGTAGTCTTTTAGACTGTGTGCGCTGTACATGGATGTCTGAGGCTGTGCTGGTCTAATAGGAAGTCACAGGGTAATAGTCTCTTGCCACTAGCTTAAATGAAAGGTGAAATGGAAACAGTTATTTTCTAGATGAGACATTGATTTAGTAACAGCTTTCTATTGCTGCAAATTACTGATACAGAAGTTAGCATTTCCCCCTCTTGGAAGCAGCCTGGTGTGTTTAGAATGAGTTACATGCTCCAGCAGCTAAAAGCTGTTTGACTCCAATAACAGGCTTTTTGTCCAAAATATGGGCCAGACTTTCAGGGAAAATAAAATCACAGTCATTATTGTTGAAGAGTGTGTTTCTTTCCTTTTTTGTGTGTTGGGTTTTGGCAGGGAACATGCACACTCTGGAAATGGTAAGAAAACAGATGTGTTTTCTTGTGATTGTCCAATACACCTTAGTCTCATCTCCAGTTAGTATTGGTTGCTTTATAAAGAGCAAGAGCTTTGTTGCATATTTAGCAGAATTTTATTCTTCCTTTTAGATGTGATGAAATAGTTCTTCTTTCTTTTACAATATTTATTTTAAGGTATTTTCTGCTGTTCTTTCCTTATGGAGTGATCCTATTCTGTAGAAGGTTAGAAAGGGAGAGATTAGTGTCAAAATGGGACTATTCTTCAGAGTCTGATAACTTTGTATGGTGTCTTGGATTGCTTGAAACAACAGTATTGAAGTGTGGTAAAAAACACAGTGCATAAATATAGAGAAATATTTAACAAATGGATATGAAATTCTAAGGAATATAAGGAAAATAGTACAGCATATATTGTTTCCATTCAATATTATGATATGATATGATATATGATATGATATGATATGATATGATTTGTTATTATATAGTATAATAGGATTAATATAATATAATATATATTGCTTGTATATAATCCAGTAAGTAACTTTTTTAGTACATGTAGTTTTTCTTTCTGTGGTCTCTGATAAACTCTTTGCAGTTTTTGCCCAGCATTGGAATACTGAAATTAAGCATTACCATCAAGGAAACAAGAGGCTAAAAGATACAATAACAGGATTGTTATCATAGCAGAAGCAGAGAGAAAATAAATCAGAGACAGTAAAAGCTTAAGGTCTGTGTGCTGGTAATCTGCATTTGTCAGATACAGCTTGAAGTTAGAGGAGAATTTTCTCATAAAGTAAAAAAAGTGGGGATGAGAGGTCGAGGGTTTTTTCTTTTGCTTACTTAATTCCTAAACCACTGTAGATTCTTGATGTAGAAAATAACATGTTTTCATTAACTTTTTGATTTATTCAATCTTGAAAAATGGGAGACACACTTTTTCCTAGATGTGGATCCCTTCAGGCTAATTTGCACTGAGTTCTGAAGGCTCAAGATTCCCTTATTCTTTATAACAACAACAAAGACACTTTCTATGGTGCAAAATGCTTAATGAGAAATTCTCTAATGAGCTACCTAGCTCTTTTCTAAATACATACCTATATATCTTCTGTAGGAAAAGTATTTTCTAAACAAATAGGAACATTAACCTTCTATGCTGGATTTTGCATTTTTATGTCATAGCTACTCCGCTTAGAAGTATTTAACTTCTACAATTTTCTATTCTAATCATTCCCTAATATCATTCCAGGAATACATTTCTATAATGCATTTTGCTGAAACACCATGAACTGCTGTAGAACTACATAAATTAATGATAATCAGAGAATTAAAATTCTGTGCAGTACACAAGTCAAACTTGTTAGTGCTATTTTTAAAGAACTGGTTTACATAAATTTATTCAAAAGTGCAGTTGTATGCATTTTTAATATTATTTTTATTTTAATTATTTTATATTTTTGTGTAGCATTTAAAAGAATAAGACAAGTGTAAGGCCTTATTTTTTCTAAGTATCTGACTGAGTTAGAATTTTTAATTTGACAACAAAGTTTGCCTCTCCCCTTTTTAAAGGAGTGTTTCTGACTAACACTATCAGAAATTTTATGCACCCACAAAAATATGTGGAGAAATTACATCCTTCACAATAAAAAACACACTGTCAATCTCCCAAACACTCAGCAATGCATCAGAAAGCATTCTTCAAATGCACTTCAGGAGTATGGATTTGTCTCTGCTTTGTAAATTAGTAATGGGATTAGAAGTATCAGAAGTCTGTTTTCATCATGTAGTAGGTTTTGGACTTCTCTACTAGTGGATTTTTTTTTTTTTTTTAAACCTGGTCTGGCAAAACCTCTTTTAATCTCAGATAGTTATCTGAGCTATTGGTGTCTCATAGGTCTCCCCAAGAAGGACAGGAGAAGAGCCAAAATCTGGTTTTAGCTAATATATAAAATCCATGAAAAGAGGATTCATTCCTGCATTTCCTACTTCTATGCTGTCACTTCTCCGTACCACCAATAGCAGTCCTAGATTATATCTAGAAATATAGAAAGTTTTTTTTTTTCATTTAGCTGCCAGAAAATACTTTTAAATTGCATAATAAGTAGATAGTAATGGGAAGATTCATCTAAGAAAAAGAGAAGAATCAAGTACGAGTCTCACTTTTCATAGTATAAGGGTTCTCAACAAGTATCATGAACCTTTTGCTTCAGTGAATGACAAAGTGTACTAAAATCTTACTTTAAAAGAGAAAAGAAAAAAAACCCACCTCCTTGATTTGAAAAAACATGTTTGTAAAGTTAATGATAAATTGATTAGTCAAGTCCTCTCTGAAGCCCTGATTAACTGTTAATTTAACTATCCATATCCCTTTCATGTCACCCATAAAAGAGTACTTCTGTAATGATCTCTTTCTAGTCATTCTTTTGAAATATCATAGAGAACTCATTAAATATTGAAACAAAACTTGAACAATCTTTCTAAGGCAGCACAGAGTTAGAAGTTCCCTCTAGCAATATTCATATGTCAGAAAAAGTTACACCCTGATTCAGGGCAGCTTTAAATCTGACATGATGCAGCAATGATTTAAGATTTATCACTTTACCTGTATCTTACCCTCATATGGTAATACTCTATGCATGCTTTTATATAGCAGTTAAGGAATACTGTAAATCATGAAGAGAAGATTGAGGTTTCTGCTGATATTTATGTCCCTAAATCCCTCAAAGGAATAGTTCTTGTATATCGGGAGTGGGTGTGAACACCCCATTAAAATATCTCTCTGTTTATGTATTCAGGAAAAATTCAGTTTTCCAGTGCCATAGACTGTTTCTTCCATGATGATTATGTGGTGCGGGTTAATTCAGTTTCAGTCTATTATTGGCTACTGGACATTAACCTCATGTCTTTCAGAGATCCAATTTATATAGAGTGCTTCTTAGGAATAGGGATGTTTATTTTCTCAAAAGGAAGGAAGAGATTACTTAAATTTTGCCATTTCAGCAAATTCAAAAAAGCTTAATTTGGATCAAAACAGTTTGTATCATAGAACCATTGCCAGGAACTCAGTGAGGATGTTGATATCATTGAGAGGGTGATTGGTCTCAATTATTTCATTTTCATGACACTAGAGATGGTTCTTGGGGTGATTATGCCCAAAACACTGCAACCACAGACTAAATCCAAAACCTAATCATGATACAAGTAAGGATAGATGTAAGAAGAAAGCTGTGCCACAATTGGGCATCCTAAAATACATGTGAATTATAAAGTCTTATGCATTGTCACGACAAACCTTTACAAAAATCAAAATAAAAATTAAAAAAAAAAAATCAAAATTCAAGCTACCATCTTGTTAATCCTAGGGAAAAAACCCAACAGATTCCTTTTTCTTTCCCCAAACCACTTAATGTTGTGGATTTAGTAGTTGTAACATTATTTTAACATGTCTTGAAGTTTAGGGTACTGGAGTGGGCTTCAGGATATTGGGGGTGTTTACCAGCTTGTTCAATGCAGCTGCTCTGTTCAAGTTGAGCTCTTTCTTTGCTGAGTCTCCAGTTTATCAGGCTGGATTACTGGAATGGTCCTGTGCAGTAGTAGCCCAATGACTCATCTCAGCGAATGTGGTCAGGCTCTGCTTCTTCCCCCCACCGCTTCTGACTTTGTGAATGCCTAATGCTGTTGTGATGTATGTTGTACTCATTTTTACTTTGTTTGTTTGTTTTTGTTTTGGCTTTTGGTGTTTGTTTTTTTTTGGTTGGTTGTTTTGGTTTTTTGGGGTTTTTTTGTTTTTTGTGTGTATGTGTGTGTAATCCCTGTAGATGTACTCAGCAGCTCTACTTCTTGTACAAGCATCATCTTTCCACATCAATGGCTGTCTTATGTGCCATGACACTAGTACTGAAGTACATCTGGACCTTTCTGCTTTTGATTTTTTTAAACTGTCAGAAGGTGCACCTTCTAAGAGAGTTTTCAGTCAGATACAATCCTATTCCTACTACTTATGTCATTGAGATTATCTGTTTCTATCCACAGATCTTTCAGACCATGGCTTTTCATTGACACGGCTTTTTGATTTTATGTCATTTGTATAAATCATTAAAAAATACTGAAATGATGCTTAAAACTAATAATTTACAATCTTCAATTGTAATGTCTTCTTAACCTCGTATTCACTTTACTACTGTAGCTTCCTGATCAGTCACTATGCAATCTACGTTTGTTTTATCTGTCTTCACACTTCACTTTAACTAATGGTTGTACTGTGTACATACCTTTAAATGTTTTGATGGCAACCAGATGAATTATTTGAATTGCATTTCTTCTCCACATCCCTCAACCATCAAATAAATAAATATTTAGAAATAATGTATTACTCTGGTGTCTTTTATCTTACTTTCCCTTCATCCTTCTGTTTTTCCTCTTTCACTGTTTATTCTAAAAGCTTGTGTTACAGATCTCTTGATTACTTGAATCACTTTTTCCTCCTGTTTGTTCATACAGTGCATGTCCTGTAGTCATGTAGCAATATGGTATAATTGTTAGAAATCATTCCCATAAATTCATAATCTCTTTCAGAAATTAGTGATAAAGATTACCCATTCCCTTCATTATTAAGCAGTAAGTTTTCTATTCAGTGTTATGTATTATGTTTCTGTATCCTCATTTACAGTAGCTGAAATCCATATAAATATGAAAAGGAAAAACAAAAAAAAGAAGTTGCTGTTGGAACTAGGGCTACTAGTAGACAGTAAAACTTCAGTTGTAATATGTTTGACAGCTTTTATTTTTACTTTGACTTAATAATCTTTGGCACAATGATCACACCCAAATCTTTTCTTCCCTGTGCCAACAACTGCATTGTTTGTTCTTGCTTTAGGGACCCCTGAGAGGGCTACATCCACACTTGCAAATAAGGGTAACACCACAGAAACACATCTGAAAGAAGACAAGCTATGCTTAGAATATAAAATCCATCTATTCAATGGAACTGTCTGAATGCATGCTCTTCTCTATAAAAATAAGGTTATCTACCTTTTGCAGGGAGCAGTAAGCACCATTGCATTCACCATAGGGAAAATATATAGAGAGAATACTTATTTAGCTATATATTACAACTTAGTTTCTGATAGCTTGTCTTTGCCAATGTGCTAACTAAGCATTAAAGCATCCATGGAGAGGAAACTCAGCAGTGTGCATTTCTCAAGCAGTGTGTTATTTAATGTCATAAGCTACATGTATACTTATCCTATACATGGCTTTGTTCTTTTTGCTTTCTATGCCTTAGTACCCAATAGGGCACTACATAATTGCAAACTGAATTTTGTGTTTGGTTTGGTTGTTTGGTTTTTTTTAATGATCTCCCTTTATTTTCTTTTGTTTAGTTTTGTTTTTGTTTCAAACAAAAACAAAAACAAAAAGCCAAAACAACCAGAAAGCCAACTGTGTTTTAGATGGCACTGACAGAGGACATGTTTGATAGTAAATTTCACAGAATAAAACAATACATCATCCTGAACTGTGAACTGCTTTCTGGAAGATGTTAATGAAAAGACTGATGGCTATTAATAGACAACAGTTTTTCCCTTTAAAAGGTAGAATACATTATCTTTCTCAGTAATCAGAGGAGTTCTCTTTCATTAGCTGGACTAGTAAAACATCTAGTTCTGGGCTATCGTTTTGTTCAGGCATAGTATCACTCATAAAGAGTGGTCTTTGGTATTACAAAATTTCTTTAGCAAAAGTATATTTGCTATTTTGTGTATTCTACTTGGATGTCATGCATTTTCAAACACTTTAAAGATGAGAAAACCTGCTTGAATTTTTCTAAGGGCAGTATATTTCACTGGCCACTTACAGTAATTGTTTCTGGGATGGTTCATAAAACTCTTAACTGCATTGCAGAAGAGCCTCATCTGAAGCTACTGTTTAAATAGCTTTGCATGACAACCACTTTATGCTGGGAAATTCCTTCCTGTTATTTCTACACCACAGTCAATTTAGTATTTTTACTGCTATTAGGCCAGTAATCATTGATCACTTAGTCATTCAGCATAATTCTTTAGAGCTACTATGAATGAAGCTACAAACTGATAATGGAGAATTATTCTATTTTAAGAATTTTTCTAAGAAGGTAGAAGCAAGCACCCAATCATTTCTGAAGAATAAGTGATTTTGATACTTAAAATGTGATTTTTTTTTTATAGCTGTGAGATGGCAACTTACATGTCTTGTTTCAAAAAACCAATACTTCAAGCTTCTATAAAAATGATGATATATGTAGAAATAATTCATGTGCTTTGCACGATGGGAGAGAATGCACAATCAAGTCTAGTTTCCTGCAGCCATAGCTCTATGTCACCCACACTGATCTCATCAAGGGAAGCAGATGTGCAGTTCAGACATCAATATCCTACAAATCATCTACTCCTGTGACATTCTGAGGTGCAGGTCACAAAGTATATTCCAGTTGCTTTTCACTTGCAGTAACCTTAGGAACTAAGTAGAAAATGAATGTCGGCATTAAAGTCTGTCACAGAAAAAACTGCAGGAGAGATTAAGAGCATTTTATTCCCTTACTAGCAGTACATTAGCAGTACAAATGTGAAATGGAAAATTTCACCAACATGTTTTAAAAACTTAGTATCACTAGCTACTGGATGATTTCCAGGAAAGAGTTCAAATTAGGGCAAGTATATACCCTTAATATGCTTCCAATTTTCTGAAATTTGTGGCTGAAGGACTTCCTGATGAGGATTAATGTCTTTGTAATTTATATCCTAAATCATTTTTTTGCCTGTGACAGTAGGTTTTTGTAACCATATTAACTCAGTCTCTTCAGCATAGAATGAATATGGTACAAAGAAGTTTTGGTTTTTGTTTTTTTGTTTGTGGGGGGTTTTTTCTTTCTTTCAATGCACTAGTTTCTCCCAATTCTTGTATTAAAAGAGACAGTAAATGCTTGTTCCGTGTTTCCATTTTCCAGTATACTGCCCATAGGTTTTAAGGTGTCCTCCCCCTGGGCTGAAAAAATCCTCATTAAATCAATTTGTCTTAATATGAAATATATTTTTTATCTGCTATCTTTTCTGTTCTTTTTTTTTTTTTTTTTTTTGTTTCATTGAGCTTGTTTAATGAGTCCAAAAGAAGTAGAAAAGAAACAAGAGAGAAGAAACACCATTCCAACTTTTTCCATTATCTTCCAAGACATATTTCTACTTGCTGGTCTATACCCTCTTTCTTGATATCCTGCTTAACATGGTGATTTTTCTATGGATAATATCTCACCTTTATCTCCTTGCTTTCCTCTTGAAATACAAATAGGGAATGGTATTTATGGGTGTATTGTTAAGCTGATTCAGTGTTTCTTACCTAGTGTTTAAGTTTTCAAGTCAGCTGTTTCCCTTTATCTCCATTTGTTTTGTTTATTTTGAGGTTTTTAAATCAATTAATTCTTCTGTGCTCATTCTTCCCAAAATCATTCTTAGAAGTAGCAATATCTGCTCCCTACATGCAGGAAAAGTGCAGAGGAGGTTCAGACTGGACAATGGGAAGGACATTTCTTTACCAAGAGGATTGTCAAACACTAGAAGAGGCTTCCTAGAGAGGTAGTCAATGCCCCAAAACCTGTCAAATGTGAAGGGACATTTAAATAATGCCCTTAATGACAAGTTTTAAAATTTGGTCAGCGCTGAAGTAGTCAGATTATCAGTCCTCTAGTTGGACTGGATGATCATTGTAGGTGCCTTCCAACTGAAGTGTTGTGTTCTGTTCTGTTCTGTTCTGTTCTGTTCTGTTCTGTTCTGTTCTGTTCTGTTCTGTTCTATTCTATTCTATTCTATTCTAGAACAGTCTTTATGTCTTCCAGAACATTTTTCTGAAGCTCAGGTTAGGAGAGTCCTTCCTGTTTTCATTGCAGTTCTTTCACGTTTAGCAGGTGAGGCAGTGGCTGCTAACTGTGACAAACAATCTATCACATAAGCCTAAAATCACATCTTTGTTTTATGGGGATTTTCTAAATGACCATAAAGAAATCTATCTTCTGATTGAAAATATCTGAATCTTGTATTTTTATTTTGGAGAGAGAGAATTGTGTATGCCCCATGACAGTGACATTTTCATGATTTCCTGGTTTTGTGTTCACTCTTCATATAACAATATGAGATGAAGTGTGTTTAACAGGCACCAGTAATTCCTTTTGAAGTTGGTTTTTTTGTGTGTCATATCATCTATCAGTGTTTTCACACAGCAGATTGCAAAAATCAATAAATATTTAGATACTTTTTCCCTAAAGATGCAGTGCTACTATATTATAACTTTAATATTCTTCTGTTCTAGTCAGAATTTTAATTATGTTTGATCCTCTCCATATTCAATTAGTTATCCTCTATTGAGTGCTCTACTTCTTTCCGGATTTGTTCAAAATACTGTAATTATGACACACACTTCAACATTTTCTTCCCTTTTAGCCAAAGTAAAATTCCTGTGAATTTGGCACAACTGATATGTTGACTATAATACAGTTCTGTTTGATACTCTGAGATGATTCTCCTTAACAGTGTTGCATTTATCTAATTTCCTTCTCTATGTTTTTGTAAGAAGTGTGGGGGTTATGCAAGTGTCTCCCATCTGTTGCCTTTTAGCTGAAAAATTTTACCAACTTTGACCCTCCTTTCCTCACTTATTCTTTGGAAACTCTTGAGAGTTTTACTCACCCTCATGTTTTTTGAGTTTATTGTGGTCAGACATCACCAAACTGTGATGACTATTTCCTGAGCCATTGTTTTTTAATCTTTGGAGAAAGATTCCTTTCTGAGGATTATGTGAGCCTACATTTCCTTGAACATCTTTTGCCACCTGGCGCTTGCTTCTGATCCATGTGAAGGAGGTTTTAGCTGAATTATTTATTCCAACTTGAAAAACTATCTGCTACCTCTGCCTTGCTGTTGTTTGGATCTTCTCCAATCTTATGAATTTTAGTTCCCAGGAGACAGTATACCTGTCTGTAGAACTTAAAATAAGCATATTTTCCTTATTACTGTTTCCTAGAGACTTTTAGTGATGTTAGTGTGATTTCCCAGACTTCTGTCTCCCATTCTTACAAGTAAATATTTATATGTATCCTGACATCTCTCTCAAACACTGAAAGTAGTACCATCTTAGGCAGTCTCGGAGGAATCGTGGTACCAGCCATCCTTTTTTGAATTAGCTGACCATTTTCCCCAGTTTCTGTCGTTTACCACTGTTTGTTTTTCCTTTGTATCTTTGAAAACAGCTAATTTATACTGTTGCTTTTTCACTTGCTGGTCTTTCTCTGCCTTGTTTTTGCAATTCCGTTCTTCCTCTGATTGCCAATGCATCACTTGGTTCTTTGATTTAGCTGCTCCAGTACAAGTAATTTTATGTCCAGTCTTGTTCTTCCTTCCTTCCATCACACCTGCTGGTTCCTGCCTGATGCTCTTGCTGACATTTCCAGTCTTTAGGTTTTCTCAGCCAGGAATTCTGCCTTCTGCACACATATATGCATATAGATTACAAATATGTAATTTCTATCAGAAACAAATTCAGAAAAAAAAAATTGGGCTTGAGTTTTCAGTGGTTGAAATGCTTATAATTTCTGTTACACTCTTTGACATTGTCCATGGTGAATCTCTGCAGTTGTCTCAAGAGGTGATGCCTTGTTTTTTTTTTCCTCTACAATGATATGTACAGCTTGTTTGTGAAGAAAGAACACTTCACTTACAGTAACTGGAAATAAATTGTCTTAGAAACACCAGCAATTTAAATTTATGAAAGAACAGAAATTACCTTTTGTGCTTTAATGCATATGTAACAGTAACGACAGTCATGTTGTAATAAATAGCATATTCTGTTCACTGCGAGTAAGCAGAAAATTGGGTCAAATAGCCTTCTGGTACAGGCTTCAGTATAGAAATTAATGTTTTCAGGTTCCACTATAAATGGATCATTTAAACCATATAGAGTGCATACTAATATGTCAATTCAATGAAATGTGCCTTCAAACATGATAACAGTGCTCCATTAGGAATAAAAGCAAAGCAATATTTGTACAGTGGTCTATTTATCAACGATTTTAGAAGAAATAATAACATAGAAAAGCATTATCTTCTTTAGATCCCATTAGGCCAAGTCTTGATAATTCGGAAACATTTATGTCAAGTCCCATTTTTTTCATCCTTGTTTTTTTTTTTTTTTCTAGTTGTAATAAATTTCTGATTGTATTCTGAAAGAATGGTGATTAAGTATGTATCTGTACAGGTACAGGATTTAGAGCCTACATTCCTGCACTTCACCCTTACATTATTGTATAATGTCAATTAAAGGAGCCATATGTAGGTGGAGAAGCATAAACAGGTAGACACTTTATGGATTGGGACCAGTTGTCCCAGCACCTTGACAATAAGGTTAACTTTGATGTGAAAAAAAGGACATTTGCTTTAGTATGTCGTTTTATAGTATGGAATAAAATTGTTTGCAAATGCATTTGAATATATGTTGCCAACCATGTTGAATGGAGCTACATAACTGTTAAGTAAGGGTAGCGCTCTTTGCCTCTTTTTTTCATTTCAGTTTGTTTGGTTTTTTTTCCTGGTAAATACATTTTTAATGTAGCTTGTTAAGTCATTATTGAAAGTTTTTCACTGTGAATAATTGCTTTTAATAGTTTTTGAATACATTATCTAGGGTAAATATCGATTACAATAATTTCTAAGTTAATTATGGTATTGACTTTATTTATATAGATAACTTCTGGCTAAAGGAAGGCACTGTAGGCCATTAGCAAGACTCTGAAAGCTGTGTTGCCGCATGAGTCATAACCCAGGGAGGATGGCACCTGCTTCATCCTTCTTACACCCCTAGTGCTGCTTGCAGATGGAAAGTTTTGAGTGCTGTGCAGTGCTGCACTTTTTAAACTGTTTTAGTCCGAAGTGGGATTGAGATAATTTGTGTGAGCAAATAGAGTGTTTTAAGGTTGTGGAAGCTGACAGTAATCGGCATTTTCAGGCCACAAGGGGAAAGTGTTTCACTGAGGTGAATGGAAGTGAAGTTGGGTGGAGATGAAATCCTGGAGAAGATGTATCAGTTCTTAAATCGTTTCTGGAGAAATAATTTGTGACAATCACAGAAAGTTTTGCTTTTATGAAGACTTTGTAAATAAGTAAAAAAAGTCAATTGGCCTACTTGTAGCCTACTTGTACTATAAGACAGATGTGCAGGTGTGTGTGTGTCTGTGAGACAAAGTTCACAGCTATGAAGTTTTAGTTTATTTTCCTCTCATCAAAATCAGTGGATCAATTGGAAGAGTGGATTGGAAGAGTGGACAGTGTTTGGTGTAAAGCTAGGAAGATATCATCGAAGAGTGCTGTGAATTTAGTACTGAGTCACTGACCAAAGTCTTTACTGGGTTTTAGAATTGTCCTTCAGAGCAGTTAACATATTAATTAACATACTGACATTAGTCAGGATAAAGTGTTTAAAATGCTTTTATCACTAGAAATGCTATAATTTGGAAAAAGGCAATGGAGGATCAAAATGTTGACTTCAATTTGAAAATTGCCATGATACTTATGAAAATGATACAGAAGTGGAAAGCTGTTAGTTTGAAAATATCAATTAAAAAAATTCGATAGAAGCTGACAAGAGAAGTGAAAGCTCTTTGCTAGAATAGGATGACCATAAAATAGAAAGGAATAGAATCTGACCTGCAAGTGAAAGATTGCTCCATGCATGTAATTGATATGTAAACAAATGCAATGCAAAGTGGCCAAAAAATAAAGGGTTCTTTCAAGAATAAAATTAATATGAGAATATGTTAAATAAGTGAAATACAGATAATTGCATTGGAAAGATCAGAGCATGTGATAATATATATAAGAATAATGTTATGCTAGTGTACCTGTTTCTTTTATTATGCTTTTAAGTTACTCATTGAGATATGCTTTTATTTGGTCACCTTGTGGCAAAAATATTTAGTTCTTTCTTTAATAGCTTTTACAAATTATTGCAAGTCATAGGAAGGTTAAGTAACTATTTTGGTGCAGAGTTTTAAAGAATACTGTGTGCATCCTTGGAAGAAGTAGATACAAATCCATATTCTCCACATTGTCTCTTTTCAGTGGCTTATTCTTTCTTTTATTGTGTGATTGCTGTGGAAAGTCACATCTGCCACGTTCAAGAAACTCTGGACTAAACTTCAAGTCTGGCATCCACATCTATGGGTGGTAGATCCCATTTTCCATTTGTAGCAGTTTTTCTGCAATGATTCTCGCATCCCCCATCCCCTGCGTCTGTTTTACATGAATTGGTATCTATATGGCTTTCTGATGAGCTTATTTTCTTCCTCTTGCTCCTGTGTAATGGCAGATATGACAGGCCTACAGAATCAGAGGGGGAGATAAATGTCTTTACTCTTCCTTGCACTAATAAAGCCCATCTTAGACTGAATTCCAAGTTTATGAGCTCTAATAGACCAACAGAACATTCCAGCAAATGCCCCTCCTCCTTATTTCTGCTTAAAATGTTTGTTTTCCAGCTCTGGCAGATTGTTCACAAGAGTGAGTTTTTCTGTGCGTGTGCATAATGTTGGCATTGCAGAATCACAGGATGGATGATGCTGGAAGGGGCCTGTGAGACCATCAGGTCCAACTCCATTCTCCAAGCAAAGTCAACTGGAACACCTTGCTCAGAGACATTTCAAGATGGGTTTTGAGTCTCTCCAAAGATGAAGGCACAGCTTTAGATTTAAAAATCTGTCCTAGGCAGTTCTCTCAGTTGTTCTATTTATAAATAATTGAATTCTTTGCCTTGAAAGAATGCACTGTTTGATAGCACAGACTGGAAAGTAGGAAGCTTTCTTCTGATCCCCCTGCTTGCTGCTGCAGAGGTTTTTGTAAGGATGCTCTAGAAATTGCATATTAGAAAATGCAGCGAAACTGTCTGTATTTGGAGAGGGGTTGTTGTCTGGGCTTTTTGGACTGTAATGAGACTTGTTTCAGGAGATCTGTATCAGTTCTTTATGGCACTGGTAAGTAATTTATTTACTACTGATGTTCCAAGTTCACTTCTCTGAAGGTTAGTTTGACTTCATACTGGAAAATACTTCAGATATCACCAATAAGTGCAGATAGAGATATGGAAAAGAAAAAAAGATAGCTCTGTTGAAATCGCAATAAGGGATTGATTGTCACCAAACAAAATTCATTTTTTATCTCGGAAGATTAGAATTGTAATAGTGCTGGCTTTTCTTTGCTACTTGCTCATATAAGTTACTTGATTTATGATCGCTTATGAAGGATCTATTAGCATTTTTTTCATGCATTCTGGTAGTTAAACTTTTTGAAGACAGAAATACAGCTTGAGTGTTTCATTTCAGAGCTTGGGGTTATCTTAAAGTCACTAAAATGAACAGTGAGGCTGATGACCATTGTCATTACTTAGTAGTCTAAAGAAGAGCAAACCAGAGTTCCTGCAGTAGAACTTTGCCCTGCTTTTCTACTAGATATACTCTGCAGGCCCAACAGATAATAATTAAAACCTCGCAATGTAATATATGCTCTCAGAGTGAATGACAGTGTTGGTAGACAGTTTTGCTATTCACGTTGGAGGGAGAGAACTTCCAATCTAGCATACCAATATGCATTAATATCAGTGAGAGTACTCTCATCACGAAATTTGTGTGTTTATGTTGCTGGTGCATCTGCTGATTCAGTTTTTACTGTGAGATGCCACTGAAGAGTGTGTTATTATTAATATTTAGGGTAATACAATGTTAATTAAATCAATGAATACAGTTACTGGATGAAATGGTAAATTATGTCCTGGTTTCAAACCCAGAAAATTCTAAAAAGTATAATGCTAAGCTTTTCTATTTTTTTAATATTTTTCAGCGACAACAAACATTACACTTGATTTGTTTTATTTTATTTTATAGATTTTATTTTATCTTTAACACAATCTTACTGGGTGCACACACTGAAAGCTCTAAGCAGATGAAGCAAGATCATCAGCAAAGTAGAAATTGCTGGAATAGCTAATGAAAGCCTAGACTGGGGCCGAAGTAATATGCAACCTGAGGCAAAATTATGTAACTGCTCATCTCAACTTCTTTCTGCTCCACTGTGAGAACTGTATTTTTTGTCTCATCCACAGTTTGAACTAGTAACTCACTGCTTTTATATATATATAGATATAGATATATACACACATATATTACCATATATTTGCAAAAATTTTTATGTAATCCAGAAAATATCAAATATTTCATATTTATTCAGCTACAAATTATGTATATATCCCTTTTAAATAAATTTTGTATGTCTGTAGATGACTGATGGAAAATGGCACAAAATACACAATTTGCCAAAGCTTTTTTTTTTTGTTTGTTTGTTTTTTATCTCTTCAAGTAACTTTGTTATAGTTCATCATATGGGGTTACTGTTTTATTCCCTGTTTCCCTTCAGAATAATCAGTACTAATTTTTGAGGTAATTTCATGAAACACTTTTCTGTTTGTCTCACAAACACTATTCTTGACTTAGTGTCTTGATAAGATTAATTAGTTGCTTCCAATTATTATTCTTCCCAAAAAAATTATTTTTCATTTTTTGGTATCTCATTATATACTTACACAAAACAAACCTCATTTCTGCCCCAAGTAGATTCTTGCACCACTTTTCCTTGAGTTCTTCCGTTTGTAGCCAGTAAAACTTCCCTCAGTTTTCAAAATTATTCCTTAATTTGATCTGAATTCTGTGTCACATTTAACAGGGAATGAGAGGTCAGAGTCAGAGTGATGGTGAGTAATTGTTTCCAGTTTTCCAAAGACAGGAGGACAGTAGGTACGTGAAGGTTATGGCAGAGCTCTGCAATTGCCTCTGTCCTTGTTCTGCTGCTGGTACACCCTCTGCTTATGTTTGTCTTAATATGTCACATCTTAATTCTCATTTTAAAATTTTCAAAACATGAAAGATTTCTACTCACTTGATTAGATTGTACTTAACAAAATGAAATCATAATACATTAATGATTAACTAATTAATTGTGACAAATTGCATAGCTCCAGCATTTGTCTATTCCATTCCCTTGCCTTAGGGGTTATTCTTTTCTCAGCAGATGACGGATAACTTGTCTGCCGTTTTAGTTTGTTGTAGGTTGTTATGAAGTGCAAACTGGATGACTATGACAGGTTTTTTTGCTTTGCTGTGGCATAAACTGTCAAGAAGGGGGAAAAGGGAGAGATATCCAATGATTACTCACTAGGTCATGCACATGAAATCTCAATTTTTGAGAAAAATAGTCTTTAGTTATGAAAAAAAAATTGTCTTTGGTTAGTCCTATCATGTTTCTTTATAAGTTTGTGACAGTCTGTCATCTGGAACACTTGTACCTTGCCGTTGTTTTTGTTTCTCTCTTGTAGATAGATAACTGAAGGAATAAAATAATTTTTGTTTGGTTCTGCTGTCACGTGAAAGGGAGGAGGGAGACAGAAATGCAAAGATTTCTAGTCTTAACTGTATTAATTAAAAGTTATTAGC
>JAWWEV010000043.1:8877492-8915976 GCA_035583235.1 Hafferia zeledoni
GTGATGCAGATGCCTGAGGCGAGGTGGGCCCTTGAGTGGCTATAGAAGATATCACACAGGGAGGCCATGTCATTCCTCAAACACTCCACCCTATGTTAATCTTATCAGTTTGAGCCTTTGTCCTCGGCCAAGAGCATCTCCCCAGGGGGCTGAGATGTCTCCCTCAACTCATCAGGCCTTATCAGGGCCATCACTCCACATCTGCAAAAATAGATATATCCTATTAAAAAGAAAGATTTTTTGAAATTTAGTAACATTTACTGACTTCAAAAGAAATCTTTTAAAATTCTGGTAGTGATAGGAATTCTGAAGATCTAAAACAAAAAAGTACTACGTATGTTGACGTCTTAAAGTGAATTTTGTTTTACAGCTGTACAAGCATCAGTTGATATTCCAGTTGATGCTTTGAAAAAAATCCATGATGACTTTATTACTGTAAAATGCTAGCCAGATGTTGACTCATAAACCATACAGAAACTGTGTAGATCATAAAGCTGCTTTTGTGCCCCAGTGCCAGATTATGTGAAGAAATAATTCAAAAGACCTTCAAGATATTAAAGACTCTTAGAGTTTCATACTGAATCTGACACTGACATTAAGAACAAATTGTTTCTGTGCCATAGCTGAGGAAGATGCATAGTAAGATTGTGATATGCCAAAGATTTTTCTTGAAGTCTGTATTAGAATCAAAGTTTAAAGCATGTACATCAGTGACATCTTCAATATTGGTACATCAGTTTCTGTAAGCCAGGACCCCAGCTCTGGTTTCTCTGCTGTTGGTAACGTGTCATTTGTTGTGCCATTGTTATATGCATAAAGCATTTAGAGGAACTGACTGAAATAAAATTTAACTAATATGTAGAGTGTTCTTGGATACTTAAAATGGCTTAACTTTGCTTTTGGACTCCAAGTTGTAATGATGAAACCAGTAATTATAAACTCACAATCACATTTTCTGGTTATACACAGGGATAACATGTCAGTGGCTTTAGTGAAAATATGTTCACTTGCAACAGGTGGAAAACTAGCCATTAGTCTACAGAATATTTGTATCAACGAAGCAGTTGCTTTTTTGGATGAGAAGCTATGTTGTTAAATGTGTTACAGTTTGTTTCTTTGTCTACGAAAATATGTTTTGTTTATTTTCATCATGCTCAGGCCCATGTTGTTAAATAAATTGAGTGTCTTCTCCTTGCAGTTATAATAGAAAATATTGCTAGAGTTGGATCCAAATACATCTGCTGCTAAAGATAACTAGAGTGAAGAAAATTGTGAGGTGACATTGTGCTTGAGACAGAATGACACTCTTGAGTATGAAGCTAACTGTCGCCAGTTGACTGTGAACTTCTTTGCCACTGGAAAGCAAGTCACTCTCACTCTCAGCTACTTGTTTGACCGTCATTGCTTTGTTAGAGCTGGTCCACATTAGCGTTTTAGTGCAGATCAGAAATGCCTTGTGGAAGAAAACAGCTTGGCCCAAGTACTGCAGTTGACATTGCTGAGCCATCTCAGACAGTGGCAGCTGGATTCCCCTCTGATGCAACTAAACCAGGAGGTGCCCTCTCACAGTGCCCCTGGCCTACACCTGCTGTTCATGGGTATTCAGCCTAGAGCACAGGTTAGATGTATCAGAAAATAAAATCTCAAATCCTGCATAATATGAATGTCAAATTCCCAGCAGCAACTTTCTCAGTATACAAACCTGCTTCCATTGCACTGCACTTCTGGCTGATACAGGTGAAGCCATTGAAACCAGTATGGTGATAGAAAAGCAAGGTCAGGAGTTTCTCATAAGAAATTTTCTTTTGCTTCATACTGTCCTGGGGATTTCTTGGTTGTTGTTTTTTTTGCTTGTTTGTTTTTTGTTTTTGTTTTGTTTTTTGTTTTGTTTTTTCTTCCTAGAAATTACGTAATATAAACACTGTGTCTTTCCTTTTCATTTTTTGAAACAGTTGTTGCAATGGATTGTTAGCAGATTGGACAATTATTTCCCTGGAGTACATCCTGAGTTATTGCAGATCTTCAGAGCACAGTGGGATTTAGCTGGTGCTAAGCTGCTGGCATTGTTTTGCTTTCTTCATTTATCAAATATAACAGTTTAATATGTGCCTGTAAGAATGGGGCTGAAGCTTCTTGTATTTCACTATGTGATATGACTCCTGCTTAATTGAAGTTCAGATTCATATTTTATATCTTCCTCCTTATCCTAGGAAATATGGTACTCTGTATCCTTACTCTCTGACTTTAGCTGAAAGTAGCTGTTTAAAATACCAGGGTATTTTATAATAAGTTTTTAACTAATTTGGTTCCAGATGCATTTTTTCACTCCCTTGCAATTGGTCCAGCTGTGTCTGTATTTCCTTAATACATTGATCTCTTCCCTAGTATTTGGAACAGTCTATATAGAAGCCTTTAGAAACCTCAAAGTCAACAGCTTCTCTCGTGTTAAAAGTTCTGTTTAAGCAGTATTTACTCATTCAGGAAGGATTATGGCGCTTAGTTAAGTATGAGAGGCTAAAGTAACTAGAATTTAGTAGGTAGGTATTTATAAGTAGATAAAATTTCTTCTTGAAAAATAAGATGCATGTAAAATAAGATGTCTTTCTTCATCCCATTCCACTTTTCTGCAACTTTACTGCCTTTTCCTCTGGTTTTATAATTACAAAGCAAATGAAAAATAAGGAGACCTTCAGAAAGTGAATGATTATAAAAGAGTATTTCTGTCTGGACATTCTAGAACAAAGAACTGCTATACTGAGTGATTAAAGCAGTGAATAGAGAAAATTCAGATGAATCCTAAGAGACTACTCATGCCATGGAAGAAGACAAAAACAACTACAAAGAAGCTTAATTTTACTGCATTCTCAAAGATCCCTTTGAGTTTTTAATTATTTCAAAGCCATTTTGAGTCTTATGAAGTGATTTATAAAGAATTTTTTTTTTCTTAAAAAACCTAAAGCAGTAAGTCTCGACTCCTAATACTATGATCTGCTTATTGCATTCATACTAAGTACAGAGAATGGCTGAACACTGCAGGCTTGCAGTGTTCTGAAGGTGAAGGATGAAATCAGTTCCCTGGATAGTAAAATTTTTGTCATCAACTTCAGGGAGGCAAGGATTCCCCCCAAGACTGAAACTCAGCTTGGCATCTCAGAGGAACAGGAGTAGGAGTCTGTATATCTTTCCTCATAGACTAAATGCTATAGATGAAATAAAAATAATTTTCCTCCTGTAAAGATACAGGGAGAGTCCTTATAGAAAGAAGAATTAATGTCTTCAGATAGAGAAAAACCTCCGTTTATGCAGGAAGCAAGCTTTCAAATTTTAGTACTCTATAGCCCCATGATGTTTGAGAGAGGAGTTTTATTTCTATTCCCTCTGTATAATCTGGAAAACAACAACAATCCACACTTAATTAGCAGCTGAAGTACAACACCTCTGATGATGCTAGGCCAAAGAATAATAATTCCTGTTCTGTTTTTATGTTCTGCTTATGAGAAGGCATAATGCAGTTATACGTGGTACACGTGTTCCATCTGATGGTGAGAGGGGACTTTTTCCTTGGGTGGTTGAATTTCAGAAAACATCGGTCCATTTCCTCTTTGGACCAACCTTTGGTCAAAAGCAACAACAACAACAACAACAACAAAAAAACAAACAAAAGGAATATTTGTGGAAATTTCATTATTTGTAATTCACAAGATTCATCCATGAGATGGTTGGAATATTGGCAAGGAGCAGGAGCTGTCACCAGCTCAGGAGATTAAACAGACCTTGTCTCATCATCATTTTTCTCACATTTCCTGCTTGTGTATTGTATTCCCATCACACACACTTGGTGTGCCTTGGATTTTTGTTACCAGAGATACATTTAGATAGATTAAATCAGTCGGCTATTCCTTAGTATTTAATTTATATGAGAACTAGATTAGAGTCCATAACCAAATCTACTGTATTACTTTAATATTTCTGAAAATATCTGTGTTCTCCATATATTACCTTACATACATAAAATATTTTATAATCCCAAACTATTAATAATTAATTTGAAGTTTATATATAATATGCATATGTATGTACACTATGTGTAAATATATATACAGATAATATAAATATTCATAGTTTATTTTCAAACATTTAACATTCATCAATTAATGATTAATAAGAAAGTTAGTTTTACTTCCAACTCTTGTGCTGCCATTAACTCTGTATAAAAAGTGCATTGTTTGTGGTTCCTAATTTTAAGCTTCTAGACTGACCTTTTCTTTATTTGTAACAGAGTGATCCATCATAGTAGAGCAGCTTTTTGCTTGACAAATCCAATTCTTAATCTAGCTGGGCCATGTCATTGCTTTCATAAACAGATCAAACTCGATCATAAAAGAGCTGGGCTGCTGGCTGATGTGTCCTAGCAGAAGACCATTCTAGGACTTTCTGCTCTGAAAGAGACCTTCTAATTGCCTGTTCTAATTTATTCTTAAATACTTGATACCTATTTGTTGTTGTGCCAGTGCCATCCTTACTCTTACCTACTTTTCTGAGTCTAATTTTTTTTAGGTTGTATTACTGAATCTCTCTGTACTTTCAGAAGACAGACTTTCTGTTCTTCACAGCAATCTTAGTGGCCGTTTTCAGCACATTTTCCACATGCAGTTCATCTCCTTGGCATAATAGACAAAAGAAACTTAGAGAATCCCAGACAATGTGTTGAGTGATCTTTATTTTATTGTACTAACAAATCCCTGTTTTTCTGGAGTTACGTATGCTTTCCAATTTGCTCTGGCTGGGGAGAGGATAGGAGGGAATGCTGTTGATGGACATTATGCATTTTGTAAGAAAAATTGTAACAGCTTTTTATTAGGCAATCTACCTAAAACTAATGTGGGATAGCATCCATTTATGAATTAACTGTTTTCAGACTACAAGTACTATGAAATACAATGAAAAAGAGCAAAATGGTTAAAAAAAAAAAAAAAGGCAGAAAGCATGAGGTAAGAGAGAGAACATTTTTGCATGAGTTGGTGTGTTTCCACTCCTTTTCTGTGTCACTTAGCTACTGCTTGGGATTTACTGATTTTATAAGGTGCTCTAGTGATTAGAAAGTTACTGAAGTGGTGGTACTCTGGCAGACTTAAGGCAGAGTTTAATGAATTATTCCACAACAGCATTTCCAGACAGTCTTTTGATTGGTTTTATTTGGTTTGGTAAAACCTAATTAATTTTTTTTTTTTTATAGAGAGAAGTCTTCATTAAAGATCAAGCATATCTCTATAGCTAGTTTAATTTGAGTGTCACTTTGATATCCTTTGAAATGCTAACAAAAGATTAGAGCAAAGTGAAGACCAGAGTTAATATGTGAAATAAAGTCATCATTACTTTTTAAGTGGGTGTTTTTTTGATATGTCATCCCTGATATTTCCATAAAAATGCAACATATTCATCTCTTAGAGATTTTTTTTGTTATCTTTGTTTTGTTTTGTTTCTTCCTTTTAGAGAAGGAGTTATTTCCAAATACAGACCTGTCTTTGAACTAATCTGTAAAACTAATAACAAATAGGATAACAATAAAATAATAATAATGATTCAGCAATTTCTGTAATTAATTTTATATTTTTTCTACTTTTTTTTTTTTAAACTTATGTTCTTACACTGTGCATAGCTGTACAAAATATGAAAAATCCTCTAGAAGCACTCTAATCAACAGTATCTTTTGTATGTTTTGTCTTCTTGCCGTCTTCCCAGAAAATAACCCTACAGTACTGTCTGGTTGTTTACATCAAGTATTAGTTCACTCTGGAATACATCCTGGTATATTTTGATATAAGAGGGAGCAAGGCAAGAACATGTAGGATGCACAGATGTTGTAATCAGCTGTGGGTTGCAGTATATCTTCTGTAGAGAGAAACAACTTACTGAAATGAGTGTGTAGTGAAGAGTTTGTGACTCTGCATTGTATTAACCCTTTTTTCCTGAGCTATAATAGGAGCTTAATTCCGTCTTCTGTTCTTGACATTTTTATTCTCATTTCCTTCTCCTGGGCGTTACTTATTTTAATGAGATTTTACTGTGCTTCTCCAGCTATCAGCATGTGGTGACTAAGCCAGGCAGCAGACAACGTATGGCATTACCAATTAATTTACTTGAGTTGACACAGACACAACAGTATTCTACATTGCAGTGACTTCTTCAGAGAATTATTTATAGAAGAGTCTGGGACATAATGTCAAATAACAAATGGGGAGTGGAGAAGTTGTTCATTTAAAGAAAAAAGTGCATGACATTTTATCATTTGTGCTTTTAATCGTGAGTGTAAAATGTCTATTCTATAGAACTTGAAATAATTTGATGTAATCATTGCTACATTGCTAAAAATTGTGTTTTAATACTTTGCTTTTATGCACCATTAAATGCATGTTACCTGAACAGGTCTGATTCTCCTGTGATTTTAAATTATGTTCTGTTTGGAAATAGAAATGCTACTTTCAAAGCGAGATTTTGTAATTAATTTGAATCATCTATGAAGTTTTTTTGGATGACCTTTTTGAGCTGGACACTTCCAAGGTTTTCTGTGGAAAGCCTTAATATCTAAATTCAGGTTTCTGAAGCCACTCCAAGGACCAGTTACCCTGGAGACAGTGTTCACTTTGGAGCCACTAAAATCTTTCCTTTTCTCTGGTGTTTTTTTAGCTTGTGCAGAACTTTTCACAAGAGAAGTAGCTGGCTTAAAACATGCATCTAAATTCGAAGGGCTGAAGTTCAAGTTACTACTGGAATACAAATTACTATATTTGGGAATTATGTAGAAAATGCATATGTGTATGTGTATATGCACATACGAGTATTTGCATATGTATATACACACATAGATATATAAGCCAGTACAAAAATCTAATTAAAAGTACCTTAAAATAAAAATTCCATTCCTTCTAAGTCCTATGTAAAAGAAGATGGGAGAGCAGCTTTCCAGTGGCAGTTGAGAGTGAGTAAAATTCCTGTGTAATTTAACATAAACTGGAAGGAATATAATCTTAAAAAAAATTGCTGAAACACACAAACCATAAAGAAGACTAGTTTATACCTTCAGCAGTGTTTTCCTATTACCTGATTAGCATGGCTAAAGCAGGAAGTGCCTGTGTCTGCACACATATATGCAAAAATATGCACTTGCAAAAGTATTATCCCTCTGTGCCCACTTTTAAATACCATAATATTTGATTGTGAATATATATTTAATTCATAACAATAACTACTCAGTGTTATGTTTAAAGAAATCAATGAGCCAACTTCATTAAGCAGGATATGGAAGGGTAATACATTCCACACATTAAAAGAAGATTAATGAACTGCTGAGGATCTCCCTTCTGTTCTTCCCAGTGTATGTGTAGCTTCTGCAACAGGGAACAGCAGCTCACATATTTTCAGATATAGGAAATAGCTCTCAGGCTTTTCAAATGAAGTTGTACTCTGTCTTGTATGCAGGCCAGGGCCTATACATTGAATAAATCATCAGAAGTGTATTCTAGTTCTTTTAAAGAGTACAGTAGTGCTCTCTATTTTTTATTGATTGCATTATCAGGGGAAAATTGAATCCATTCCTTGTCAAGGCCCCTAAACCTCATATCATAAAGAAGAAGGAAAAAAGGAAAAGATGGATGGAGTTCAGTGGAATTAGCCAGAAAGAATGATGTTTCCTATTGTGTGATGATAAATTTTATTTTTTCATCTTGCCTATATCAAGTGAAAGGTAGCAGCTGAAGTACTTTGAAGTAATAATCTTCAAAGACTTCTTTTAGCAGAATTGAAAATAAGCTTATTGGGAAGTTGTCTCCAACTAGATTTTCTGCCAATTATGAGTCAAAGGCTCTTTCCTGAATGGAAGTTAGCACAAAAGAAAGGCAAGAGGATATACATTGTACCAGTATGCATGGCTATAATACCTCTGAACATTTTATTTTAGTAAAATGCATTTTTTAATAAGGGAAAATAAATTATCATTATATTCATGAATTCAATATAAATTATCTTTCAAATGAGGGGATGGTGCTGTGGTCTCTCCTGTGAGCTAGTGAAAATAGCACTGGATTGATTTTTACATGCAAACTGAGAATCAGGGTATTTTAGAAGGAACCATTTGGAGAATAGTTTTGTACTGATTATAACTGGCTTTGCTTTGTCTTCTTTGGAAAGTTTCAAATCCATTGCTGTAGACTTTAAACCAGAACTCAGAGATATTGGTTTGAAATTGCCTATTACAGATATTGCATTCAAATAATAATAATAATTAAAAAAAAGGATGACTTGATTTACAGCTGACTTTTTGAAGTGCAGGGTGTATGCTTTAGCAGAAGAAAAACATTAATAGAAGTTGTGGGAAAATACTTGGAAAAATAAATTATCGGCTGACATTCCCAGCACTGTTTTCCTCCTTTACTGGACTAGTTAACACAAATGCAGGTGCATTCTGTATCAAGTATACTTGTAGATAAAATGAAAAAAACAAAACTAAACCAAAAAGACAACCAAACAAAAAACCCTGAATGAAGGGCACTACTACTTTGAATTACAAATAGCAAAGTGCTCCAGATATGATTGTATTAATGACCATGCAATCATCTCTTTGCTTCTCAGTCTCACCAAATAAACTGTGTCTTTGTTCCTAGCACGTTTTTTTTTTTTTTTTCTTATAATGAGAAAGAGAATTAAGAGGAAGGGGATATATGCTAAACCTCACATGTGTGCTGTTACAGTTTATTAGTGAAATGAGATTCAGGCACTTAATTGTGAATTTCTGGAGTGCAGGAAGATCTGTTTTTCAGTGCCTGAGAACAGATACATTACATATTTTTAGTAGCCTTTTCCCAAATATATTTCACCTTGCTTCTGTTAAGATGTTCTCTTCTTATTGCTTTTCTTGAATTCCACGTTTTAATTTTTTTAATTTCCAGATTCATATTTGGGTTGTTTGCGGTGTTTTCTTTCCCTTGCTGCAAGTTCTCGGATTTTATTAGGCTATTGCATTTGTCTCTGGGAGAAAGTTATAGAGGAGGAGGAAGAAGGGGAAAGTGGGACATAAATAATATTATAAAACTCTTGACTGTAAAGCATCACTTCCTCAAAATTATTGCAATCAAGATCTAGTAATCTTTATCTCTTACTTTAGAGCCTAATCTCAACAAGTCTAATAAAGTACCAAAATTTTATTATCTCCTTAATGTGTCCTTTTATTTTTTTAAAATATGTGTGTATTTTAGGTATGCATATATATATATACACATTTATATATATATAAATACACACACACACACACATATATATATATGACTGTGTATGTGCAGAGGTGTCTGTAACATATGGGTTCATATATATATATAAGTCTTTGCTACACATTTTTGGGTAACATTGCACAGGCACTCTGCAGCAGGATTTGTAAATGTATAGTAAGATATTTAATATATCTCCAGAGGATATAGTTTATTCATTAGTAAGCTTACAGTCTGAAGGAGATCCTCTTTTTAGAAATACTGTATCAAAGTTTGTATGTGAAGAGTTTTTTTTAATGGAATACATAGTCACCAATTTAGAAAATCATTTACGGGCATGATTAACTTAAAAGAAATATATGTTCCTGATTAAATTTTCTGTTGAACAGGGGTATCAGTGGTCTGACCACAGACAGAAAGTCAGTGACAGATTTGGGGACAGAGTCTGCAGCAATTTTAGGTCAGGTCCCAAGACCAAAGAAATGCACTGATTTATATGGCTATGTGGCTTGGGAATTCATTGTGAATCCTTGATGCTTTGTCAAGAATTAGTGTTTCCCATGTGCCTTAGTGAAATGTCCAGAGCTCTGGTGCTCTAAATGCCACCATAGGCTTCAGTGGGTCAAGTACTCTGCACATTGGATAGGTACATGGTAACATGAAAAAATAAAACCAAGCTGAAAATTTCTTATCTAACTGCCAGAACTTCTAATGACTTCATGGAGCCACTTCTGGAAGTAAGACCTGACAAAAAGTCAAGTTGAGAAAGTCTGTACATAATGCTTAATTACACAGCAGGTCAAACAGGAACTAAAAGAGATAATTGAACAGTAAACATTTTAAAATTATAATTAACTTCTCATGATGCCTCAGAGAATTGTTCTTCTTTCTTAAGTAAATGTATATTTATTTATAATTATCTACTTGACAAAGATACAGGTGTATAGTACAAGCTTATTGCTTGCAGGAAATCTCAAGAGTTGGCAATTTAATTTGATATTTCTAGCAAAAGCTATCTCTTCAGAGAGTAATATCTTAAAACTACTTTGAAAGAAACAGATAAACCTTTCTACAAAACACGTGATGTAGCAATTTTCTCCTTAACCTTTAAAAACAAGCCTATAAAATTTAATGTTGTGATCTCATTCTTTAGTACCTGTTAACAGCCTTACTTTGGGAATGGTCTGTCAACTGTTAACTTTCAATCCATCCTTATTTTTATTGTGTCTTAGCAGGGAGCCAGAATGTAGACCTACATACTAGATTTTGCACTGTAATGCCACTCAGGCCCCAACTGCTTTTAATTCAGATTGACTTGACCATTTGCAAGAGAAAGTAAATTTTATTTCCTGTGTGCAATACCATAGCGTAAGCAGGATCTCTGTGACAGTGTTAACTTTCATAGGATTTATACCTACATCTTTAGCTATTTCCGAAAGTTTTTTCCCCTCTAGTTCCCTTTCCATTCTTGGCTAGCTGGTTTAGATGCTTTAATTTGAGAAATGTTGCTTACAATGCCACTAGGCAACACAAAAGAAAGAATTAGTGACTAAAAAAAAAAAAAAAAAAAAACAAAACACAAACCCTTTGCTTTTTGCTATTAACTGTATATTTGCTATTGTCTAAAATTATTATAAAGGGAAATTAATAAAATATTCACAGTTTACGATATTTGCAACTGATGATGTGGGGCAAAAAGCATGATTTATCATAAGTCATTTTATCAGGTCTTTTATATCACAATAAAATTTGTGACTGTAGTCCCTTGACGGTTACTATAACAGTGTTCATCAATTTTAAAGTTTCCCAATGCATCTCTTTCTCAAAGAGGCATATACTATACATCTGAATGATTATATAAACTATTTGAATGATTAAAACAAGCATTGGAACATTTATGAATGCAAGTCTCTGTGTAACTGGCCATATAGTGTTTGGCTCAAATGTGAGTTTTCTTGCATTTTGCGTTCCTTGTGGAACTGACCCAACTGATAAGTGTCAGTGTTCAGATTGCTGTTCTTACTTTAAGGGCCCACATCTATGAACATTAAGATCAGCTCAGTGTGTGATAATGACCACTACTTTGTATGCAGCTCCACCTCAATATTATAGTCCAAATAACCCATCAATGTCTTTTTTTCCGTATAATCATTGGAAGGGTACATCTTTGTTACATTTATGAGAGATATAGACCTACTTTTGGTGACATCATTCTAGTTGTTCTTATTGTCGTGTGTTGTAATTAGTAAGTGTCAACTTCATATGCTTGCATTTAGTTTTCTATAAATAATCCTTGCTATGAGTGGAAAAAGCAACTAGAGTGCCATCTCAGGAACTGAGTATTCATAGAAGACATTGGCTGTGCAAATAAGCCAAGAGTCATTGCATGCAAACAATGCAACAGGAAGAAGAGAGCATGAAGAATTTAAGGAAAATTCCCAAGGAAAGGAAGTGTTTTTCTTTAAATTTACTTTCTGGATTAGTTAAATGTTATTGCTTTCTGCAATAGTCCAGTTTTCTTTTTGTAGTCATTGTTTGTTTAGGATGTGATTTTATAATAACAACTATGTTTTGTCCTTGACAGCAACGATAGTGTTAAATGAGCTCAACTGGACTGCAGCGTTGGATGATGTGTTCAAGCGGAACAGAGAGGAAGATCCCACTTTGTTATGGCAGGTTTTCGGTAGTGCAACTGGCCTCGCAAGGTATTACCCAGGTAACTGAAGTCACCTTAACGACTGTCGTATGCCGTATATTGCCCCTAAAATATTCTGAATTATTTAAAAGCAGTAAAATATAACTAAAAATTGTTTTCATCCATAGGTGCAGTTTTTATATATCAGAATTAACTCAAGGACTGGGAAATTATTTTGGCATAAAGATAGTTAAGAGAGGAGAGAAACTAGGGGTGAAATATGCAACTAGCATTTTTTCAGTAAGAGGAACAGAAGATTATGTCCTTTGAAATGCTGAAAAGTTCAATTTTATTGTTGTATGGTTTTCTATATGTTGCGTAAAGAGTCAGCTGAATATTTGCCAGTGAGATTTTTGCCCCTGTCTACTTTTAAAAACAGGCGCCTGGGCACTAGACATATACGTAGTGAAAATAAGAATCCTCCATGCTATGTTTATGTCCCTCAGAACCCACAATCTCTGACGGTTACATCCTTGGTATTAAAGCTAAGTTCAAGGAGTACAACTTGATTACTTCAACTGGCACCTGTTCCACCTGTTAAAGAATCACATCACTGGATGACATTTATTATTTAACTAGATGAATGTTTTACTGAATTTAGATTGCCAGTAACCTTAATTTGATTTTTGTTGTGTGATAGCTAGGAAAGACTTGTTTTATGGCAAGGCCTGTGCTGCTGCTGTTCTTGTTAAGTAAGGGAGGCTGTTATCAATGGCAGAATAATACATCCACTACACACAAGACAATTGTGTGCAGCATCTTAACTCATGCCTACAGCTGCCTAAGGAAGAATTTTGAGATCCTTTCTCTTCTGTTTATACAAGATTGTTTGTGTTTCTGAGGGTGAAGGGGATTATTCTAAAGCTGTTACTGTATCATTAGCACAGCTGCTAGCCCAGGCAGGGAAACTGCCTCAGGCTCTTTTACAGGAAGAACATTTCATAGCACTTGAGTCCTGTTTGTTTTGTCATGCTGGATGATAGTGAAATAAATACATTGAGATTTTGTTGCAGAAAAAAAATAATATTGAAAATGCTAATTTCATATTTTATTTTCCAAGTATTCTGTTTCAATGCTTTGGGGATCTCTTACTGCTTTTTTGGGGGGTCAGCATTTGTCACTGCTTACTATGTGATGTTTTTCAAGTGCTGAAAAAGAAGTGTTTCTTAAGTGCTTCTCTGTGCCAATCTCTAGGAAATTAATTTTCAAGTGTAGATTATCTCATGTGTTGAAGAATACAGAGCTGCAGAGTCTCTATGTATTCTTTCTTAGAGCACCTCTATATAATGGGAGAAGCTTGTTTTCCCTGTTTTGTAGGTGAATATGTTTTGTGTATACACTTGATCTAAACACAACTTCAAATTTAGTTTAAAACTTGTATCCTCACACCTCCTGCTTATTCCACAGCTAATTATCTAAGTCTTGATTAGCTGTCTAATCCTGTCAGAATATAACTTCCTAAATTTCTGGATAATTCCCCAGTTCTTAAATTCTACACACACAAACACAGTGTGGAACATTCTGATACTGCTTTATTGATTTGTGTGATGTTTTGTGTTTCTGCTTCCCCATTTCTTACATATGTAGCTCAAATTGTGAAGCCCTTCATGTTTTAGATTTTTAGAATAGGTCTTGTGCAAAGTTCTCCATCTTTCTCTTTTTGTAAATTCTTTTTTGTATTTGTTAACGCAGACAGATATTCTGAAATTTAATTCAAGTTTCATATACTAAAATACTACATACTTTTCACATTTGCAGTTTGAAAATTATGTTATAAAGTGTAAAACATTGCTTTATTATATTTGCCTCAGGTAAGCCCTTTTAAAAGGGATGATTTGTAAGTATCAAAAGCCAAAATTAAAATCTATAGATAAATCTGTTTGTTATTTCCTGAAACATATCTGCACAGTCTTTCCTCCTTTATAAAGAAACCTAAACAAACAAACAATGTTTTTTGGTACCTGTGTAAACTCACAGTTTTTGTTTTAATTTGGTAGTATTCCACAGCCTTGAGCCATGGGTAGGTGGTACATCACTTCTGTCTTAAAGAGGCTCTTAGGCTGTCCTTGTCACCATAGCAACCAGCAGCATGAAGGCATCTTTCTGTTAGCAATCCCATGGGTGAAAAGTATGTGTGAAATATTAGGGTTTGTTTGTATTTTCTATTATCTCATTGTTTCCTACATACATTCTGGTTTTGTATTGTTGTACACCCCTCTAGCATCACATACATGATTACATATGGTTTTTCAGGTGTACTTTATCTGTCCCTTTAGTACATTTGTGTTCCCTTGTCTCTATCAAGAGGACAAGACAGCTTCCTTCTGACTGTCACCTAGCCTGACATATTTGGCAGTTCCTTTCTTCAAACCTTTTTATACACTGTAATAAATGGTATTAGGCTTAAATACAATAGTAATCAGGTGCAGTGGAAGAAGAATAGGAAACTATTTTACTAAAATAGCTAACAGTATCAGGTAGAAGAAGTAATGGTACTAAACTTACTAAAATGAGAGGATTTAATTAGCCGATCAAATGTTCCTTAGGCAAAATGTCATTTGTTACCGAGGAGAAAACCACATTGTTTGTGGTGTTACCTTTGTTCTGTTTTCAGGATGAAGAAAGTATGTAATCCAGGCAGCCAAGCCAGATGTAGGAAGATGTCTGTGTAGATGGACAGCTACAGATGTGCAGCAAAATATTAGAAATCTATGCAGAAAAAAATTCTTTACAGAGAGAGTAATCAGGCATTGGAATGGCCTGACCAGAGAGGTGGTCGATTCACCATCCCTGGAGATTTTTAAACTGAGATTGGACGTGGCACTGAGTGCCATGATCTGGTAAAGGGACTGGAGTTGGTCCAAGGGTTGGAATTGATGATCTTGGAGGTCTTTTCCAACCCAGTTGATTCTATGATTCTATGATATATGTTCTTATTTGCAGTGATAGCAGAACCAGTGCCAGGCAAGTTTTACCTTAGAAGGTGCCCCAATGGAAACATTAGAGGCTGCATCGAGGTGAACTTCTCTCTTTGTAGATAAATACATTACTTCCTTTTATGTATTAACTACTTTTTCGTAGAATATAATCAGCTCTCATTCTCAAACATCAAGACAGAAATGACAGACAAGAGCCAAAGATTTAGGCTACCTCCATGAGCCTCAAGCCTAGTTTTTCCACCTCTTTTGGTTAGTATTTTCATCAGCTGGGTTTAAAGAGTCAGTATGACTGTAGTCATGCTGCGCTTTTTTTTCTTTATTTAGGAAAGCGAGTCTTCCCTAAAATATTTTTAAATATTAGACAAGTTACTTAGTATCAACAGTTTCATTAGTTTCAATGGCAGCATATTTGTGAAGAGAAGTGCTAAGCTCTGTTACTGTACTGGCAACCATCCATTGTGATATGAAGATGCCAAGAGCAATTTTGAGGTTTCTATTACCTGTTCTATGAGCTCTGAACAACTCAACTAAGTAAACAGTAGTTTAATAAATGAGGTCAAAGGAATAAGCATATAAAGTGAGTGGAACTTTTAAGAAGGATGTAATATATGCTTATTCTTATGTATCAAAAACTAGTCTTTCATTAAAGAAATAATTTCAGCATTTTAAGAATGCATTTTTCTTTTCACACACATTTATGGAGTTGTATCATAATCAAGGCCAGGAATCTCTGTCTTCAGGTGATGGAATCCTTAGTTTAAAAGTGAAGTGTAGAAGAGGTGTAGAAGGATAATTGGCCTGGTAGGAATATAGAGATTCAACTTGATGAAAATTGTTCCCTCAAATTAAAATTGGCTATTTCACCTGTCGTTACACAGAGCTACTACCAACACATCAAAAATGTAAAAGTTACAAATTTAATATAGAATAAATAATTTCCCCAAATTTGGATATGATTTTTTAAAAAAAAATTACATTTAATCACCTTTAAATATAGTTAAAATACATTAAAATTGTTAAAGAAATTTAACAGACTGAGTGGTAAAATTGTCAAGTCATTGAAGTAAAATTCTAAAACAAATAATGTAATAATAAAAGTAGTAACATTTAAATAAATCAATAAATATTTTAAATAAATTTAATAATATTTTCAATATTAGAAATTTCCAGCCTTTGTCCTGCAAGTTAACACTTTTCCATTATTTATGTATAAGAGTCAGTTTTCTACAGTGCCATGAAAGAAAGATGAAATTTATTTCATGGGGTTTCTTAAGCAAACATAATTGAAGTTTAATATTATAGAAACTGTAAACAAAATCAGCAGAGTTTCTTTGGGAAAACTGTAAGCCACCAAGTTTAAAATTTGGATTCTCTATGATATTGCAAGAGAGCACAAATATATATGTTGGAACACATTAGTACTGTAGATGTACATCTACCTGTCTATATCCTTTTAACTTTCTAGTTCTAATTCTAGAACATTGTATTGGTTTTTCAAATACCATTTTAATTTTAAGATGACAATTGACTAATTCTAGTCCAGGCACAGGGTTTCAGGGGTTTTGATTCAAATAACAAGCAGTAATTTTGCACCATTTTAGCAAGATCATTGAAATTAACAGTGGACAAATATATTGCTCAAAACTAATTAAAATAGTTTGACAGATACTTAACTGCTTACATTTTGAGAGGCATCTATCCCACTAATTTGATTTTGTTTTAGGAAGCAGCTATATAAAAGAACAATTGAATATCAATTTTTTGGCAGGTTGTAGATACAAAGTAAGCAGTTCCTCTTTTAGTCTTTAAGTTCTTTTAAATTATAGAGGGAATTAGGATTATAATTATTAATCGATGTTTCATTAAATTCTACAATGGGAAGCACACTGTTTTCTTTGTAGCAATTGCTAATTAAAATTTTAAAAACACTTTGTATTTATGTGCCTTTTACCAGATACACACTGATTTTTTGTTTGTATGTTGGGGTTTTTTATGAAACTGAGATCCTCTGTAAAGAATGCATTTTGGGGGTTTATTGACTGCAGAAAGCATACATTTATTTGCAGTTAAATATGATATAGGAGGCTTTCTAGTTACAGCAATAAATACACTTAAGAAAATTTGGCTGCAAATGATTACTCAAATGAACACGCAGTCTTGATTTAGATGGATGTTTAGTAAAAAACCTTTTTGATCAGCAATATTGACTCAGGTCTCTCAGGAAATCATACTAAATAATAATTTTCCCAAGGGTAATACTAGAAAGGGTTGTATTGACATGCATACTGATAGTACTGTGAGTTTCAGATTTTAGTTAGTGTGTTTTATACATCCATAATATTAGTATCATAATGCATGAGAACATTCAACATCTTTTATGAAGAAATGTGGAACATAGGCTGAGTGTGACAGTGTTTGGTGTGCAGTGACCTAAAGGTGGGATGTGTGGCATGTCAAGGCTCAAAAAGTTGAGGCAATTCATAACAAAAATAAAACTGAAAAAGAAATACTATCCTGCCCCCAAGATATTCCAAGTCTTCCCACTTCCATCTGGAAATTTAAAAATGGCTGTTGGGAAATTCAACTGAAAACTCACTTTCACAGTCTGGTATGTCTGACAAAAAGATGTCATCTACTCTCCCAAAGTGCTGCAAAGAACTGTGACTTCTCTTTCACACAGGAGAAAGCAGAGTCCACCTGCAGCTCCATAGCTCCTTCTCTATGGCAGAACCTATACACACATATTTGTTATCTTCATTTGACCTTACCTGTATTAGAGAAGAATTCTTACTTTAAGCGTATCTGAACATGTCTTGGTCACATATACGTGTCTTTCTTAAGTTCACCTTCTCTCTCAGCTTTAAATGTGTATCTGAATAATTAAACAGAACTAGTCAGAGTTTTATTAGAATCCTTTAGACAGCCCCACGGTGTGACTGATGGGACATGTGCTGGCAGCTTTTCCTAATGGACAGCAATGGGATTTTGTTTCTTCTTTATTGCAAGGCTCTTCAGTCTTGTTCCAGGCATATATGTGCTGCATGGCATATAACACATGCCTAAATTTTCATAAAAAATGTCACTGTCCTCATTTGGCAGATAAAAGGAACAGGTATAGAGAGATAAAATAGCTCCTTCAGTAATCCTCTGAAAGTTAGATATTCAAGACGGAAATATATATAAAAACAATATTTTAAGATTCAGTGTGCTTTTACATTCATTAACTTATACTTAAATTCATTGTTTCATTATCAGCTGGTGTGGTAATCTCTGTATGTTTGTAATATCAGTACTGAAGGGTACAGTGAAAAGAAATTGAATTCCTTTCCTATCTTTGCTGTAGAGTTGCCTTGTATTTAGCTTTCTTCTATTTATCTATATAATAAGTAAGTCTAATATGATGGCAATTATAATTAGTTAGGGAAAAATTTCTTTGCATGACTTGTACCAGTGTTTTATTGGTATATCCCAATGTAATTAAGAGTTTACAAGGTGTTGAATAGGAAAATTTACAAATAAAGAAAATAATGCTTCACTGCTGATTATCCAGAAAAATAATTTTGTCCCTAAAGTCTTCAAACTCTTAGATTGAAAATATGGATAGAGAAGAGCTACTATGATCTCTTACCCTTCATTAAAAAAAAAACAAAACAACAAAACCAAACCCAAACCAAACCAAAACAAAACAAAAAAAAACTGAAAACACCACAACAAAAAAATGTAACCTGTTTCCAGATATTAGGGTAGCAGGTCTCACTCAGCAACTAGAGCATTCCCTGCTTAGACAAATTAATAATAGAAGAGCTTCAAAAATCAATTTCTAGTAAAATAAAATGGTATCTCTCCAAATGAAGGACTTGCTGTGCACAGCTGCTCTTGTGTTAACAATTAATGGCAACCAGTAGTGTTTTGGCCATGATATTGAACTCTCCAGAGAAAGTAATTACTGAAGCAGATAGTAAGAGACTAGAAAGCTTAAAAAATCCATACAAAATGAATCAAAAGCCTTGAAAAACTGAGAACTTGAAAACTTCACTTTTTTTTTTTCCAAGATGTTTTGTATTTTATAGCTGTTAGTTCTTACTAACAAGTCAACATTTAAAGTAGTCTTTAAAGTAGAAAAACAAAGTAAAGCCTTAACATTTCCTATTAATGGAGATTATAAATTATCAATTAGAGAGCAATTAGTGTGTGAGTTGCATACTTCTATTTTTGTATGGAAATAAACTTCTTTGAGTGTTACTGACTTCCTTTTTTTTTTTTCCCCCCTTTAAATATGGGAGAGAGGTATATGAGCTGACATGATTTGAATCTAACTATACTGATAGGATCGTGGAATTGCTAGGTTAGAAAAGACCTTTAAGATCATCAAGTCTAAACAACAATGCCATTACCGTCACAATGTTCACTACTACACCATGTCCTCAAATGCCCCATCTACATGTTTTTTGAATTTCCAGGGTTGGTGGCTCTGCCACTTACTTGGGCTACCTGTTCCAATGCCTCACAACCCCTTTTGTGATGAAACTTTTCATAATATCCGATCTAAACAACCCTGGGGCAACTTCAGGACATTTCCTCTTGTCCTGTGACTTGTTACCTCAGAGGACAGGCTGATACCCACCTCACTACAACCTTATTTCATGATACAAAAAATCTTACAATAAGTTCAACTTTGGCTCATTTTTCAAAATGGATGTGAAAAAACGGATGTGCTGAATGTTGCAGTTATGGAAGCAGATCCACCCAGTTACAGGATAATGTGCTGTTTCTAGTGAGTTAATAAAATTACATCCCGCAGTCACTGTGCCTTCTTGCTGAAGTTCATGCAATCTCTGTTGTCTTTATGATAGAAATTGAAATCTTTCAAGTGTGCTTTATGGGAGAAAAAGGAAAACAACAAGAAACCCAACAAAACATCATGTAACTTCTCTCCTTCTCCTTAAGCTCTGATACTCCCACCCTTGTTGGGGACATGGTAGCTAGTCCAGGTGACACTTATGTAAGTGACACAGTTGGGATGAAATTCAGTTTGTACATGCAGAAGGAGGAACATTTGCCTCTGAACTAAGACAACACAGAACCATTCAAGGGGTTAATTTTAAGCTGCACAGTGCAGTATGAGTTGCACCTTCTAATTGCTTTTATAATTTTTTTTTGTATATTGGGACCAAATATTAATGAAATTGTTTGTGCGTGAACTATTCCCGTATAAAATCCTTGCTGAACTGAATTGGGATGAAACTGAGTGCAGTATTGCCCATAACATAGTTACTCAATATCACACAGGTAATACATTCTGACATATCTTTGAGATAATTACTTTCTTTTCTGTATGGTGATGAAGCTATGAAAGTTACAGAAGACATTGCACAGACCTGTCTATGTTAGATAGATGTTACCTGAACATACTTTGAAGTCTTGTCAGTTGTCAGTGGTTATCAGAGTAAAATCATGAAGCTGCATTCCATTTTGACTGAACATCTGTTGTGGTAGTGCAGAGTTGGTCGGGAACAATCTCTGGACTTGGAGGACTGTATTAACCAGGCATTAATCCAAGGCGTCATTACTATAAAATATCCTGAGTACTTAGCTTAGCAGTTGAAAACACTGTATTATAATTAATGTTAGGGGCTTTTAAAGTTGTGGCTCTTTCTTATTTTTATTTACTATGTCTCACCACTTTTCACCTTTTACTGAAAAAAATAGCTAAGGAATTCTACAGAGGTACTGCTGCTACACTGAAATTCAATTGGCTTCTTTCTGAGCAGTGAGCTGGGGAATATCACATTTTCAAATAGTCTGGGATATTGCATGTCTGGATGCAGGTTTTTTCACATAAGTTCACTAAAAGATGAAAAGAAGTAAGAAATTAAACTAGCAGCAAAGTATGTGCTGTACTTTGGATCTTTGTTTCATCTGAGGAAGACTACTGAAACGGGCTCACGGAATTGAATAGTCTGTGGGTTTGATTGTTTTGATTATCCACATGCATGTTTATTTGAGAGATAGCAAGATAAAGTTCAACTTTAACAAATATTTTTTTTGTCTAATCTGATGGGATGTCACACCTGGTAAATGCCACATTGAGGTTAACTACCAAGTAACCCTGTGAGATGGAAAAGTAACAGGGTTTGAGTCAAAATAAGATGATGCTGTCTGGGATTTAATAACTGGCATTTGTTGCCTGTCTTAGTATCAGCTTTTGGCCTCTTTTCCCAAATGTGTAAATAATTCAAAGGATGTAAAACTGTTAATAATTCATCTCTGCCTATCCATTCCTTGCACATGAATACTGAACCAGCAGAGCAGGGCAGGACTTTCAGGAGAGTTTCCCTCATGACACTCACCTATGCCTCTGGAATCATCTCATGAATGCAGAGTGGGAGGATGTAGCCAAGGTCTCCCTTTCCTAATAAATACTTTTATTTAGGCTTTACCATGTGACAGTCTCTGTACTGCATGAATTGTTTCTTCTTGTAATCAGCAAAACTGAGGATTTCCACTCTACATATGCAGAAATAACAGAAGACTATGCCTTACTCTAGTCTTGTATCTCCATAATGCAAAAAGCACAAGTGGGAGGGATATCAAATCCAATGAATAATTTATAAAGTATCAAATCTATTCACATGCCAAACAAGAATATCATCAAAGGGGAACATGACTAAAGCTTAATGTATGCACCAGAGAACCATGCAGCGTAGATATAGTTCAAAGGTAGTCATATGCAATAATGAAACACAGGCTGATTTCTTGAAGATGTTGATAAGCCAGATTCCAAGGCATCTGATTAAAAAAGTATTAAACAATAAGTTATGTAAATAAAACTAAATCTCAAATTCCTTGATCTGCACTTTTAGCTTTTTAGGAAAAAGTGTAATCATATTTTTTGTGTATTTCATTTTTGCTTTCATTTTAGACCATGTAATGACTTTTATTGGTATGATGTAAAGCCAGTTTCCCCAAGTGGCTTTATGGTATATTCTGTATATGGACCAAGGCAGCACGTTTCTCTTTCAATGGTCTCCACCTCTTCTATTATTTCCTGTATAATTATAGATGCATACTTGTTTTTGCATAGAGAGCATTTATCACCTTTAAAAAAAAAAAAAAAAAAAAAAAAGAGTAAATCAGAAAAATTAAAATTGATCAGTGGGGATCAAGTGTCATAAGGGAATATCAGTTTCCATAAATACTCAGAATGTTACCAAAACCAGTAAATAGATTTGAGACCATTCAAATCCATCTAAAATTAAAAGTGTTATTCCAGGGAGAGCCTAGGATGAATGAGTAATTTAGTTATGTTAATTCTTGAGGTTGAAGAGGGAATTCATCACTTCTTTGGTGTGAATAAAATTTTAGATACTAAAGCCTGAGTTCTTATTTATGTTTAGTCATGCAGAGACTCTCTACCAGATTATGTATACTGTTGTAGAAACTATCATAAAGATCAATAGAACCAGTTTTCTCACTAACGTTCTATGTCTTAATTAGTGTATGATCCAGCACCCATTAATATCTGATGATAATTTTTTTCTGTCATAGAACCTTAAACATGTAGGTGCTTGTTGTATTTGTCTGGACAGAAAATAATGTATTAATTAGGCAAGTGAATCTTACTGACATGTGGCACAGAAAATACTGCTTTAATAGCATGGTAACAAATAATGTTTTTAAAGACCTTCTCTGTATCTCCCTGAACCTGCTGTCAGTCTCAGAGCTGTTTCTACTCAAAGAGCCACACTAATGAGAGGGAATTTAGCTGTTCTGTTCAGCACTGTGTCTGTCTCCCCAAAAGAAAAACTGTGTTACCATTGACAGTAATCTCCAAAAAGATTAGATAGGCTGTAAGTAGTGTGCTGAGTGGTTTATGTTATTATACACAGTTTATTTTGTGTATAATTGGACTGTTGTAATAGTTCTTAGCCTAGTTCTGGTGAATTTGTTCCCTTCTGTTGTGCTTTTTAACCTACTAATGTAGATGTAGCCAGAAAGGGACAAGTCTGGACCTTGTTGCAATCCAGGATATTATGGAAGAGCTATGGTAGAAATGAATCCAAGTCTTAGCAGTTTAAATCTTAACAGGAATTCTACTGAAGAAAAATTTCTCTTCATGTCCTTTATTTTACTCTCTCTCAACCAGAAGTTTTGAGCATTCTCTCCATGTTTAGAGGGAAACAAAAGAATAGAAATAACTTTTTAAAAGTACTGTTGTGGTGTGCATTCCAGTTTAAAAAATCATCAGCTTTTGTTATACAAATCTTTTGGTGCTTTTGGACATACTAGGTAAAGTTTCAGGCATTTCAATTTTTATTATTTGTTGTTTAAGTTGGTATTAATTTTGCCTCTTCGTGTTTTTGAAAACTTTGCCACACACTGGCCTTGAGGGCCCAGTTCTGAAGTGCCTTCTGTCTAGACAACTGGCATTGACCTCAAGGAAGTGATGTGCTTACCTTTCAGGTGGTATTACATTAACATGTATTTTTAGCTCTCAATTTTTGCAGAAGAAAATAGCTGAATTATATCTCATAGTCTTCTACACAGGTAAAACCTATCTTAAACCTATACTTCTGTAAATTTTAGTTTAGCACTTAGAAAAGTTACATTGTAGTTTAAAATACCATGTGAAGTTACACTATCATCTCCTTGAAGGTTATGTTATCAGATAAATTCTAGCTAAATGTACCTGTGATGCTTTTCGTTTGATAATTTATATTAGCCAAGGGATTAGTCTGTTTGTGTGTCTTTAGAGCATTGATTCAATTTTAAATTATTATATATGCCAATATCCGTTGTCACCGCAAAATATGATGATAATGTTAAAAGGACCCTTCTTCAGCTCCTGCATTCAAATTTTCTGTGAACCACCACCTGTTTGTTTTGGGGAATGCACTTAAGGAGCTGGACTTACCTTTCATGTGAAAAAAGTGATATTACCAGTGTAAATTGCATTTTCTCTGTTGTTTTGAAATAAATTCAGATCATATGTTCAGGTAGTTCTCTGTACATGAAGACTGTCCAAGATATGTGTTGATGTACAGGGACATGTTTGGAATGGCATAGCCTTTTAGTGGATGTCACTGGAAAGACTGAAAGTTTTGGTAGAGATATAGAATTGTTGGTCAGTATCATGATTTATATTTGCTATTTTGCTTAAACCACTCATGATACAAACTGAAATGGGCACATTGCATGCAGATTTTGCGTCTCAGGGAATGTTGTTGAAGGGTGCATTTTCAGATGGAATCCCTATGGATAGGATAGCCTGGACAGACACAAAAAGTCCATCATCAAATATGTGCTAACCATAAAATACTGGTGAATTTAACCTGTGCATGCCTAAGTAATGATACTTAAGTTAGAATTTTGATGTCTATCAGTCTCAAAAATTCAGTTCTCTTATTTCTGGAAATTTTAAATATCCTTATGCTGTCAGGTCCCAAAGAACCTGTCAGGTGGTCTAGCCTGAGATCACAGACAATACTGATAGAGACTTTGAGGTCCCCCTGAGGTGCAGTAATGCACAGGGTTTTTTTCTGTGGCTGTTAAATGTGTCCTGTGGGTTATACTTGGCTTAAATGTTCTTGCAGGTGATAGGCCAACTCAGGGTTTGGTCACTTAGGAAAGGGTTCATTTAGAAAAATAAAAAATAGGCAGCTGCTCAAACCTGGTGGCTTCTTTTATATTCTTGGGTAAAGATATCATAATTTTTCCATTTTGTCTTAGACGAATGCTTTTTCAGGAAGAATCCCGGAGCTGCTTATATCTTTCTTTATTTCCTAGACAGAAAAATTATTAATGTCAGGAAATAGCTCCCCCAAGGTCGTTGGCATACAGTGAGAGAACAAATTGCAGAACGTTTTCTTATTCCCTGTAACTTTTCACATTTTTATTTGTGTTCGTTAGGCTGTCAAATTGTTTTGAAAGGACATTTTGTTTTTCAGTAAGCCTAGATTAAACACCTGCAAAAGGTTTTCAATCTTAGCATTTTCTCTACAGAGACATAAGTATTTACATCATATTTTGTTTACAGAAAATAGGATACTTTCATGTTACTTTTCTAGTTTGCCTTTTTAGGTAAAGCTCTTAAGTCAGTGTACAAATGTTTAGGCACATAACTGAGCTTTTAATTGGTACAGCATTACTGTATACAATATAATTAGCTCACAACTTTTTTTAATCAAGTACTTTCTTGTTAAAAAGTTGATTTCATATTCTGAAGAACTTTGGTTGAATTTCTGGTTCCATTGAAATCAGTGATCAATTACAGTCAGTACTTGTTTATTCAACACACTTGGACCTTTAAGGTCTTTATATATATATATACATATATATATATATATATAGAGAGAGAGAGAGAGAGAGAGAGAGAGAGAGAGAGAGAGATCTATATATACCTATACCTATATATATATATTAAAAAAAATATATATATATATTTATATAGATATAAATAATGTATTTGTATGTATATGTATGTATGTATATATGTATCAATTGCATTGTATTGTATGGTCATATTTATAAATATATATATATGTAATTGCTACATATAGGTATTTCAAAAACATATTACACAAATGCAGACCTTTTTTACACATACCATATGTTGATATTTATGCAGTGCAAAGTCTGTGATATCGATCAATGATATTTTTGTAATAATATACTTGAGATGAAGTTTTTAATTTATTCCATACTTTTTTTTTTCTTTTTAGCTTCCCCATGGGTAGATAAAAGTCGAACTCCTAATAAAATAGATCTGTATGATGTTCGCAGAAGACCATGGTAAGCTTTCTTTTTATAGGTTTGATTTATATATATACATCACTTACTTTCTAGATATTACTGTAAAAACATTTATTTCTGTTTATTTATATCTGATAGTCCTTACTTTGCAATACTGTTGTTTTCTTTTCGAGTCATATTCCTTGTTATGCAATATTCATTATATTACATTGTACTGTTGCATTACATGGGACTTTTCATAGGAGGGTAACTATCAAATAGGCATAAGACAATTAAAAACTTTGATTTTTTACCAATATCAAATATAATTCAGAGTATTAGACTGAACGATTCTTCCACACTTTTGCAAGTGTTTAAAAATACATCTCAGTGATTTAGACCAGTGGAAAAAATCACTGGATTGCTAAAAGACAGGAGAGCAGTGGGATTACTTCTCATGGGTTTTTTTTGTTTTTTTTTTCTGTAAGCCTTTCAAGACATGAAGCATATTGATACTTGGATATAGTTGGATTTTTTTTTTTTTTTGAGGACTAAGAATTTTTCCCTAAGGTGGGCTGAATAATAATTCATCTGCCATCGAGATCTTTAGCTCTGAAGTAGCTTTTGGGTTTTTTCGGTTGTAAACATCTGAAAACAGTGAATTTTGATCAGTATATCCTACTTTCAGATTTCCCTAATGTGGTTTAGACTTTGATTTACTTAGAAGACACAGCAAGAGAAAAAAAAAAAAAAATAGCACATGGCTTTTGTATTGGTTCAGATTCTTTGAGTTTAGAGATCAGAGAGTGTCTTCCATCACTCACAAAAAATGTTTTCAAATTTGTCTTATCCATACCATTTATTTATTTCAGGTATATCCAAGGAGCTGCATCTCCCAAAGACATGCTTATTTTAGTTGATGCGTAAGTGTTTAATGTCTGAATATTGACATTATAGGGATAAAAGTGCCCAGATGTATTGAACAGATCTCTCTGTGCTGAAAAATACAGAGTGAATTAAGAGTTCCTCATATGCAAGGTTCAAAAGTCTTGGTATGAACAAAATAAATACATGGTAAAAAATAATTCCAAAAAGCCCAAACCAAAACTGAAAGTTACTTAAAGTGAGGGCAAGGTGGCCATTTTTTTTTTTCATCAGTTCAATATTATTCTGCTTTCAATTTACTGATTACTGAAGTTAGCAAGTGAATATTTCTCATATGGATGCCAGGATTTGTTGTAAAACCAAACTTAAAACCAAATTACTAGAAGCATTACAGTCAGTGCAATCATGAATTCATGAGCCTGAAAGATGAGAATCACTTTGCAGACTTTGCATGTTTTACCACAAAGATTTTAAAATTGCCATGTTACATGGAACATTACTAGAAAGTGAGCAAACAAATTAATGAAAGCTCTGCCTTTGCATTGACAAGTCTTCCTTGCCGTAGCTAATGTTGAGGGACTGAAGGAAGCATTGAACCTGATGTGTCAGATTGCTTTATGCTGAAAAGCTTCTCAGTCACAGAATTTGCATTTAATGCTTTCACATGTGGTGAAATGCTTTCATATCAGCAGTGAGTTTTATCAACACTTGTTATTTCTTCACTTCAGCCTAGGTTTTGCCTTGAATCAAACAAGCTGTCATTTGCATATCTGAAAACCTAAAGCTGTAAATCTGTGTGTAGGAGTATAAAATGTTTAGATAAGGCATTGGTTGAAGGTGGTAAACTTTCTCAGATTTCTTGAAAAGAAAATGAGGAAATCATGTGCCATTATAACTTAATCTAAGCCACTGGACTGGGGCTTTGAATGACGGTTTTGGACTAAATTTAATAGTTATTAATAGTGTAATAACAGTAATGATGATTTGGAGAATTCAAGAGCTAAACTGACAATTTTAGTGTGAAAACTGGTGAGAGTGCTGGTGGGTGCTCTGTTTTGGTTTTGTTTGTTTGGTTTGGGTTTTTTTGTATGTTTTACACAACACTTACTAAGTTCAACTTTTCTATTATTTTGTGGATTTTTGTCAGGAGCGGGAGTGTCAGTGGATTGACGTTGAAGTTGATCCGCACCTCGGTCATTGAGATGTTAGAGACCTTGTCTGATGATGACTTTGTGAATGTAGTTTCTGTGAGTATCTTCTTTCCACAAAATTTGCATTGTCAACAAAGCTGTAAGAAAACTATTTTTAATCCTAGATGTGAGGCACTTTAATGTTAAGCTGCAAGGAGACTTAAAATATATTGCAAAATGCCATGTTTGGCATTTGTTTTCTTAGAAAGTAAAATGAGTGTCTTGTAGTTATGTATAAATTTGAGTGAAGGGCAAAAGTAATTTAAACAAACTTTGCCTTATCCAAACTCTCTTTTCCAGTATAGTACTATGGTCTGTGTAACACATCTTCCATTATAATGGTATATGCAAATTCTCTTGAAATAATTGATGGTTTCCAGTTTTCCACACAGCAGATACTTGGGTTGCTCATGTTGATTGATGCATGATGACAGAAGATGTGCAGCCATATATCTGACCTGCTGAAGAGGTGTTGCTGAGAGGTTCCACAGTTAGAAACTTGATGGGTAGCAAAGCAATTTTTTCACATAATAAATAATAAAACAGAGAGTACAATGCATGAAGAAGGTATGGGGAACTTTCAGTTTTCAGGCTGATAACTTAGATGTCATGTTCTAGCCTTGGGCAAGGCTTTTTCTATTTTTTATTAAGCTGTTCAACTGTAGAGCTTTGATTCTAAGTATTTAGGATGGGAACATTGACATACTGTTAATGACAAGAGACAGCCTGAATGATGAGTAACTGGAATGATTTTGGAGATAATTTTCGGCTTCTACAGTTGTGTTGTAGCCAGCCTGAGGGAGAAAGACCTGAAATATAACTAAAAGAAATCTTTTATGAAACCACTTACAGCTTCATTGTTTGCTGTCAGTCTAGCTAGACCTTCCTCCAAGCAGCAGACAAGCCTTTGTTCTCAATAGTGTTTCCTTTGTTAAAGTTAGTGGATTAGACCATTTTCCTTAGTCTAAATTGCAGTGAAAAAAACAAACAAACAAACAACAAACTAATGTTCTTTATTATAATTAAAGGAAATAAGCATTTCTGTAATGCTATTAGGGAGCTGAAATCTTGTTGTTAGGTTCCGTAATTTAAAAAATAAAAAAAGCTTGTCATTCTTAAGTGATGGAAATTGATTACTATGTTCAGTGGAGCTGTGCCAGCTTTTCCAACTTTCACTTCTGGAAAATCTAGACCCGTACTACTTCTTGATTTACACAGCATCTCCCAGATGACCAGAAATAGTGTATCTTAATGTTAAGCCTTTCTTAGGCTCTGAGTATTTTATTAGCTAAAGTTTGGTGTTATTCTGGTGAGGCCCCAAGGTTGGGATTTGTGTCAAAAAAGAACTATAAATCCTCTAATATTTTCTATAATACTTTTTCCCACTAGTTTGTAGCTTACAATTTGTTCTTTGAAGAACTTTAGAGGCTCACGTCAGATGTTTGACTGCAGAACTGAAGTGTATATTTTGATCTGGCTGTGTTCATCATCAGAGGAGGGCAGCACTCACACAAATGTACATAATAAAAATCTTTTTAAGTGCTGTTTGGTGTTGTGTACTTACAATTTAAAACTCTGTGTTAGATCCTTTTAGTACTGCAATTACTTTTGTTTACCCTGGTTTTTCATGTAATCAGACAATTTACAAATGGAATTGTGGTGGACACCGTGTTATGACACATATATTTTATTTCTCTAACAGACAGGAAATCACATGCTATAGATAGGAAACAAATTGTTGTACTGCTACAAGGCATTCTGGCCTCTTTTATTTTTTTTTTTTTTCTATTTTTAAAAAAAGTTTTTAGTTTACTTAATTTTTCCCCAGTCCAACCAAAGCTTTGAAGACAGGCACTAGAGATGCCACTGCTCAAGAAGGTGATATATTGTCGTATTCACTATTATTTTTAATTAGGATTATTCACAAAAGCATATACACAGGCCTAAGTTTTACAAAGAATCAATCCACTGCAGAGTTGGTATTAGTTGCTGTATTGTCTGCATGTATTTTGCTTTATTCTTATGTTTGATTCAGGTATCTTGACACTTGAAGTAAAACACAGTACATTAGAGCAATCTTTATTCTGATCATTCAGTTAGATCTTTGAAAATTACAAACATGGCTTTCATTTTAGGAGATCTGATATCTCATGTTTGTTCAAATACTAAATGTGATATTTTACTGCTGATTTTTTCTCAGTTATGCTTCCTTATATAAAGAAATAAAGAAATATACGGCAGAGCAACTGGACATCACACACAGACCAATGTGATCAAGTGAATGCCCCCTTTATTATACACCACACACAGTTTATATAGAGCAAAAGCTACACACCACTGGCTAAGTTAAAAGCTCACACCACCAGGCTACAAACTTTAATTGGTTATAATCCATATCTCACAAGTCCAGTGTTTATATTATCTCATCCTCTGTATTTTCAAGCACCTCTCCAGTGTGTTGTGAGAACCTGAGGAGCTCCCATGAGAAACCTCTAGGGAGTAGCTAACTCCTCCAAGCAGCTGTGACTTGTTTATTCTCAGCTGCCTTCAGTCTCACAGGGTTGGTACAGGTCTGAATTTCTCACTCTTCATTTTTCTGTACCAACAGTTATATACCTTTGTAAAAAAACTTGATTATTTATTAGGTTTATGTACTGTGTTAAAAGGCAGATGGTTAACTAATTCTTGCCTAATTTTAAAATATCTTTTTTTTTTTTTTCCTGAGTGGTCTGAGGATCATCTAGAGATACGTTGTTACACGAAAGATCATCTGATCACCAGTGGAGTTTCCCAGGGTTCAGTGTTGGATCCAGTCCTGTTCAATGTCTCTATCGATAATCTGGACGAGGGGACCAGTCAGTTTGCTGATTAGGTTGCAGATTCACCAGTTAGGGTGAGAGTGTTGACATGATGGAGGGTAGAAAGGCTCTGCAGAGGGGTCTGAACAGGCTGGATTGATGGGCTGTGATCAATTATGTGAGTAAGGTGAAGTGCTGGATCCTGTAATTTGGTCAACAACCCCCTGCAGCACTACAGGCTGGAGAAAGAGTGGCTGGAAAGCTGCCCAGTGGAAAAGGCCTTGGGGGTGCTGTTCCACAGCTGAACATGAGCCAGTGTGTGCCCAGGTGGCCAAGAAGGCCAGTGGCATCCTGGCCTGTATCAGCAATAGTGTGGCCAGCAGGACCAGGGCAGTGACCGTCCCCCTGCACTGGTGAGGCCGCACCTCAAATCCCATGTTGAGTTTTTTGCCTCTCAGTGCAAAGAAGGACATTGAGGTGCTGGAGCACGTCCAGAGAAGGGCAATGGAGCTGGGGAAGGGTCGGGAGTACAAGTCTGATGAGGAGCAGGTGAGGGAGCTGAGTGTGTATAGCCTGGAGGAAAGGAGGCTTAGGGGACACATTGCTCTCTACAACTTCCTGAAAATTGCACCAGGGGAGGTTCAGATGGCATGCGAGGAGAAACTTCTTCTCTGGAAGTGTTGCCAAGCACTGGGACAGCCTGCCCACAGAAGTGGTAGAGTCGCTATCCTGGAGGCTTTTAAAAGATGTGTAGATGTGGATGTGATTTCATGGTGGACTTGCCAGTATTAGTATAAAAGTTGGACTAGATAATCTTAAAAATCTTTTCCAACCTAAATAATTCTATGATTCTGTGATCACGATTCACAGAATATTCTGAAACAGAGAAGGTGTGTCTAAAGTTAAAATCCAGTGCTTTCTTAATAAATCCAAACCCAAAAATATCAGCTTAAACCTTTTTTGTAGGTGAAATAAATGTAAATTTATTCAATGTGTTTCATGGAATTGCTTAAGAACATTTTCTTTTGAGACATCGTAGTATTAGACATGATTGGCTAATTAAAACGTCCAAAAAGCTAGGTGAAAATATTCAATTAATACAATATTAGCAGATGGATATATGAAAGTTAACACTATACTGGAAGTTAGCTACAGTTTTTCTTTCCCTCATGGATCTTTTGGCTTAAAATGTGACAGTTGTTTTATGGCTTGTTAGCTTTAATAACCATGGAGTCTCTAGTATGAGGTTTTGAGTTAACTAGAGAGCTGTTTTACTGCTAACCTCTGCCAAGATGTTGTCCCACAAAGCCCATATGTATGATGATTCATGCCCACAACTGAAAGACATGGATTTAAGCTCACGCCAATCACTTTTTGAAAGTGATAGGATGATTTAATGAACTGTGCCTTGGATATGAAGAAATCCTAGGAGAAAAAAGCTTAAAAGTAGATGTTTCAAAAGCATTAGTTTTACTGATTGAGCGTAGTTCTTGCATTTATTTCCAGGGAAAAAAGGCTGAATGAACTATTAAGTCACATAAAGATAGCCAGGGGTTAATATGTCATGGTTTCCTCTCAGATTTGCATGTTCCTTATCTAAAGTACTATGCTTTGTTGCAGGGCGAAAACCTGCTGTTTGAAAGAGCTTAAATGTATGTGTAATACAGCTGTTTTCCCACTAATCCGGTTATAGGCTTTGATAGCAGTGAGTGGTAGATGATAGGGGCAGCAATTCCATCCCAGCACATTGTGATTTAGTGACTTGGTTTCAGATGTTGACACAGAGAGTGTAATTTGCTTGTGATTGTGGGTATTGTGCAGGAGAAATGTATTTCAAATCTGTAGAGGTGTGGAAAACCACACAGAGGGAAAAACCTCCTTTAATGCAACAGATGTGTTAAAGGTCAGGAGCTGTAGAACTGTTTAAAATCACTTACCCTTAGTGAAAACCTAAACTAGTATTTACTGTTTAGGAGCTGAAAATTAAATGTCATGAGCATATGAGATAAAACAGAGTCGTACCCTGGGAAAATTGAAAGCTCATGTCCTGTTTTTGTGCAGTTCTGCACATTGAGTAAACTCAGAGGGAAGGTGATTTCTGGATGAATTTATTTTAAAAAAAGCTGTGCAGCCAGCCTGTGAAACAATTGTTGGGGATAAAAGCAATCTGTGGAAGATGCACTCTTTTTTCCACTGATTTTTAATAGCAGCTTTTCATGTAATTCTGCCCGTCTGTCATTGCAAACTTGTTTATTTTGTCTCCCTTACTGCCAAGTTGGTAAAATCATTATGCCTTTCTAATTAAAATATTTAAATATGATACTATAGGGGGGAAAAAAAGTTTTGTAAAGGTTCTCAATTTGTCAAAAGTCTGTTTTCACTTTCTGCCACATGTTCCACCCTGTATTCTGCACTTCATATTGCATCTATAATTACTTAAATACAGGGAAACATTCCTTTCCCATGCGAACTACTTTCTTAAGATTGTTTAAACAAATTAACAAACATGCTATGGGTGGAAACCTCAGCCAGAAGTCCTAGTGAAGGGAGGAGGATGCTAGACTTTGCATCCTGGTAGCCTGTCATGCTTATACTGTCTTTGCTAGAAATTTTAGCTTTGTGTGAGTGTACATCTGTCCAGTTGGCAAAAACTTCAAGAATTTTACTGAAAAATAACTTAATTTTCCTTTATTATTTCAATGTAATGTTTTTAATGAACCTGAAATTAAATTGCATACTTAAGTAGTAGAACAGTTTTCTCCTGTGATTTTTGAATTTTCACCCAGAAAAAAATCAGTGGTGCTTAGTTTTTTCCAAATGACATCACTACCTGAGGGAGAAAATAAACATGGTCATGGTATCAGTGGCATTGAAGTAGTTCTGTTGATGGAGATGGAAAGGTCTGCTGTATGAAGAGGCTTGCCAATGTGCTTTATTCCTTACTTTCTCATTGTCCTTAATGGACAATATTAAGGAGAATATATGGAGATGTCTGCCACCTTTTTTTTTCATTATTTGACAAATTAAAAATAGGTACAGAATCAGGTTCCTACTACAATAAGCGTGTCTCCATAAGCATCTCTCTTAGCGATTTAATCCTTAAGCATTTCAGATTAAAAAATCACAGTAGCTCCAAGTAAATATAGTCTCCTCAGTATCATAGCTGTGTGAGGCAATAAACAAATAGATATTCCTTTTTTGTGGGGGGTATAGTTTTGGAGTTTTTTCGTAGTCAATGAAAAGTGACGTAAAGGCAAGTTCAGAGCTGTATTGAGCTTCCCTATTCTCTTAACAGCAAATCATCTAATTGACCTTGCAGTTTCTCTTAAATTGACTGGCTTGTTTTCAAGATAATGGGGAGCAATGGTAGCTGCAGAGAAACGCATTTTCATAGGAATGTTCCTTAATGGAAAGTCATTAGCATTCCTTAATGGAAGGTCACTGGCTTGCATCTTCTCTGTTCAGAGACCAAGTGAATTGAATTTTTTTTTTCATACAGGTATATTTAACAAGCATTATAGGCGCAGGGTTAAACAAAGCTCAAAGAAGTTATGATCCAAAATAGTATTCAATTTCTGCATTGCTAATAATTACAGGTGGATCAAGGCAACATATCTGTGGAAATATATGTATGGGAAATATATCTGCAGGACATGTTTAGCAAATGTAAAAAGATGAGTATTCTGCAAATAACAATGGAGAAAGTTTGGAAATTATGGAAACCCACGAATTGTTAGGAAGTTAGAAAGAATTTTCTTTTTTAATGGATTAATGAGAATGGCAAGAATTACAGTAGTGCAAACAACATTGTATGTATGGCCAGACTTCGTGAACAAAGATTTGGGAAGGTCTCTTCCCACATGGGTGTGCCCTTCCAGCCTGTGCAGTGGATTTTTTAGGTGAGGCACAGCGTGCACAGAACTGGCCCCACCGTTTCAGTCCTAAGGTCCATTTGCCACGGCTAAGCGAGCTTGGACAGTGACAGTGAAGTCCTCGGGACTGTCCACAGCACCCAGTACTAACCAGGGCTGACCTTGCTTAGCATCTGAAATCTGACAGGATCGGATGGCAGGGAGGCATTTAACTGCCAGGGAACAGTCCCCATTGAGACTTGAACTCAGGTCCTTGGGATTCAGAGTTCAGAGTGCTCTCCATTACACCACGGGACTGCCCTAAACATTATCAGCCTGCAGAATTATATTTCTTTTTGCTTTCCTCCAAAAAGGAAGTCGAGAAAGGAGTCAATGATGCTATATTAAAGTATTTCAGGTAGGGCTGGATTTGAGAGGAAGATTAGGGTAAGGAGGATATTATATTAACTGTCTCTTTTGAAATGAAGTTGACTTCAGTGGGATCCTGATCCTCAGGAAAGCAAATTACACAGTATGTTGTCAAGAAAAAAGTGAAGGACCACTAGGATTAAAACTTCTTGGAATCTTCATCTGACATGATGAACTAGAAATGCTTGTACAGCTTCAGTGACATGGCTACAGACAATTTTCCATCTAAGGAAATGGATTGATAGGATGGATTGATAGTTCACTTTCCCTCCTGGGAAGAAAATCATGAATATTTGAACTCAGATTTTGACTGTACGTCTTCTTTGTTCTGGCTGAATATTGTTATATAAATATGGAACATGTCACTAATTTAACGCAAAAAGGATTGTCTCAGAGTTTACAAAAAAGTATTGTAGGTGTCTTCTCTGAGGACTGAAAGTGGTTTACCAGTTGATTGCTTGGTTCTTGAAAGCATCTTCTCACAGACCTGAGTGTGTCATCTGGGAAGCTGGGCTTGAGACATTCTCCAACTCACACAATTTGTCCTTTTTTGGCTGTTTCAGGGTACAGAAATAGTCTAATAACTAATCTGATCACAGATAAGAAGTGCTGTCACAGGGGAAACTTGTAGCTGTAGGCTCTCAAAACTGTCAGATAAAAACAGTCTAAGAATCACTAGTTGAAGCCAGATAATTTCAATGGCACCTAAGTAGTTACTATGCGTCAAAAAAAATTGCAAGGAAAAGTTTCTGTTGTCTTTCTATCAATATTTAATGCCTTTCTGGAAGATGCATTTTAAGGAAACATCTCTCACTAAGCATAATTGGTACGGTTTATTGCAGAAGTAGCCAAGGGAATTTTAATGACCAGTGATATGTGGGTGTGAGACAGTGTGCAAGAGGTTAGATTATAGTGTCTCATTGCCTTTTGTAGCCTTAAATCAAGAATAAACAAAGATTTTGGTTAGTTAGTTTGGTGGTGGGGTTGTTTGTTTGGGGTTTTGTGGGTTTGGTTTGGTTTTTTTGTTGTTGTTGTTTTGTTTTGTTTAGTCCTGCTGACTTAAATGTTTATCCCAAGTAGCTGTTCATCATTCACCTTAGTTACTAATGAGCTGGAACATACTTCATTGCTCTTGTCTGATACAGGTACTTTTGCCTTCATCTTTGTGAACAGGGAATATTTACCAAGTACTTTTTCTCTTTTCTCTGTATACTTAAGAGTTTTTCCAAGTCTATCTAGCAACAGGTTTGTTCACTAGTTAGGTTTTATCTTATCCCTAGTGTACATAAAAATTTCTTTTTAACTTTATTTTAACCAGCCCTAAATATTTTCTATGCAGCAAGACAGAACAGCGCTCACTTAAAGAGGACAAATACAGCATAGGCTATGACAAAAAGGTGAAAATGTAGTGTTGCTTTTCTGTCCTAGTGGTAATACTCCCTATGGTACTTGCTCAATTCTATTTTTTAATATCTCTCTCAGAATAATATGTCAATGTGTAAAACCAATATAACATAAAAAACAAGTGATGTTAGTGATGGATCAGATCTCTCTCTGAGGATTACAGCTAGCACCAGGACCATCTCCTGAAGCCGAGTTGCCATGTTCAGCTCAGAACTGCTTTCAGGCTACTGAGCCTTTGTAACAGTAGAGCCAGACACATCTCACACAGAAGCTACTCACATTTGTAGTCAAAGCCCATCTGTCCATACCTGATCTATTGCTACAGAATTTAGAAAGAAAACATGTTTCAACATTTTTTCTTGATTACTTATTTAAACTGACTCTTGCATAGCTACAAATAAACTTGAGAAACCTATGGAAGATGAAGTTATTTTTCTTTTAAAATGACAAAATAATAACCAAGCCATCTGAACTTAGAGATTTGTTTGTTTAAACATACACTCTTTAGTCTGTTACGGGAAAGCATATCTTGCCAGATTCAACATCTCAAGAGTGCTGAGGCTGCTGCAGCTCCATACCACAGATCCAATCAAATGTATTCCCAGTGGGCACATACACATGAAGCACATATGCAGACAGTCATGTAAACACAGGCAGTGCCAACAACTCCATCCTGCTATCCTCTCTGGTTGAGCTGGATGGAAGCCTGTTGGGAAGTGCATATACATGTGTTTGTGTGTGTGTGTGTGTGTGTGTATGTGTGTGTGCCCTGTGTGGATCCACCCCGCAGCCGGGCTCAGCCCCTCCACTTGCCCAGCAGTTGCCCCTGGATCCCAGTCTGCCCCATTGCTGCCACGTAGACATACAAGTCTGAAGGCCACAACCTCACTCCAGTTGCCGGTAGTGTCCGTCTCCTGCTGAGATGTCAGCGTTTCCCTTGGTCCCAATAGCCAGCCTCCCCTGAGACCTCCCTTAGAAATTTAACACCCACATGAGTTTCACCATTAGAGACCCCCAGGATCAACACTTGGTGCTCATTTCAGCTGCTGTGCCATGAGTAATCAAGTCCTGCAGCCTGAGGTCTGATTCTGATTGCTGCTGTCATACACCCACACGCAGACAGGATAGAAAGTCCCTCACACAGGAAAGGAAGTAGAGGTGGAGTAAGAAGGCAGAAAAGGATGCACTGAAGAGATTCAGGATGTGGCCAGAAAAAAATGCCAACCAATAAACTATTTACATGAGAACAACAATTTTTCCCCTTACACCTCTATTTTACCCCACTTAACTCATCTCCAAAACACCTAAATCCATCCCCTTCCTCACTTTTTTTTTTCCCTTAAATACTCCATACTAAGTCCTGTGCAAACCTGAAGTGCATTTTACAGTTATTAACTCTAACTTTAGTTTGCTGTGGAAGGAAAATGTCCAAAATATATGCAAGAGTGAAAAAAGGACATGGAAAAATTTGGAAGAAGAATAGGGCAAATCTTAAAACAAGATCTGTTTCATTTTAGATCTGTCACAAAATGTTAATTCTGGAGAACAGAGTGCTTGAGTGCATGAAGAGCCAAAGGGAATGGAAATTAGAAGCTCAAATTCTACATTAGGATCTCAGGAGCAGGGATGTTTCTGGAAACTGTGCATCTATTACTGTACAGTATAGCTGACAGTTCCAGATGACTAGAAAAGTCACCTCCATTCCCACTTGGAGGGATTGCTTTGGGCATCAATACAGATTTTTATTGTCTCCTCTTATAGCTGTCAAATGTCAGGAAGTCAGACTTTAACAACACATGGCATGGGTGTCTGTGATTTCCAGAAGAAATCCTAGCTCTCTAGTTTATTAGTAGTATTTAAAAAGAGTAATTTAGTAGTATATAAAAAGTAGTATTTAAAATGTGTAGTTTAGTGGTATATAAAAAGATTTGATAGCTCTATCTCATGGTTCCACTGGTTAATAAATCTGTTGGCTATTTCCAGTTTCTTAATTTTCAGCAAAGCACAAATCTTTCTAAAGAGGCCTCTGCTTTGTCAGATGTATCATCGATCCTGGGGGGTTTTATGGCATGTCAGGATACTGGACCGAAAATGCATTGCTGAGTCAGCTCTCCAACTAGGAGACCATTGTAAGGGGGCATTGTGACAATATAATTAAAATTTTTGGGGGGGAAAGTGGTTCTCTTGAACAATAAACTCATTTTTTTACCAGTTCAGAAGAGGCTGGGTTGGGCTGGGTTTAGTAGTTCTTCTGGGGAAATATGTCTCACCATGTTAGTGGAAAAAGAAGAAAATGCAGGCT
>JAWWEV010000043.1:8916076-8945845 GCA_035583235.1 Hafferia zeledoni
GAGGCTCTTTGTTCTATTATCCCCCTTTTAAAAACATATTTTCTAAAAAAGTCACCTATTTCTTAGGTAAAAATTATACATGGCAGTGTCTTACTTTGGAATGAAGCTAAAGGGTCTCCTAACTTAGGCAAAACATGCATGAAATACTCATCAACTTCTCAAGTCTCACAGTTTCAATACTCACACTTTCCCTCCTGTCTCTTGCTTCCCTGACCTAGCAGTAGCATCTCACATGTCAGCCCTGTGCTGCTGCAGCCTCCTTACTGCTGTGGAACCCCAGGCACAACCAGGCACAGTGCTCCACTCTAAAAGAGTGACAGTCAAGCTGTGGGAATACAGAGATGACATTTTATCCCCCTGCTATCCCTTTGCTGTATGGCCTGGTGCTGAAATGTGTGTTTGCCTTGTAACTTGGTGCACTGACTAAACATTCATCTCGATTTTGATATCCTGAGTAGCAACCTTACATGTCAGGTGAATTTACAGATAACTGTTTAATACCATTAAGGGGGACATGAGGAATGTCAGGGAAGTTCAGTTTGGACATTAGGAAAAGGTTCACTGAGAGGGTGGTCTGGCACTGGAACAGTCTCCTCTGGGAAGCTGACATTACTTCTAGTCTATCAGAGTTCAAGGCTTGTCTGGACAAGGATCTTCAGCCACATTGTTTAGTTTTAGGTAGTTTTGCATGGCACAGGGAGCTGGCTGTGGGGATCCTTATGGCTGGCTTCCAACTTGATTTATTCTATGATTCATCTCTTTAGCAAGGATGCTTCATGTTTTAAACAACTTGAATTGGACTGAATAAAGATTTCCCCAGTCAAGTGATAATAAAAAAAGAGTCTGCAAAATCATTTTCCAGGGAGTCTATTCTTACAGCTCTCCCACAGTATACGTGGGGAGCAGTGCCATGCAGGGCAGGCTACAGGGGTGCAGCACTATAGCAGTGCAGTAGTGCAGATCAGGCAGCTTTCCCTGGGAGATGCTGAAGTTTACAGTACTGAATTTTTCAGCAGAAGTCAGAAACACATGATTTTAAGTAAATAATACATGCTAACTTAGCCACAGCAGCATAAAAAGACCATAAATTTAATCTTGCTAAGCAAATTCATCTTTCAGCCTGTGCTGATGGTCTGTGTTCTAACTCTGAGATTGGCAGTGCAACATCTACTTTATGGTCTGAACATCAATCCTTTCGTAGTTACTGGGAGCTTTGCATTGAATTATGTGCAGATAATTACATTGCTTAGAAAGGTTACCATAGCTAACTGAGAGCAGACTTTGGCCTAGTATTTGGTTTTTTCCCTAGTATTTAGCTGCTCATCACTATGCTGCAATATTTTTTCAGCAGATACTTTGTGATCCAACAGTTCTATTGTTGTTAAATACTTCTAACTCTATTTTACAGTGAAAAGAAATGTGAAACAGTAAATTTCAGGAAGTGCCAATTGTATAAATTGGCATGTTATCCTAGTTTTATTTCATTGTATATTTGCCTTGTGAGTACTAGAATAATTATTTTATGTTTTCTCTACAATGCATATGTAGGATTCTACTGTAAGTCATAGGATAGGAGAAAACAGTTATTCTATAGCAAGGTATGAATGGTGAACCTTAACATCACATATTATTTTCTGGTATGTCAAATTACAAACCTTTATTGCTTGAACTGCCTCAAATTTTTTGTGTACTGAGATTTACATGGGAATAAAACTTCGCAAATTGCTTACATATTGGTATCTAAATGATAAATATTTATAATACCTACGCGCTGCTGAAATACAGATTCTAACTGGCCTTATTCAAGAATCAGTTATTCTTGGGATTAATCCTAAAATCCTATTACCAAGCCTAAAGCAGTAGGGAAAAAAAATGAAAAAGCTGGGTTTAGGTACAAAATGAAAGCCTGGTGAAATCAGATCTATTTCACTATTGCTCATTTAATACGTATAGATACAACTGGGTCACCAAGCTGATTTAGCCATGAGGTAGTAGCGTAGCAGTAAACCTCAGCAGATTGAAAGTCAGCAGCAGTAGTATCTGATCAGATCTTCAGCAAGCTGACTGTATTTTTCTGTTTTCAGTATTCCTGGAATGTTGTTACTGATTTATTCAGCTATGGGGATCTTAGTATTATAAATGTGCAAGTTTTGTTTCTAGAGCAAGTTTAAGTGTATATATAACTGCTTTGTTCAAGTTCATATGATTTTCTACTAAAGATAAACATTCATGAATATTTTAAAATACACAATTTATATACAGTTTAAGGTAGGTTCTCCTTTCATGTCAGGAGTTTTGGAAGGGTAGGTGTTTAGTTCTAGTCTTTGGGGGGGTTTGTTGTTTATTTGTTTCGTTGTTTTTGGTTGTTTTTTTTTTAACTTAGAAGTGTGATTTCAGGAGATTCTGATTAAACATGGTATGTTGAATCAGTAGATATAAATAAACTAACTGAGAGAAGAGGGAGGCAGCAGGTAAGGATGGTTGGGAAAATCCGATTTTTTGGAAAGACCTGGTATTATGTATTGGTATAAATGTTATCACTTCTACAGATTTTGGAGGCACAGCAAGACATTAGAAAGAAAGGTGGTTTACAGCTTTTCCATTATTAGTACTGTTAACACAGTTTGTAAAGCTGTTGGAAATTGAGATGCTTGTTTTGACAATATGGATCCTTTGTATGGAAAAAGTAAATTTTCATCCCTCTGGATCTGGAGGTGGAACAACAATCCTCCAAAATAGACATTTCCCTGTGTTCAAGATGTGGAAATTCTTGTTTAAGAAGGAAGTTTTTATTTTAATATTTGTTTCTTCACTCATTTGGAACACAAGTATATTTTACTGGTCCAGTTGCTATGAGAAATTTATGTCAGTCACAGAAAGCGCCAATGTTCTCAGCCCCAATGTTCTCCACCAGAAAAGTAAAATTTCCTTTTTAGAGGTATTTGTAAGACTAGTTCAACTTTTTTTGTTTTAGTGCCACCTAGTGACTAAAACTTGAAAAAGTTTTTGAAAGTTGCAGTCATTTATTGGTGATTGTTTTTTCATTTTCCAGTAATGAGATGATTTACAAAATATTTTGTTATTTTCAAGCTGAATCTCACAAATAGTGCTGCTTTACTCGATTTATTTTCCTGAAGATTTACATAAACTTATTGCTACACTCTTTGAGAATTGTGGCTTTTCTCAGTGGATCAGTGCTTTGTACAGGAAACATCTGATAAATGTTGACTGAAGCTTCCTTTATTAATCATGTCAAACAATTAAGCAAATACCTGTACATAATCATATGTGTATATGTATGAAGACATCAGGTACAGAAGAAAAAAATTGTTGACTGTCACAAACAGTAATAAACACTTTCTGATAAATTAATGCCCCCAGCTATTACTCTATAATTCTTTATATCATTTCTTCTTTTGCTGCTGTTTTCAACGGCTGCTAGTTTTGCTAGCATTACAGGAATGTGAATTCTAAGACAGTGCAATGAAGGGGATGCTTTAGGTTTCTTTTCACTAAAGAAGCAGAATTTTTTTTAATTTGTCCTTAACTGTCTACACTTGCCAAAAGAATGATTGACATGAAATTCTGGATTTATATCTCTTATATATCTCTCAGGAGATGGAGATATGTTTAGATTTATAGAGATGGATAGATAGATGTACAGAAGAGAATTAGAAATATTCATCAATTCATACATTGTCTGTGAAATCAGGGATTTTTCTTTTGCCATGCTGTAGTCTTCAGAATAAATGGCATTAGCTGTGTGCGCATTTTGAAGAAGTTCAAGTGATAAACTGTTTATGAGAATTCATGCTTTAAAAATCGTGCCCTATTAGACTATGTAGTTTAAATGGCTTACAGCAAAATAAATAATGTCAAGTTAAAAGGCAAATTTGAGGACGTGAAATTGCTTACATGAAGGAAAGGGAAAAAGCGTATTCTAGTAGTAAGGTATTGACATTAAGTCTTGTAGCCATGTCTTTGCCTTGGTTTTATTTGTTTTATTCCATGTTGCTTCACTTTTTCACCAATAAAATGAGAAAAGTTCTGAGCTATTTCACAAGGAGTCCAAGATACTCAGTAAAGTTTGAAAATATCTGTGATGCTAAAGTCTGGCTGGTCTGGGAAGTTATATGCTAAGTGTTACTTCCTAAAGCTTGTCAGCTGGGGAGAGACTGGCTGGTATCTGCAAAAGGCAGGTTTATAAAAAAATTCCCAACAGACAGACCAGTTTGTATCTGCTCATCAGGTATATCAGGTGAAGAGAATGTGGTTTTGGAAAAGACCTCGCAATATATTACACATGTTGGAATTTTTCTCATCTGTTTTGTTTGCTGTTTTTTGGGGGTTTTTTTGTTTTGTTTGGTTTTGTTGTTGTTGTTGTTGTTGTGTTGGTTTTTTTTTTTGTTTTTTTTTTTTGTCCTAGACTTTGTGGTAGGTTTGATCTTTCTACTTAACCATCCCAAATGTTTTTCAGTGCCTTTATATCCACTTTCTGAATACTGATACTTTCTTTATTTCAGATGTTTTCTCTAGGGTTTTCTTCTATCCTCTTCATTTGCCTTGTACTGTCCTCTTAATGAAAACACCTGTCTGTAGGGTCTTGTTATTAATTTTTTGATCTGCAGATCTACAGAGTGCTTAGAGTGGGACCAGATGTAGGAAATTAATCAACATTTCTGCTTCACTACCCTTGAATCCTCTAATATCCTTATGCTAGGGTAGGAGTTCTAATAATTTTTAAAGAAGGATTTTCAGGTTGAAAAGAGGAGGCTTTTAGCAATGCATGAGCAACTGTTCTGTAATTAGAAGAGATTTTCAGAATGGCAGCTTCTCTTTTCCATAAGTTTAACTCTCAGGGCACTGTGGATTGCAGAGGTCCATGCATCTGGAAAAGCCCACAGCTCAGTGGAACTACCAAAGGACAGGGAAGGGTCTCTAGCATTTAGATGGTTCTGCAGTTCTGCATAATTTGTCACTGGTTTTGCAAGTTTATCCTTCTCTGAATCAGAAGATGAAGTCCTTGTAAAACTGTCAGATCAGTGTTTCTGTTTCTGACCTTCTCTAGAATAGCAAAGTTCAAGCAGCATTAAACTCAAACAATTTGTTCAGAGTTTCATGTTGTTCAATTCATTGTCTCATCTTTCAAGTTACTGAGTTGCCCCATATATGGCCAGAGATTGTCCTGGTGGTTTGAGGTCAACTAGATGAAGTTCTCTGAGACTTTTAGTGCCTTATTAACAGGCTTAGGTATTCCTGCCCAAACCTGGGAAGAAGAGGTCTTAATTTCCTCAGAACTGGGAATCGTTCTGGGACATCCCAAAGGTGGTGAACGCAAAAGGATATAAATAAATGGGATAGTGAGAAATAATCAGGTGAAAACTGCACCTAGGTCTTATGTCTAGCAGGTATAATTACAAGACAAATTTAATTACATTGATATTTCATGATACTTAAAAAGCTTAATGTTACCCTGTTTGTCATTATTTCTAACTTTATCGTCAAGCTCCTCTGTTTTTACCTTAGATAAGGATTAAGCTTTTTGTATAGTGGAAGAAGTTGAAGCTGTCATGGGTGGTGACATACTGTTTAGGGTGGCTTTACATTTTAACAACTGAATGGTCTGTCTCCAAATGTCAGCTATTGTTCATTAAGTGAATCACTAAGCCCACAGCATCATAAACAAATTCCATTTATTTCCTTTTTACCAATAGCACTTTTGTGACACATATTTATATTTACTGCAGTAATGGGGGTTATACCAGCCTGATAAATACCCAACTGTCATATTTCGTACAGATACACTGAAAGTCTTTTGTTCAATAAAGTATGGGTTGTAATTACCTTAATTTTACTCCTTTGATAAGACTTGATTTTGTAAGAACACAGACTTTCTGAAGTGGCAACTGGTCTTTGAAATCTGTCATGTTCTTTCTTCAGTTGAATACTAAGTGATTGCGTATATTGTTAACTGGGTTTCAAGAAATCATTTAAACTGAAATAAGCGTTATTATGGTATATAGGAGTCAGTCAATGTGACCAGTGATCATTAAAGGCTCATTGTAGTTATTTCTACTTCTGGTATCTTAATGTGTAAAAAATTACAATGCCACTATTGTTATTATATTTCATATGAGCATAGCTAAAAGCTGGCTCAGTTTGGCCAATTCCATTTGGAACAGTCCTGGGCTTTGTCACAAAGGAATAGTCAGTTTTAAGGGTGATCTGAAGGCTTTTACAGTTTAAATCGTTTGATTATTTCAGTACTTTACTGGAGTTCAATTAAATAAATGTATGCCTGAATTTTGTTCCTCTCTTTGAGAATTTTCTTCAGTCACATTTCCACTTTGCCTTCACCTCCTAGCAAACAGGGAAATGTTTATTTTGGAGGATTGTTGTTCCACCTACTGATTTTTGCATCCAATCAAAAACTCTGCTCATTTGCTTTTCTGACTGATGTTAACATTAGCATTGAATGATGTCTTTGAAGACAGCTGGCTCATATATTTTCTTAATTAAATTCCAGCATTTGCAGACTTTGGTTGATGTAACTCTCCATTCTACAAATGTGTCATTTCTGTCCTTCATTTTATATCAGCATTTGTCAGTCTCTAGATGCAGATGTTTTGCCCTTGTTCTGTTTACAGCATGAGTGAGTGCAGTACAGTTTAATGTTTAAATGTAGTACAGTAGTCAGCTGCTTCCACAGCTTGAGCCAGTATTCCTAACAATTTTTAAAATGTCATTTTTGTAGCCATAATTACAGATCCATATGCTAGATACCTGGCCTTCATAGAAATAATTATCCTGATATATTTGCAGGACATCTAGCAAGCAATTTAGATTTGCAGTTTTATGTTAGTGACATTTCAGGGAGAAAGTTTCTCTTGTCACAGAAGTTTTACTTGAATATCTACACTGCTGTTTGCTATAGCCCAAGACAAGGCATGCAGTGGCCATAAGATTGAACTTATGGTTACTTTTATGCATTAAATAATTTGTATATGAAGCACAGCAGGGTTTTCACTTCAGTTTTTCAGATGAAATTGGCTTTTGTAGAGCAGACCTGCCTATGAGGTAATGTTTTAATTCTACTTTCTAAGTACAAGTTCTGTACTTTCACCCCAACTCACAATTAGAATTCATTTTCAGACCTTCTCTTTATAAAATTACTTTATGTCTGTAATTTTCTCATCATGACTGTAAACTTAGGTTGAGGCAAGCTAAAATAATTCCACAGCACATTCCTGTTTTCACTCCCATATGGTTTATGTATCCAATAATCATTGGGTGATTTACTGGTTACTTCTGTTAGAAACTCTTATTGGCAGCACTGTTGAATGAGTTAGTGTTTTTCATCATACTGATTACAGTTGTGTGATCATATCATGATTTAGCTTAAACAGCAAAATACATTGGTTTTTGTTGGTCTTACAAAAATATTCTTTTTTTGAGAAGTATGGCATACATTAAAGGAATATTCAAGCTAAAATACATGCAGTACAATTCCATATGTTCATTTATTTTAAAACTGAAGTTTGCATTGTGACACTGGGAGAATGGAAAATATTTTTCATCTTAATTTTTTCAGCCTGTTTTTGTATGTTACTGTAAATAGTTTGGATACACAATCATTTATTGGTAGTTGTGGTATTGTGAACATTAAAGCCATGATAAATAGAATATTTTAAAAAATGGCAATCTTTGTCATGTCATTATATAAAACTGACTCTTCCATAGAGTACTTGGTCAAATATAACATTTCATTTTTCAAAGTTAAAGCACTTATTTATTATTTTGTATGTTTTTGGAAGTAGCTGTCCCCTTGTGGCATGTTGGGTACTGCATATTGACAGAAAGGGGGACAACAAATTTTGCATAAAGTCATTTGAGAATAACTTAATCCTACAGATTTGAATCATCTGGGGACCAGAACTATAAAATTAGGACAGAGTAATAACTGTCCTTATTAATTAGAAAGACAGATGAAGATTCTTATTTGGTTATTATCATCGTATGTTCTGCTTAGCAATAATAGTAATTATTAAATAATACTGTCCTCAGGAAAACATTGGCTATATCTTAAAAAAATGATATTTCACCAAAAGGCAATATTAACTCATGAGAAAAATCAAAAATGTGCATCCTACAAAAATAATTGCAGTATTAGAATGAAAAGGTATTAGGTTAGTTATGAATTAATTAAGGATCAAAATAGGTTTAGGTTCTACATACATGCAGGAAGGGCTTCTGGTGCAATAATGGTATGACACGATGAGGCAGACAAATTCATGCTTCAAAGTCTCCAGTTCATGGAGCACTTTGACACATCCTCTTTATAAGAAGAAGAAATTACATGTGGAACTGTGAGGAAGAATACAGCAGAGCAAAGACTCTCATAATAGCACCTGGATTTGATGATTTACACCCAAAGTCTCTATGGATACGTGGGTAAGACAGCAGAAGTATCTGTGTTTCAATACACAAATTTTTATTGTTATTAACAAAGTTCTTATGTTCATCTATATTCTCATGTGCTTTCTTTTTGCCAAGATTGTATTCTGCTTTTCATAAGGTATATGTGCTAATTGAATATGCTTTCAGGTTTCATTGTAAAACACTAAACTAATACATGCAATATGGAAGTCACCCAATAACTAATATTTTTCAATGATTAAAAAAACCAGGTTTTTCTATGTTTGTGTTGTTGTTGTTTTGTTTGTTTGTTTTTTTTTTAATTTTCTTAACTCTGCATTTCTAAGTTTTATTTTATTATATAAACTTGAAAGAAACTATGTGGAAATTTTTCTGCTATAGTGGAGTTTTTTGGATTGCCATAGAGTAAGATACCAAATATCCTTTTTTTTTTTTTTTTTTTTTTTTTTGAGTATGTATTGCCTCATTTTGAAATCTGCTGACACTATTGGATGTTCTCAATAGTGGAAATGAAATCCACTAGTGAAAATTAAAATCCAGGTGTGATATTCTGTATTTCATGGATCCAAAACACATGAACCTTAACCAGTATAGTACATAGAAATAAACTCTTTAATACTATTTTTTTGTTATTTTACAGTTTAATAATAATGCTCAGAACGTCAGTTGCTTTAATCATCTTGTCCAAGCTAACGTGAGGAACAAGAAGAAACTAAAAGAAGCTGTCTATAAAATTTCTGCTAAAGGAATTACAGATTACAAAAAAGGTTTTAGCTATGCTTTTGAACAGCTGCTAAATGTAAGTATTTAAGTAATAGCTCTCTGCTATCTAGTGAAGCAGGAGAACTTGAATGTTCAGATGGCCATTGGGCAGTCCTTCATTGTGTTACGAAGTGGTAGAAGTACAAACTTTTATTTAGCAAGTAAATTTATCCCAGCAATGTATTTTCCTTGCAGATTCCCCAACAGGTTGCTAAGATTTGGAAATAAATTAGGTTTTCAATGTGTTATACTGTTCATTCAGCTGGTTTTCCATTTAACATGTGATTCACAGTTGGCACATACTTGTGGTAGTGTCTGACTTGCAGTTAATTTTAGAATGAAAAGCTCTATCTTACAGGGCTATTATTTCAATTTTACCACATCACCTCCTAGCAATGTTTAGTTAACCTACAACTTCAAACTTAGTAGAAGTCATATATGGCTTACCATGGCTCAAGGAGGATAGAGGGGAGCAAATGAGTTAGTTAATACAGGAATACTAGGTGCCTGAGAGTATTTTAATTCCTTTCTCATGTATAAAAAGAATAATTTCCTTAAAAATAAATACGCTGCTTCTATGTTTTAAATACATTTTGCTTTCTAATTTGAACCCAAACACTAGCTTTTTGAGTAGCAATGCATCCCATTTACCACAAAGTTTGGGAGTTTATCAGTAAATTTTTAATGGTTTATGTGGTTTAAAAAATTAATTCTACTTTTCACCGTCTTAAAGACTGCATGTTAGATCCTCACCTAAGTAAAGCTGTATTAGTTTACAGCAGATAAGTATATAGCTTAACATGTATGAAGTGTATTATTTTCCTTTTTTTTTTTTTTTTTTTCCCCCTAATCTGCCAGATTCTGGACTTCAGGACAGTTTCCTGACATTGTAAATGCAGTTTTAAGGCTAGAACAGGTGGAAAAAAATTCTAACCTTCTTCAGTTTTGATTGAGGAAAAATAAAAACATTGTTTTCATGCGAATTTTCTGAGTTGACCACTATTCAGATTAACAAAGGGGCTTGGTGGAGAAATGAGTGGGTGCCATGTGCTGATGGTTATATAAACCCACAAACACTATTTTTAGTCTGTTGGACATTTTTGCACCAGCCTGGTTGGCATTTCCCCATTTTCTGCATCTGTTGACATCTCGTGCAGGAGAAGAAGACGGTAAGGAATTTTGCCAAATATGTTCCTCATAGCATTTATATTTGCTTAAAATTATGGATTGCATATGGTACCAGATACATACTTTGTGTGCAGGCAGCGTTAAGACAAGGTGAACACAGGGGACACCTCAAAGTGGACTGGGTTTTAGGACTAAAATATTATTTAGAAAATAATTGGAGATCAGTGTCATAGTGGGACCATCTCTTCTGTAGCTGAAGGCAGAAGTATGATTGGCCTCACATGATCTCTGCAAGTCTGGAAATTATGACTGGATATTGTGGATTGCACAAGGTTATAGATATACAGTCATCGCCTCCAAGTATTGACAAATCCATTTAGCAGGAGGAGTAAAAGCCTGGTGATGAATTTAGCCCTAGACTCCAGTGACAAGACAATATGATATGATGATATAATACAGGCTCAAACAAATAAAAATATGCTTTGGGATAGTTTTCAGTTGTATATTTATGAATTCAAATAGTCCACTTGCTTTAAGGTCCATAGCACTGCAGTATTGCTCAAAGTTTCATAATAATTTTATGGGCACTCTTTATGGAAGAAAATTATTTCAAACAATTTTTCAAAATACTAGAGTAATATTTCGCTTGTGCCATGAAAAAAATTGCTCTGTTTAAGCATGTGCTAAGTAAACCACTGGAAAAGTTCTGATTTAATCAGTTAAAGCAAAGCCTAACGCAGGTTCACATTGCCCATGGTACTGCTTGTTTCAAAATTGGTAGGAAAGTTTTATAATATGAGCAGGTTTTGGTCCTCATCCTTGGTTTCCCTCTGATCTTATTTTAGCCTATATATTAAATTACTGTAAATGCGTGTGAATTTCTTTATTTATGAAATATCCAACTCTACTTTTATTACTTTTTTAATATCAAAAAATTGCAGCCCAAAGCAATATCATGTAACTTATATTTCACAAAAAATTGGTCATAAATTATTTAATTCCAACTGAAACGCAGTGTGCTGATGAGGTTGGAGAGAATGTATTGATTTCAAGCAGGTTTTATATGTTGTTACATGTAAGGAATTCTTTAGGCTTGTTTTTTTTCCAATTATTAAATAAGTAATTATTCACTGAATATTGAACTACCAATATAAATAGTCTCTGAAGAATAATTCTTACTCTGTTAATTGAATTTTTGAGTTTTAGTTTTCGTGAAGCATTGTAGAACTGCAATACTGAGAACTATTTGATGATATTTGAGAGCTGGCTTTGGTGTTTCAGTCTGACTAGCCTGGTGATAGTCGCTATCTGGCCACAGAGTAAAGCAAAGGGGAACTGGGACAACTCTCCCATTTATTTTCCTGACTTCATAGTAAATTCACATTGCAAATTTCAAACTTCCCGAAGGAGAAGTTGAATTTATTTCACTGAATCTTGAAGGATTTTACTCTGTCACATCCAGCTACTCATAAATACCAGGATGTGTTTGACTGAGGCCATTTGTTCGCCACAGAGAGGGCAGGGAACACTGGCTGCAAGAGTCCTATCCGACTTTCTTAGACTGGATTTGTAACTTTTAGAGAATAATGAAAGAGGATGAATGCCAAAGGAGAAGCTCATTTCATGAGGAGCCAAAATTCATACTTACCTCTACTGTTCTGCCTGTGGAACAATGTTTTTTTTTTTAATTCCTTTGCAAAACACACTGCATTTTTCCCAGGGACTTTACTATTTACTTTGATGAATTAGGAGTCAGAGGGGCTTTTTCTTAATTCAATTTCAGACTTGCTCTCCAGAAAGAATGAAAAGTGTTCTGTTCTTCAGAGATGCAATAATTAAAAAAAGTAGGTGATGGAGAGTTTTTAATAATGTAGGAAGCCATATCTGGGCTACAACATGTTATGTAAACCTGATTCTAAACTAAGATTAGCTATTAGCTTCAAAGTACTGAAATTAATAATTAAAACAAACAAACAAACAAACAAAACAGGAAAGAACTAAAGAATTGGAAGAAGAAACTCATTTTAAGAAGAAGTGACAAAAACTGCAAATGCAAAAATATTTCAAAGCTCAAAAGGTGGATGTATCTATAGGATGCCTAAATTAACACAGGTTTATTTAAGGAGTCAGTGAGCTGGATAGTTTCTGTGCATGAGAATCCAACAGAAAAAAATAATCATATTCAATAATTCATTACACTGTCATTGTTCCCAAATTTACACGACAGTAAGGATAAGGAAAAAACTATGAATGCAAAAAAAGAATAAAAATGTTTAAAGACTCTCACTGTGCAAGTCTCATGCAGAACATCCATAAAGGAACACTCTGGGGTTGATGTGATGAGTATGAGTTCTCTTCATGTTCATGGAGTTGAGAGGAACTGCCATATCCCTATTCCACTGTGTTAGACCATATTTAAATCATATTTAAATCTCATGGAACAGAAGAATGGTTTTTGTTTATTTTATTTCTCATTCAGGAGGGATCATTGAATGAAATGCTACAATACTTTAAAATATTCTAAAATACTTGGAAGTTTTGCCATTACTGTGTTAAAGTAGCAAGCATGTAGATATTAAAGCTGTCAGATACAAGAGTTGTTATTCCTCATAGCCTGAAATATAAAAACTCTTCTGTTTGTATCTCCTACAGCACAGTGTCTCCAGAGCTAACTGCAATAAGATCATTATGTTGTTTACGGATGGTGGTGAAGAAAGAGCTCAAGAAATTTTTCATAAATATAATGAGGACAAAAAAGTAAGTGATAGATGAAAAATTTCACTATTTAAAATACAACAGCACAAAGAGGAACATTTAAATATGGAAGTGAAAGCATATTTGATGTATGTAAAAAGTACTTCTTAAATAAATCATTAGTATTGATCCCTAGGCACTTAAAACTTTCTCAGTCTATAACATTTATTTGTAAAGTCACAAAATATATTTAATATTTTACACTTTGCTACTTTTTGGTCTTGAGTGATACAGAAGTATACTGTAAGCCATAAAGAACTCAACTTTCTACTGACGTTTTTCTTGCATTGTTGTTATCTCTGAATTATCTGGCAGAAACAAAGGTAGTTAAATGATGTGATTCATATGTGTATCTCCTCACTGTAAATGTTTTCTATGTGCTTTTGTTGTTCATCAGGCAAAAGCAAAACAAACTCTCAAGGTTAGAATCTTAATCTGAATAGATTTGGGCTGGAACAAACCCACATTTTTCCCAGTGAGGCAAATTCTACCTCTGAATGTCCTGGCAAGAAGTGGGATGGTTTTCTACTGATGAAATTTGGTCTGTGGTTCAACCAGAATTATGGGTTTGACATGAGCATCCCTGGATGAGTTCTGTTGTTTAGATTAAATTGGATTATTAGCTGTGGTGGATCTGGATTTAAGTTTGATTTAAATCAAACTAAATACAAGTGAAATATGAGCCAGGTTCACACTGCAACTAAGACTTTACTTTTCCTAGTGCCTAGGCATGTGCCTGTATCTGGGGTTTTTCATTTTGCTTTTTGTTTTGTTTTCAAAATAGCAGCTAAAATTTAGAACACGATTCACCAAGGCACTTTAACAATTGCCATTGATGTATATGCATAAAGTATTTAGTTGGAAATCCTCATATATTTGAATTAATCCTTTCAAAAATGGAACGAGGAATGCAATACAGAGTTTGTATTTGAAGCAGTGATTCACTTGGGGACATTAAATGATCATTTTGTGTCTGCTTTTGAGTAGTGTTTTGCATAGAATGATACAGTGGGGTTTAGTTAATCTTTGTGTCTCAGTTGAAAGTACTTTTTAAACTGACAGCAGAGAAAATTGAAATCAGAGAGACTTCTGTGACACACCTGTCTGTATTCTGAAAACATATATAGAGATTCCTCTTCAGATTTGGACATGGTAGCTTTTAATGTGTAATCACAACAGCCACCAGTTATAGAATATGTGACTGTAAAGGGGAAGATGTTATAAATAATTTCTTATTATTTTTTTCATTTCATTTGCTGTGTTAAGACTGAAGTATAACAAAATACCCAGTCCAAACAGCAAAACAGATTCGGAGTGCTAAAATTTGTGGTCTTTATCACATTGTGACTGATATTTGATTATTCTGTGAAGTATAATAAATAAAATATAGAATTTACTTATTTTAATAGTTATTTTACTGCAGTATTTAATATTTTAAATTTTCATTGCCAAGAGTTGTGGTGGTTTTGTATATATATATTATATTATAGTTATAAAATACAATGCACACACACTTTCCTGTTCCCTCTAGTGAAGGAGGGCTTTGGGGTTTTATTGTGTACAGCAAATGTATCATGGTGATGATAATGGTCACTGTATGTCAGTACATTATCATATGTTATTGAATGTAGTGCCAATGCAATGAAAAGCAAGTTTTCTGTGCTTGTTTAAGCTCTACAAGTTCAAATCTTAGTAAACACATTTTGTCTCTTGTCTAATGGAGTACTGAGTTGCTAGATACCAGTCCTTACTGGTTTTCTCCAAGGTGACATTGGAATTACAATACCAGAAAGTTTATGCAGGTTTAATTTGAAGAATCAGTTACTTTCTCCTTATCACTTTGAATCAGTAACAATCCTTCTAGTGTTGAAGGGGAATTTATGGTAGAAAAACTTCTAATGAGAGTGGACCAGTCAATTCATTTTTAGGAATCACAATGAAATCCCCTGACATCTTTCATAACATTCTAATATATTAAAAAAAAAAAAAAAAAAAAAGCTTGAGATAATACTGTCTTTAGTAAGACTATACTTAATTCCAGAATGATGATGTGAAGTCTTTTGTTGTTCAATTCATTACCAGTAGAGAATTGACAGATGTATTCCAACATGAAAAATACACGTGTGCTTTTCATTTTGCAAAGTTATAGTCACAAATATAGTATTACCTTCTTAGATTGCACAGTAGGCTGCTTTCTTACACTAAATGATGAGATACTAAAGATATGTGGATTTAGGGGTTTTTATCTTTCATGCAGGTAATTTGTGGGTTATTTCAGAAATATCTCAATGAATTTAAGATTAAATTTATATTTATCATTTCTAAAGGGACTATTATATAAGGTGTTAAAAAGTTTTCTGTGGTTTACAGTAGAACCATTTTTTAGTATTAACATGTATTAGCTGATGTATTTTCTTGCCTGCTCTGCATTTATTTGAACCTTTGTCTTTGTATTTTGCATACAGTATATAAAAAGATGAATCTTTTTTGTCCTGTGTCACAGTCACTTCCCATCTTAAGCACACTATATTGTAAACTTTCTTTTTTTCTTGTGCAAACAAAAGACCTTTTACTCAACTCTATTTATCCTGGTTTTAGTCTTCCTGATGTAAAATTGCTTCAGCTCCATAGGTATTTTCTTCTTCATATCAAGTTACTTTGTAATTCCCTGACATGAAAGAAGTTTCAGTAAGTTTTGGCACTTGACATGAGTCAGTACACTTGCTTGCAGTTCCCTTAGTGCAACCTTCTGGTTAAGTGCAACAGTGCAATAAACAATTGGAAACTGCTAAAAGAGCAGTCTAGACTCTAGAGGCTGGAAAATAGCGCTTTTAAATTGCGGGGTTTAATCTGTTTGAAATGGCATACAGATATATTTAAAATAATTTTCTGTCTTTACAAATAATTTACAGTATGAATATGAGGGTTATTGTAAAGCTTATGTAACTGTTTTGGGGAGGAACATATCTGGTTTTTATCTGTTTGAAGTGGAAAACCTCAGCTGTGTGTCACCTTTGCATGCCTTTTTCCCTTTATAAAGCCAGGTTTTATTGTCACATACTGCAACGGCATGCTGTGCCTGATATTTAAAAACTGGTGTTTACCTTTTTGTTGACATTTGGGGTGCTCACATTAAATGTGTAAAATGCCACACATGTGCTAAATTTCAGGAATGAGGGTGCTAAATTTCATTTTATTTGCACTCCTCCTACAGATGGATTCACTGAAGACAGCAATATAATTTTAATTGAAATGTAAGCCCAGTAGGTGTTTGTCCCGAGAATTTTGAATTCAGGTTGGAAATAGAAAAACACAGATCTTTTGGGCAAATTGTACATGTTAAAATCTGTGTTTGGAAGGATTGCTCAACTTATGTGAGTAGGAAGAGACCTTAAACATACCTCATGCACTTTTAGTTGTTTCAAGTTTCGTAGATTGGTGGAGGTTTGTGTGGGTTGGATGGAGAGGATCTGACCCACACAGGTAAGATTGGTCTGATCCCTCAGGCAGGAGCAGAATCATGTGTTGTGTCTCATGTTTCATTCCTACAGAATTATCTGCTATGAATAATAGAACCTCATTTTGTGTAGGTTTTTCCAGCAGTCTCATTTGAGTGGATATAATGTGCAGAGGAGTTTTTCAACAACTCTGTTCCATTAAAAATATCTGTATATGCTGGGTACAGACTTGCTACAGGGATAGAAGCCCAATGGGAAAAGACTCCAGCACACTGGAACTCCACTGGGAAGCTTACAGCTGCCAGTGACTTGTTCTAAATGGGACACATTCAGAATATCAACAGAATGATAAAATGAAATATTTATGAGAAAGCACTTGCAAAATTTTCATTTAAAACAAAAGGCCTCCTAAGTGTCATAACCAGAGGGGGGAACCATTTTCTTCATTGGTTTGAACCATTAGTGCACAACTGCAAGTTAAAAAAAACTACAATTTTTTTGTAGTTTTTTAAGCAACTATGCTTATCTAGGCAATGATGTATGAATTGTTCTAGACAAGGCTAAAAGTGTTAGTTCTGACTACAAATGATCATTGAAAACCCGCTTCAGGTAGCCATGGCATTATGGTCACGTGTCAGACTGAGTGAATGTAACTTTCTATGGTTACTTATAGAGCTGAAAATAGGAACAGTATCTTTCCCAGCACTGGTATCAGCCTTGCATAGAGCTAAACAGCTCTATGTCAAAGCACACCCCAAAGGTTTTCCATTTCTGAGTGTGTGATAGACTTTTGACACAGGATGTTACATAAAGTAATTAAACTAAGAGTTGAACTGAGCAAAATTGTAGTTTATTTCTGAATAGCATTTGACATAGTTTGATAGATAAAATTTAAGCCATTTTTTAAGTTTTCTGGATTGTAGATTGTTCCCTGGCCTCTCTAGATTAGCCTTCTGTGGTCTTCAGACAGCCAGACGCTAACACATATCTCATTCCTGCTAACAGTCCCCCTATGCTGTGAATTTTCTAGGAGTGATGGTTAAGGAAATCCCATGCAGAAGAAATCTTCAGCTAGCTAGTTAAACTGGCGCCCTGGCTTCTTTCCTAATCAGTTTTGTCTTAAGAGTGTGTCATCTTCCAGCTGTTAATTTTAATTTATTGTATGTACCATGACAAGCATAAATGGTAAACCTAAAATATTCTGGGTGAAACTTGGGTCACTACTTAAAAATTCCATAATCCATTCCTTTTTCTTTCAAAGTAAAAATTAAAACTGTTAGAGTGTTCACTGAAGAAACATCTTGTTCTTAAGGCAAATTATTTTTTACCTCTTTCTTAGCTCTACTTATTAATGAAGGGCTTACAACGTGTGCACTCTCACAGTTTCTGGGTTTCTGAGGGAACAATGCCACAGCCTTACTGAATTTAAATATTCCGTATCAGCAGTCTTCCTCCTTTGACACTCATTACCCAAATATGCTTTAGTAATAGTCAAGCTGCACAATACTAAAGTATTTAAGGTCATAAGTCTATAATTCCATGCAATAATAGTTTGTTTTGTGGGGTTTTTTTTGTTTTGTTGTTTTTGTTTTTGTTTTTTTTTCTGGTGGTTCTTTTCAGTATGATATTAGGTACACATTTTTCCTCATGAACTTACATTTTGAACCACAATTACCTGATGGTGTATGAAGCCCTATTCCCACAGTAGAAATCAGAATGCAGCGATTTCCTTTCAATAGTCATCTTCTAAACTGACATGCCACTTCCACGTGTCCATACCTTGACAATGCTCTTGGATTGAAGCAGTCTGCCAGTGTTTCCCACATTGTCTTTCACTGAACCCTTTACCTTTAGAGTATATGACAGCACCAAGCCTTTCTTGAAGTCGTCAGTCACAAAGTAATATGCATTTATATTTCTTCTACTTTTTTTTTTCACTTTTCCATTCAGCCCTCACATCCCCTGTGCTTTTCTATATATGGGCCAGGTTGCTGCAGATTTAAGAGGTGCACCAGAAAGTGCAGTGGGGCTGAAGAGGCTTTAATTTTGGAAGAAGGTCTGCATGCAGAAGAACCTTTTCATGCATGTGTCCACACACTCATCTGTGTGTTGATGTGAGTTTCTTTTTAGGCTGCTGTTTTATTATGAGCATGAATCTGTCTGGGTTGCCACATGGCATTTTTATCTCCTGTGGAAGATAAAAATCCACGTGGTGGTGTTGAGACCTGCGTAAGGCTAATGAAAGTTTTAATATAGCTTTGTTGAAAAGTAATCTTATCAGTCTTATTAAAGTCATGTGTATCTGTTACATAAAACCCAACTGGCAGCCTGTTTCCTCCAAACTGGGCATGGAGGAGGCTATTTGATACTTCTATTTTTGTTGATGTTCATTTCCAAACCACTACAGTAATAGGGATTGATTCAGTGTGTCACACTGAGGTTGATGCTGCAGATGGCATAAAATGATTAATCAAGGCAACAGGGATAGGATATCAGTTAATATAGAAAGCACATTATGTTTGTTTTGGGATGAAAGCAAGAGTGTCTGCATTTTGCTTATTTATACAAACAAAATGCTACATACGGCATAGCTGGTTGAGGCTAGACATCAGAAGGTTCATCCTGTCTCAGCCTTCCCATATATTAACTGTCCATTCATTCCTGTGAATTTGGGATTGCAGTGAAATGCCATGTGAATTGATTATATTCTTCTGTAATTTAAGAATTGGAGGACTGGGACCATTTACCACCTAGGCCATGCCTAATGATGTTTATGTAACCTCTTCTTTAAAGTATCTAGTTCCACAGCTTCCTTAGGTATTTACATTTTTCTCTTTCAACAACTACCTTCTTAGAAAGCTTTCCCTGGGTCTCTTTAGCACAAAGTAGGCTTAGAGGGTTTGGTTTTTTATAGTTTCTTTTTACAATTTTTGCAGACAATTAATTTTCATCATAATTTCCTCTTATATTTTAGAAAACCATTTCAATGTTGAAACCTTCATCCAACTTTTCCTTCCAGCTTTTATCTTTTCAGCTAAACAAGCTAATTTCTTTCAAATTCATCAAATGTGTATCTTAAATTCTTTTCATTCATTCTTTACACCCCTATTGTGTATAATGGCATGTTATCTCTACCTTTGTTAAAACATGCTCTTGAACAATAAGGGAAACTTAGTGGTATCAAGAGTGTTTTCTATTACTTGTTTTTTTATGCAACACTTAGATAAATATGTCATAGATCATAACTTACCTTTTTGGAACTGTATTATATTATTGAAGCATATTTGGCTTTTGCTTTGCTTTGAATCTTTTTTTCCCTAGCTGCTGCTTTTTTTAACATGTTGTCTTCAATTTCAGTATCTATGCTTGATTTTCTAACTGTTTTTAATCCTACATTGCACCAGGCAGTTTCTTGTATGTTGAATCTTTTCCTTCTCATGAATTGCCATTTCTCTTGTAATCCTTTATTCTTTAGATTATCTTCTTGCACTATTCACTCAGGTAGCTAGTTCTCTGCACTGGTTGTAGTCTGTCTCTTATCTTTGTTTTACTGCTGTCGAACCTTCTTTTGCTTGTAATAAAACCCCCTTCTAGATCTTTCATTCAAAATATCTTATTTCTTCTAGATTTTCAGTTAATTCCTCCTTATAAATCAGAAATAAATTAACTGCTCTTGGCATCTTCTAAAATAAGAAATTTTCCTAACCTGCTGCAAGATATTCAGTAATTGCGTCTTGTATTATAAGTTTTGTCTGTAGGGCCTTCTATATTTGAAGTTGCAAATATTTTTATGTGCTTCTGGTGTTTGTTGAGGAAGTGCCATAAGTAAGAAAGAACTGACTGCAATGAGTGCAGCTACAGACAGAGAAGATTTAAATTATTTTGCTGTAAGTCCCACATAAGAGAGACTCACATTTCCTATTCATTCAAAAATATGAGTGGAGAAAATATGGAAGTTAAGAATTGGTTTCTGCAGACAGAGAAGCCAAATGGGATGCAAAATCAAAAATTAAAAAAAATAGCATTAGTATAAAGGTTAAGAGATACTTTTATGTAAAATTGTCCATTATCTGGTCATAATTCTGACATTTGTGTGTGTCTAGAGTTTTCCAAAGGTTAACTTTGTAACATTGGTTTAAAAGTGCAACTTTCTGGAAAGAAACTGTGGAATTTTTCCACTTCATAAAATAAACAGTGTAACTAAGCTAGCAGAACTGAATATGTATTTTAAAAGGATTAGCTATTATTAAGTGACTCTAAAACTTTATAGAAATCTTAGTTTCTAAATGCTGCTTACACCTGTTTGTAGGCAGGTGTTGAGCATTAGCTGAGCATTACCCCACTAGTAGATGAAATTGTTTCACATGGGATGGAACATCTTCAAGTGAAAAGATTTGCCAATGCACAGGAGGAAAAAGCAGACATAAATATGTAATAGACTTTATACCAGGACTCAGACAGATGGTGGCACAAGATGTATGCATGCAGCAGCCTAAACAGATGACAGGTTAAGAAAGAAATAAGAACTTCAAGAAACAAAGTTGCAGTCCATTCAGATAGCAAGAAATGCATGTTTGTATATTCAAGAAGCATAACAGAAGAAAGGGATGTGAAATAAGCAGTGAGAGTGCAAATGACGGTGAAATGGAAATTTCACCAAGATGAGAAACCCTGTGCAACTTCAGTGTAAAGCATTAAAAATTGTGCACACATTGTAAGGAAGGGTTGCTGTTTAGGAGAGAACACCAGCATACAAGATGGAGGAACTCTGAAAAATCTTATCAAGAGTAAGAACTAAAAATGTAACTTAGAATGTCTTTTTCTAAGGCATTTTGCAAAAGAAATGTTTCAGTTTTTAAAAAGGGCAAGAAAAAGGTCATCTTTCAAGTAGGGGATGAGTATGCTGGAGAGAAACAAACAGAAAATACCCCAGTCTCTACTTAGAAAGTGGCTTGCATTCAAAATCCTGATTAGTCTCAAAGAAAAGGCTAAAACCTGCTCTGTCATATCTCCAGGAAATCAGTCACATTCTTCAATCTTTTGCACTATACAGGATAGAATTTAATATGCAGGATTACATGTGCTGTAAGAATAGATTGCCCTTAATAGAAGAATGAGAAACTGACTCTGCAATCTTGTAATCTTTGCGTGGTTAGGGAAAATGACATTGAAGTGTGAGCTTCTAATTATTTTCAATTGAGGTTTTCACAAATATTTTTATTTGTCTTATTCCTAAAAAATAGATTAAAAAAACCCCTTCAAATAAAAAAAAAAATCTGTTATTTTTCAGAAGAAAATCAGTTCCCATATGCAGTCTTTGAATTCTTATCCTATTATGTGTCTCCATTTCTCTGTTTCTATGTTCAACTTGAATTGAATTTGAATTTGAATTTGAAATTGAATATGAACCAGTAATTTCAGTTCAACTCATATTCTTGTTAGCCTTGTGTTGAATTCAAAATAGTGTATTAAGTTTTTGCTGAGTCTTAAAAAGGAATTCTGTGCTTCACAATCTCATCCTAAATCACATGCAAAAAAGACATATAATCCATAATGACCAGACAACCTGGAATGCCAGCTGCAAATGTATATTTTTTTTTTATAATTCTGACTTTCTTTAAATGGATTTTTTAAAACAGGAAAGAATTTGGTTTATTTAAAAATTATTTTTTGAAACTACCAGTTTGAATTGCATAATGCAGTCTGACCGTACTGTATTCTTAATTCCACATGTAGACAGGAAAACCAATAACCTCAATGCTTTTTGTTGCAAACTTAGTCTGTAAATACTATTTCATTTGAAAACAAAAAACAAAGACAAACCCAAAACCCTCTAAGGCAATGTTTTGTCTATAATAAATTTCTCTGTAAGCAGCTTATTTATAAAAAAGATATTTTGTTTTTCTTACTTCTATTTCAATAAAAAGATAGACTGTGAGAAATGATTAAAATTCATTTTTATCACATTATAGACTGAAAACAACTTATTCTTTGTCACCCAAAGTATGATTTAACTAGAGTAAATTTTCTCTGCTCTTCTCTTTCAGCCATTGTGATGAAGAATTTAGATCTAAATTTAATAAGAACTCAGGTACAAACTGTTCAACACATGGAGCCTGTAGGCATCCCTCCTTTTTTTTTTTTTTTTTTTTTACCTGTGGGTTGCATGGAGGCAATCCCTTTTTTTGTTTTTGTTTTTGTTTTGTTTGTTTGTTTGTTTTTTGTGGGTTTTTTGTGTTTTTTTTTCCCTGAAAATTTAATTTATTTAGCTGATTAGAAAAGAAATGAAAAGGCATATCATTCAGTACAGGAGTAAACTGTGCCATGACTCATTTTGTGTTTGTGATTAACAGTCAGCAGGATAGGTGGTAGCTGTTTGTATACACTCATAGCCAATCCTGAGATTTCAGGTGCAGTTTGTCAGGATGTACAATGAGTGAACATACACACTGGTTGCTTTAATCACTAACTGTGAAGGACATGGTTGCACATAAGCCTGGGTCTCGCAGCCATGCTCGGACACTTGCCAGTTGCTGACAGCAGGCATCGTCACTGCCCACCTGTGTCAGTAATGGCACGTCTTACCTGCAAGCAAAGCCAAGGTCAGGTTGCCCTCAGCACAGTCCTATATGGCAGTGCTGTGTTTCCATTAGTTTTTTGCCCCCACTCCCCCCAAAAAAGGGAACCAAACTTGCAGTATTTTTATTGCAAAATCTCCCTCTTCTAAAGTAATCTGAAGATACCATTCTGTTCCCAAGTCAGTTGCCATCCAAGAAACAGCGTGTGAACATGGAGAGTGTCTTCACTCATTTAGGTAGCGTGCCCTTTTTAAAGCTCTCTTAATTATTTTTATTTCGAATTTTCATGTTAGCCCATTATACAATTACACATGAGATGTGACTGATAATTCCAGAGAGAAAAATCTCCTGTAAATGGGTTCTGCTGGTTTCTAATGGCCCTTCCTTTTGTCCTATGTTCTTTTCCCTCTGTTTTCATTTGCAGCTGTTAAGTTTCAGTCTCTTTCCTATGCTGTACAAGAACGGGAGTAAACAGGAACAAAAAATTGAGGGATTAACTATACAAGACTATTTGCATGGGAAAAAAAAAAAAAAGGCAAAGTACTTAACTAAAATTATTGTTTGGAATATTCAATGGCATATCTAAATATTCCTTTAAATTCGTAGCTGAGATTTGTGGTATTTCTTCCCTGATACTTACAAGGACAATTTAAAAAAAAAAAAAAAAAAGGCTTAGTGTCACAATATGAACAGTAAATATCTCTCTAATTAATCCAGTCCTTTCCAGCTGCTCCCAAATGTTGTTTTGACTATCAAAGAAATGCCTAAAATTCTTTTAATCCAGAGTACAGTGGGAATTACTTTGTCAACTTCTTTGTCTGGTTGCTGATACAGACCACCAAATTTAAAAGGAATTCTCAGAAAATTCTTTAGGGAATGCTAAACGATGAGTGTCAGGGAGAAGCAGCTTAGGGAAAGGAGGAATTTAATTGTTTTTCATTTCAACAGAAAAAAATTTGTTATTACCATGACCAAAGAAGCAAACAGATCAACCGAGTAAATAGAACATGGGTAATCAAAGTAAAACATTCAGTGGCTGAATTTTTAAAAAGATGACAGTGTATGTTCATCATCTGAAGACTGGGAGACAGAATGAGTGGCTAGAAAATCACATCAGTGTGAAGTCCTGCTGGTGTTTTTCACAGTACAGTGTTTCTCTTTCTTATCACTGTTCTTGAGGCTAATGTTATAAAAGCTAATAAAACAGAACTGATTTCTACCTACACCTGGAAAATGTTGAGATCTAAAGCTTCACCTTATTTGAGGAGATAGTGTAGTACAGAGGACATAGTCTCCTCATCATTTTGTAATAATCCTACATTGTAACTGTGAGCATACAAAATTGTGCTTGTACTCCTGTGATACCTTGTGGCCTATCCGAGATTACGTCTAAACTTGGTAAAGAGCTAAAGGATGACATAAGCAGTGGTCCATTCTATCTAATTATAATCAGTTCATCAGGGATAGATTGCTAGGTGTCAGCAGGGTGTTTACACCTTCCAATTTGTAGCCATGTGGCAGCAGAGGAAGGGGCAGCACAGAACAGCCCTTCTGGAGTAAGGAATGAGGTGCTGTGGTTCCACAAGGTGGCACCAGGAAGTTGTAGAACAGTATGACTGAATTAGTATTTTTTAAATTCTGTGAGAGTGTTAATTCTGAAATTTTTCAAAATAACTATAGTGGTGTTTTACCATTAGTCTGCAATAGAAAATATTCCCATTGTCATGCAGATATGTTTTCTTTGTGAAGGAACTAAACAAGCTGGAAAAAAACCCCTTTTGTCATTTTTGAAACAATTTGCAGTTTGCAAAACACATTTCAAGGATTCATGAAAAACTTCCGTGAACATGCACCCTTCATTGTAGGCATGTGTTATGAAGACTTCAGGTATAATTCTCAGGTTTTAATTCCTTTTGTAGAGTAATTGCATATAACTACACCATACATCAGTGTTCTTTGTCCTATTTTCCCAATATATTGTGTCATTAAATGGTTTGGGCCCATATTATCAGTATAGAATCATATCCAGAGCAAGTGAGATTCTCTAGTAATCTCCTGATATGTAACAAATGTAATTTTTATTTTAAGATAGAAGAAGGATTAACATTAGATTGTAATGTGAGCTCATTTTTAGAGTGTCATTATTTCTTTTTATTATTAAGCTATAATTACACAGACTATAATTAGACTATGAATTAATAAGCTAGCATTGCAGCTTGAAGTTTGAGGTTGAATTGCAGTGAATGAAAGATATTAATCATAGGGAAGGTTGCAAATAAACATGGAAAGTCTGGTAGAAATAATTTACTGTGCCTAAATGTCTAAAATAGTATTTCCAAAGACCTGCTCTATTTGTCTTTAAATACGTACCACCATTAAAACATGATGCCATTGGTGTCAAGGGGACACTTGCATGGTTAAATGCTTTGCTGAATCATGGTATAGATGGGCCATTATGGAAACACTCAAGTAGTGTCAAATGGATTGTCAAATCATATGGATTAATACTTTCTTCATGTCTATAAATTCAAATATGTCCAGCCTGCAATTATCTTTGCATTGAAATATTTAAGAGCTAAATTCTTTACTGTTTCACATGTGAGTTTCTCTTTCCAATTTCCCCAAGTTTACACTCAGTTTTGGAGAATACCCACAGAAAAAGGCAGATCCTAATTTAGCTGTAAATGTCAAAAATATAACTTGATACATTTCTGCTGGTGTATCATGCCATTCTTTTTATTTCCTAATTTGACATATGATTGTGAATTATTCATTCTGAGTTCTAGACCTTTCAAACTTCACAACCTTCACACCTGACTTTCATACCCTGCTGCTTAGGTCGTCTCTGTTTTTTCCCAATTTCTGTTAAGTGTAAAACACATTGGCAGTCTGAGAGTTACAATCAAAAGCCGGAATTTTCAACATCTGAACTTTCTTGAGCCTGACATTCAAAGCAGTGGAAGTTATGAATGTGCTCAAACTGAGAATCATGAACTCATCCCTCTTTTGTACGAACACTAGCCTCATTTAAAAGACTAGAGGCACCAGTGTCCCATTATCTCTTAAAAGGATGAACCTTGCTCAGTCTGTCACAAGAAAACCAGTTTTACTCATAGGCATGAACCAGACAGCTGTGTCTATACTAATAAGTGATCCAAGGCCAGGGTGCAGCCCAGAGTAATGTCCTCAGTTGTTCATACTTTTAATTTTCAACAGACCCAACAGTATAGTTCCTGGCCTATGGCAATCTACTCTTTTAGCAGTATCTGTGTTCAGTTCAGGATTAGCATGAGGCAGTGCTTTTTCCCCAAAAAATCTAGAATGAGATGACCTAATGTGAGGGGCAGGCAGGGAGGGAGGATGGCACTGTAGTGTAACCAGAATGATGTATGCCATGCTGTGCCACTTGCCCTCATAGCCTGAGAAGGAAAATGGTTTATGTCCCATTTAATGTAACACATAAAGATAGCCTAAGGGATCCAAAAACTGCTTTCTAGCACATGGTTGTGAGTCTTACCCCTGCTATTAAAGTCAGAACTCTTATTTCTCTTCTCTCTGTGCTTCCAGGAAAAAAAAAAAAAAAAAAAAAAAAAGTTGCTTTATGTTTACAGCTTGACACAAATGGTTCAGGACTGCGTCCCTGGAAATCCTGAACTGAGCAGTTCAGCATGACAGATTATGGGCCATAATTTAGGTGAAACTCTGTATTTGGTGTTCCCTATTGGCTAATCCTAGATTGTTTCCTAATTAGTATACTGGATTTTCAAATTGCACTCTGAAATTACTCTCTCAGTTCAAATAAGTCATAAATGTCTTTTGGTCTCAGGCAAGTCATAACAGAATCCAATATCATCTTCAAATTTCTGACCACAGATGTAAAGATGCAAGGAAAAAAATGCTTTCACAGTTTTAACTGTGGCAGCTTGAAAACCACAGAACATTTCCCTGACCTATGGCAGAAAACACCAAAATGATTCAGTGATTTACAGGCTATACTTAAAAGGGATTGAGAAGAGAGAAGGCATAATGGAATATAGAAAAGCAGTTTTAGGATTTTATTCAGAAAAAATAGGCTTTGTATATTTTCCTTTTATTTCAGAATTGTACCTATTAAATTTAAACCACAAACAATTTTTCCTTGTGCCTGAAAATCTATAAACACATTAGTCGGAAAAATAATTTCCTGGAACATGTTGAAATTACTGAATTATTTATTCCCCTTTATCACAGCTTTTCTTGGTCTATAGTAAAAGAGATTATCTGTGAACCTTTACATGCAGCAATAAAGGCCAGAGTAAAATGTTCTGAAATCATACTGTCATCATGAAAAGTGGAGTTGCATGATTTGATGAGATTAACTTTTTGATTCAGTCAGTTTGTTTGCTTATTTATTGTTACAGAAAGATGCACTATTTTTACATGCTAGGCATGAAATGACAGGATTCATCTTGACTACATCTAGCTGAGTCAATTGATTGTATAGCTCTCTTGATATCTGATAGAAGAGACATGTATATCTCTAAAGGTCAGTTAATCTTCTCCTGAACAGAGACATGAAGAGATGCACACAAATTATTATTGATAGCTCTTTCATTCCAGTGGCACAAAATTCAAGATAAATAATTTATCTGTCAAAAATATGCATATTCATACACTCTGAGCTGCTTGCAGAGTGGTTGCAGTTTCTCACACTATCGTAGGCCTCTGGCAGAGAGTTGTAATGTGATGATCTTCAAGGTCCCTTCCAACCCAAATGATTCAGTAATTCTGTGATTCATTCCAGATTGCCCACACATATATCACAGAATCACAGAATATTCTGAGTTGGAAGGGACCAACGAGGATCATCCAATCCAGCCCATAGTCCTGCACAGGACCATCCCCAAGAGTCACATCATGTGCCTGAGTGTGTCATCCAAGCACTTTGTGAACTCTGTCAGGCTTGGTGCTGTTACCACTGTCATGGGGAGCCTGTTCCAGCACCCAACCACTCTCTGGGTGAAGAACCTTTTTCTAATATCCAACATAAACCTCCCCTGACACAGCCTCAGGCCATTCCCTTGGGTCCTGTCACTGGTCACCAAAGAGAAGAAATCAGTGCCTGCCCCTCCTCTTCCTCACACGAGGAAGTTGTAACTGCTATGAGGTCTCCCTTCAGTCTCCTCTTCTTCAGGCTGAACAAACTAAATGACCTCAGCCACTCCTCACTCAGCTTCTGCTCCGTACTTTTCACCAGCCTTGTTGCCCTAATTTTGACACTCTCTAATAGCTTAATATTTTTCTTGCACTACTGTGACAAAAACTGCACACAATGTTCCAGGTGACACTGCCCCAGTGCAGAGTAGAGCGGGGCAGTCCCCTCTCTTGACCGGCTGGCAATGCCTTGCCTGATGCCCCCCAATACAGGGTTGGCTCTCCTGGCTGCCAGGGCACTGCTAACTCATATTCAAGTTGCCATTGACCAGAACCTCCAGGCGCCTTCCCTGGTACTGCTTTCCAGCATCTCATGCAGTAGCCTAAACATCAAGTTCTTTGTGCTTAGTTACCCCTTTAAATTAACTTCACTCAAGCTGTTATTTTTTCTGTAATACTCATAATATGATCTACCCGAAGGAAGCAACTAATTTAATCTTTCTTAATTTTTATTCTAATAGCAAAATGAAGAAATAAAACAGGTAGAAAACAACTGAGATCCATAGAGAAAGTAGCCTTTTCATAAGTACATCTTCATTTTTGTCTTCTTCACATCTCTATTAAATGCCATTGTCCTTAATATTTTTAGTAGTCAGAATCTTCTTTATTCATCTTGCTGCTTATCTTCTTCTGCTAGAGAGAGACATTAAATAAATAGTAAAATAATTCTATAATTAAACAACTATCTTTTCTTCAATACAATACTTCTTCCTCTATTTTTTGTAACATACTTTTCTGTCTACCACTTCCTTTGATTAGGAGTTGGATTTTTGCGTGTATTCATTTGATATCCTAGGTTCCCTGGAATTAGCTCTGGACTTGAACTCCCTGTGTTATGAATTAGGATTGCTATATTTCAGAACAGTTTCAAGACTGTACCTAATTGGACTGGCAGAGCAGGCTGCTGAACATTTCTAGTTCTTAACAATTCTAAGGCTAAAAGTCTTCTAGAAGTACTTTACTTTGAAGAGTTGCACTGAAAATCAGAAAGTATGACAGCTCCTATTTGTTTTTCTGATTTTTTCACTGGTCTTTAGTGCTTTTAAAGTTATTTTCCTTTATGAAGACAATAAATAGGCAAGGATACTCTTTCCCTGGGAAATTATTTGGGAGACACAAATATTCATCTTCTGATGTGGATGGTGGAGAGAAAGCATCATGGCAAAATGACTCAGGAACTGTAGTTTGCACAGAACCTAAGAGGCTGCAGAAAAGCAAAAATTAGGCTTCAGTGGTGATGGAAAACAACTTCTTGAGATCAAAGACTACTTGGCAGTTTGCATCAACTCAGAAATCCACTTAGTTGGTTGAAACCAAGCTTAAAAGATAGACAAAGGGAGAGGTGCTCATACCCATTGTGCCTGATCTAGTTTCTCCAAGTATTCTTAGTCATAAATTCCCTATTAAAACTAATTAAATCTGCTTGTGTCCTGGGGGGGGGGGGGGGGGGGGGGGGGGGG
>JAWWEV010000043.1:8955293-8981276 GCA_035583235.1 Hafferia zeledoni
TTTCCTTTTCCCTGCCCTTCCCTTCCCTTTCCCTTTCCCTTTCCCTTTCCCTTTCCCTGTCCCTGTCCCTTTCCCTTTCCCTTTCCCTTTTTCCTCTCCTCTGTTATCCGTAGTCCCCTGTCTTGTGGGTACTCCATCTATTATGGAGTTTTCATAAAAATCAGGGTTTTTGAAACTTTTTGTATCCTAACTTGTTGTACATAATCTATTTTTAAAAAGTAATATATTATTCCCACTAACATGTAGACACAAAAAAATGTAATTTCAACTTTTTATGCATCAAGTCATTGAAGTAGTTTTTTTGGGTTTTTTTGTTTTGTTTTGTTTGTTTTTTTTTTTTAATGAATTTAAAGTCTATGTTTGGATATGTTAATCCCTGGATTTTTCTAATATATTATAGTTCGATATTTGCTTTTTAAATAAAAAGTCTTCTTTTTCCCTTCTTTATGTTGTTATTTCCTAGGAACTGGGCCTTGTGATTACAGGAACTCTACCTGTCTTCAATCTAACAAGGGAACAAAATGGGAAAATCGTAAGCTGTTCCTTTGGGTGGGGGGGGAACAGGGAACATTTAATGTTAAATTCCTTGAAAAATATGTATTTCTGTAGAGATTTTTTTTTCAGTTTGTCTTGTATATCAGAAACAAAGGGGTAATACGTGGTTACCTGATAACCTCTTGGGAACAAGAAAATGCAATGCACCCTTTTTGTCATTCTGAGTTTCAGGGTATGACATTCCATGATCCACCACTGTGACTTGGTGACAGTGGGAATGTGTTAAGTGCTCAATAGATGGGAAGTAGTTGATGATATTATGTAGACCTTTCCAAGAAAGGAATGTCCAGATGGATTTCTAAGAAATATCTGAAGCTATGACATTTCAGGGTAAAAGGCAATGATGTAGAGAATTTAAATTAGTTGTTTGTAATGATAATAGAAAAGAGCACTGTATACTTAAATTAATTTCTAGGTGTTAAATAAATGCAATTGGCCATTCCTATTGCTGTCTGAGATGGAATCAATTCGTGTCCTCTTCACAAAATCAAAATGCTGGAATTTTAAAAGTAGATGTAGAAAGTGCTTTACATTGTGTGATAAGATATTGTACATTTGGTGCGATACTTATGTTCATTCAGGTCAAAATAAACAGAAATTTAGACAAGATATTCTTTGATTCAGTTTCTCAGATATTAAGTAGACCCAGAATGAATAAATGAGAAATTAATCATTACCATTTCTTCGATTTATTTTCAGAATAGTTCTTTTAATTTCCCTTTAAAAACAAAGCAACAAAACAAACCAACAAAGGCTTCATAATCTTATCTAAAAAACAATGCCTGGAATTGACCGAGTCTGGTTCAAAGTAAGAGACTCTTGATTGCCAAAAGATGTCTTTCTGAGAAGTAAAATCGATATGGTCTAGTAGAGAGGAACAAGAAGAAACTTGAAACTGTTTGACTATTATCTCTACTCCAATTTATTCACAGACTGAAAGATACCTCCTCCAATAAATTTCACAAATTTATTTAATATGGAGTAGTGATTCAGGTGATACTATGTAAATTACTTTCCTCCTCTTCAGTAGTAGGAAAATGAACTGCAAGTGAAGTAAATGTAGTGCTTGAGTCGCTGATTTCAAATGCTGATGATTCTTACAGTCACTGAGGTTTTTTTCTTTTGTTGTGATTTTATTTTCATTCATTATTGTACCATAGCCAAAAGAGTTCATTGTTTTGAGGTCTCACTTACCAAGTGCCCAGTCTAAATATGCAATAGCAGCTCTGCGTTTGTGCTTGTAGTTTAGTATCTACATAATTGGCAATATTATTGCATCACTTTTGCTTTCACCTGTTTTGTTCTTACATATATTGTTTATTCATCCAGGACAGTATCTATATTCATCTTCATAAACAATCTTTATGTTCTATACTAAATTCTGAATTTATTAAATTTTATTTTTAATTACTTTGACATTATTTAAAATATTTAGAATAGACAATAAGTAAATAGGCAACTTCTCAAATTGTTAATCAAGAGATGAAGGCAAAAATAAAAATTTACTGACTATTGCAGGTATTCTGCATTATAAATATGTCAAACATATACTAACATTTTGGAATCTTACCAGAATCAGCTGATTCTTGGAGTAATGGGGGTCGATGTCTCTTTAGAGGACATAAAAAAACTGACACCTCGATTTACGGTAAGCTGCTTGAATTGGTGGTTTCTCTTTATATATGATTTATTTATTATTTCTGTGCATGTTCTTTTATAAGTCATGCAGCAATGACCGCATTTGAGTCAAAATAGCAGCAGGCTTCTTTTCATATATTCTTTTCCGTTGTTGTACATTTTCCTGTGGTTTTCTCTCCAGCCATATATGTGTTTCTGTGTGATTTCTCCATCAGAATGTGTCTGTAAAACTCAACTTTTACATTGGGAGATATAGTCCAAGTAAATATTTACCAGTACCTTAAAGCACTGCTCTCTAGTTGAGTTTTTGATTCTTAATATAAAGCACACAATTATTTCAGCTAATAATAATATCTTGTATTTGTATAGGACAGTGCTTTAAAGCAAAGTTCTTTAATACACATGTTCTCTCTGCACCCTACTCAGTGTGATTGATTTATATAAGTACACATCTGGATGTGGAATTTTTAAGAAAATAACTAGTACTCTGGAAAACATCAACAGAGGAAGAAAAGGAACATGACAAATTTGACTGAAGGCAGATGCAAGGTCTGCATCTAGAACTGTACAGGCTGGGACAGACTGCCTCAAAGGGCAGGAAAAGATCTGGGAGTCGTGGTGGAGGACACATAGAACATAAGTTAGCAGTATGCATCAGGAGTACTGTGTCCAGGTTTGGGCTCCTCAGTACAAAGAAATGCGTAGAGGCCCAGCACAGAGCCACTAAGCTGGCCAAGGGTCTGGACTAACATGGTACACAAGAAGAAGCTGAGAGAGATGGGTTCAAGCTGAAGAAGAAACCTAATGGGAATTATGGAGAGAATTGAATTGGACACTGTCTTGACAAGAGGCAATCGACATAGATGCAGCAATGAAAATTCAGCTGGAATTAAGGGAAAAAAGTGAGCAAGTGGCCCAGAGAGATTGTGGAATTGCCACTGGAGGTATTCAAAGAGCCCTAGTCTAACTTAAAATATGGAATTTGTTTTGAAGTTATCTTTTCTTTTAGTGGAGGGTTGTACCAGCTGATCTCCAGAGGTACCATCAGCCTAAACTATTCTCCAAGTTTACAATACTAAAAGAGTAAATATTGAGAAATTATCTCCGCTGTATTAATGTCTGATACTTCATGATGCCAGAGGCAATGTAATTTCCACAGTGTGAAAATTTCTTGAAAATAATTAATTTGTCTTTATTACTTGAAACCTTACAGTGCTGAAATTCATTATTCTTTCAGCTTTGTCCAAATGGATACTACTTTGCAATTGATCCTAATGGGTATGTGCTCCTGCATCCGAATCTCCAACCAAAGGTAATAAGCACCTTCTAATTTATTTCTCTTTAATAAGGGGGCATTGTCAGAAAAAAATCATTAACTAGAATCTGCTGAAAGTCCAAGAGACCAATTATAAAGAATTCTCAGTTTTGTGGGTGTCAGGAAATTCTATGGCACATCCACTTTAGCCAGCACAAAGGGCAGTTTTGGCTTATCAATAAAGTAAGTAAGTAAGTAAGTAAATAAATAAACAAACAAATAAATAAATATTTTTCATGCATATTTATACATATGAAGCATTTTAATATACATATTAATATAAAAACAACTTGTGGTAGCTGTAATATCATTGTGAAAACGTGTGCTACAAGATTCTCTCAAAGCAAATTGAAGAGTTTACTAGTGCAAATGGGGCTTTTTTTGATGCTTTCTCATTTAAGGAATTGAAATTGTCATACTTGCAAAACCACAGAAATCAGAGGCAAGCACAATGTATTTTACTTGTATTTTTGTATTTACTTATTTTCTTATTTTCTGTTTACCAGAGTGGAAACCTAAGCTACAGAGTTGTGATAGATAAAGCTGAGCACCCCTTCCCAGATTATTAGATTTTTAGTATTTTAACTTGAGAAAGGTTTTTCATCTTGAAAGATGAATTTTTTATCTAAATATGATTAGGACACAACTGTCTCAAATTTCAGGAAAATCAAAACCAAATATTTCAGTCTGGCTCTTCACTGTAGTCCCAACCTTGAGGGGACTCCTGTATTACATGTATCTACTTAAATAACTTGCCTTTCTGATTTTGATGAGAAGTTTCAGTATGAATGGTTAGCATTTTTTTCTGAAATCATAACTTTAATCATTGTTTTAGTGAAATTTTTCTCCATATGAAACAATCTTCTTTGAAAATTCTCATATTTTAATTCTATTAAAAGCACAGTTTCAGTAAATTTTATCTCTTGAATTCAAAGAGCACAAATGCAGCATTATATAGAAGACAAAGTTAAAATTTATTTAACTGAAAAATAAATAGAAGAATCACTCTGGATGGACAAATATTTATAGATTCTTTACAGATAAAAAGTAAGAAAACATAATGAATCCCTGTAACTATTGGGGACTAAAGAATATATCCATGTAGGTCAGTTGTCAACATGAAAATTTCTCATTAAGATGGTTTGAGCACTTTATCACAGATTCACAGAATATACTGAGTGGGACCCACAAGGATCATCAAGTCCAACCCACAGGACCAACCCCAAGAATCACACCATGTACCACCTGAGTGTGTCATCCAAATGCTTCTTGAACTCTGTCAGGCTTGGTTCTGTGATCACTGCCTTGGGGAGCCTATTCAGTGCCCCACCACTCCCTGAGTGAAGAACCTTTTTCTAATATCCAACCTAAACGTCCCCTGACACAACTTCAGGCCATTCCCTTGAGTCTTGTCACTGGTCACCACATAGAAGGGATGTGCCTGCCCCTCCTCTTCCTCTCACGAGGAAGTTGTAACTGCAGTGAGGTCTCCCCTCAGTCTCCCCTTTTCTCCAGGCTGCACAAACTAAGTGACCTCAACTGCTCCTTATACAGCTTCCCCTCAAGGCCCTTCACCTTATAACCTTATATGACCAAGATGAATGCAAGCCGTCAATACACAGACAAAAAAAGGCTACTAAGGCTTTTAAGCTTTAGTTGCATAGTACTCCCATTTTATTTTTTAGCACATAGTACACTTGAGAGAAACTTCTTAAGTGATGGGAGCCTGCATTTTCTGCCTTTGGGCAAGGAAGTAATTTTTTTTTACTTTTTTTTTTTGTAAATTGGATACATATCCATCACTTTGTTCTCCCAGTCATAGGCAAAATAGCAGCAAGTCCTTGACCTGTGCAACTCTCCTTTTATAGTTCTGTCATAGCTACAAGAGGCAGATCCCCTTTTCAACGCTTCACCATCTTTTAACTGTCAAAGACAGAAGAAGAAATTAAGAATTCATCTACATATTTTAGCAATTCATTTAATTCTTAAGTTGGGGAAAGTCAGCTTTGTGAATATTTTAATTAATTTACTTGTGAAATAATTAATATAGTTGAAATCTTTTCCCATGTATGTAACACAAGAAGAAAGAAAAAAGTGCTTCTGAAGAAGAGAAAGAACAACTTGATCGCAACTACTAATGAAATATCCCTTTTGATTTATTTTTATAGTCTCTTTAAAAATAAAAGGAAAAAATGGAAAGGAAGGTTTTTTATAGACTTCATACCTGAGAAGGACTTTAGTTTCTGGATATCTGCATGGGGGTTTTGTGTCTTAAGAAATGAAAGTTTTGATTTGACAGTTTTGATTGATTCAGATTGATTCAGAGAAAAATATATGCATCATTACTGGCCCAATCTTTTCTTAATTAGAGATTATTAGTAATTTAGATGATGGCAAGTTGCCTATTTACCTTGTCCTTATATGCAAATTAAACTATTTCTTCATTAACAGGAGTAATATAAGAAGAAGCAATGCAGTATTCTTATTTTAGGCATAATCTTGTGAGAAACTGAGGGATATGGATTCATCTCGTATGTGCTGTCATCCTACAGTATAGCATCATAACACTGGAGAATAAATACCTTTGTTAGTTAAAAACTCAGCTCATCCCAACTAAATCTAGGGAGACTGAGGTGGATTATTAGGATACTAATTGTCGTGACTTCTCGGTATATAATTTTCTTTTTACAAGGATGTTGACGTTCAGAAATGCTTTCCCATACTGCTCAAATATTTGATATAGAGTATGCTTAAAACAGGTTATTTTATAAGTGATACTTGATGTGTTGTAGAATAATATATCTGAATGTAATATTAAGCATATGTATTATTATTATTATTATTATTATTATTATTATTGTTGTTGTTGTTGTTATTATTGTTTGTTATTGTTATTGTTATTGTTATTGTTATTGTTATTGTTGTTATTAACAATTGCAAAGACTAGACTTTTTCACTCCCACTTTGTTTGGGGTGGTGCATGCTATTCAGACTGATACAAGAACTAGGTTTTAAAACTAAGGTACACTACAAACACAGATGTATTTAGAATTCATGGACCTTCTTTAATATGTCATATTAATTTTAGTTGAACATCCTGGTAGCTGTTAACGTATTAACCAACAACATCTTAACCCTCTTTGCCAGCAATTTTTCAATAGATGTAAACTAAAACATAACTACGTCTTTACCTTTGAAGAGGTGAGGGTTTCTTAGACTTCCAATGCTTCCTTCTCCTGAATGTCTTCTGCCTTCCTTCTGAAAATCTGTTACCTCAAATCACAACTGGTCCAACACAATATTTTGAGAAATTGTCTTGCAGTATTATCTCACAAAAAGAAGCCCCTAGAAATTAAGAACTTGTAAAGTTGTTTGCACAACTGATAAAAGTTAACAAAAAAACAAGTTTAAAAGCATAAAAAACCCCATTGAAAACGTTGTCATCATATTCTTTTTTACACACGTCAAAGCATAACATGAAAAATCTTTTTTTTAATTACTTTTCAGTTTAATATAATTTAAAACAGCTTAAAATACCATTTTTTATGTTTGTGTAGTTAGTTATATTACAAATGCTTAATTTTGTGTTTCACTGCAAACTTTTTTGTATATCTCTGTGTATGTGCATGTATTTTTCCCATTGTCCTGGGAGACAACAGGTGAATATGCCATCAAATAAACAGTCATTAAAGTGAGTCCATTAAGCATGTGTTAACAAGCTTAATCATAATGAGATTTTGCAAATAGTAAATAATTCGATTTCCCAGTCTGTTCCAAAGATTCGCATCCTTTTCTTCATTTTTACTATGGTTCTGATCAAAATCCATTTAATGATAGTTCTAAAATTCCATATGCCTTCAGTAAGGTCCAGTGTTTGGTCTAACAGTTTGTGGTTATATAAGAAATCAAAGAGGAGTTGGATTTAAAGGGCAAGTACAAAATGTGAACCCTTCACATTCTGTATTTTATTCTGTCAGAGTATGAGGGAGGGAGAGCTCTCTGTTAATTTAATTCACATTAGCATATGTCTGGTTTTTTGTTTCTCTAGAAAAACCTGTATGTAATTCTGACAGAAAGCTCAGAACCCTGGATCAAAATGAGGGCTAGTCTCTACTTGCAGCAGACATACCCCAGAGAGTATATGTGTTGAGGAAAGACTTCCATTCTATGAGTAGGCTGTTTACTAATAGTGCAAAAATATAAATTGCTGCTTTTTTGTTACTTCAGCAAATTGGTGTGGGCATACCAAAAGTTAATTTGAGAAAAAGGAGGCCAAATGTACAGGTAACGTTGGATGGAGGTGATTAGTGCATTAGAATGCATAGACCTGGAAATACAATTAGAAAGCTTCTGCCCTGCTTACTAGGAAAAATCTAACTAGGGAATTGTTTATTGTGACAAATAGCTTCCAATGCATGAAGCTTGCATACTTTCTTATAATAGAAAACATGCTATTGGCTGTAGTGAAGGGCATTCCATTAAATTATGATGCTTTACTAATAGGTGCTAATTAGAGTCATGCTGTAAAAATTCTTCTTTGGATTTTGAAATTAATTTTAAGACTGGAAATAAAAAAAGACTACTTGTGCTGGCTTTGCTTGCATAAACCCAAAGTCAGGGGATTATCAGATCATTCTTATGACTTTATTGACAAGTTCTATTGTACAGTGTATGCTATATAAAATTACAGAATTTTAATGACCTGTTTATTTTTTTTCCTGGGGAAGTCAGGGTAGGGTATATATTCTATCTGCTTTTTACATTGGTTTTCTATGTTTACCAGTCCCAGCTCCAGAAAATTAATTGCCTTTAACCTGAACAGGGAAACTAGTCATGTTTATGCAATGCAGTCCCTGAGCAGAAAACATTTAAGGAAAATTCAAACATCATTAAAGAAATAGATTATGTAATAAGCAAAACAGTAAACTTAAGTACAGTATGTTTTAATGATTTCTTACACATATGGGAATCTATAGTGCGAAAGTTGTGGCCTGCACAGCAACACCAGTAAAACATGGTGTAAAATCCTGATCTAAGTCGAGACAGTGATTTCACCAAATGTTGGGTGGTTGTCAGGTGTAGAAGGCCACCTCTGTGCTGGACTTCTTGTTTGTGCACTTGAGAAAGCAGCACTGGAACATAAAAAAATCTCAGTTTTGTGAGCACACCTGGCTCCTCAGTGTGCTGTGGTGTGGTTTGGCTGGTGCTGGGTTTGCCTGGCTGTTTGCTGCCCAGTGAGGTGCAGCACTGGGAAAGCTCTGTGCTCCCATCCACTCCAGATGCTCCTCCGTCCGTGGCCCAGGATTTTGCTGACTTTTTACCATTATTTATTTTAAGACCCGAATAGCCTATATCTTCATTAGTATTACAGATAGGAGTAGGAACTAGGCTTCTGCAACACAGCAAAGAAGGCCTTCCCCTTTCTTAGAATCTGTGAGAATATTGACCTCCCAAAACAGATGAGAATGACATTTTAATTATTTTTTTTTTTTTATGTTGCTGCACCAGTTCTTTCTTTCTTTGTTTCCTTCTTGAGTTGTCATTGAAATTATAGATCCTTGCCTTTATCTGTCATGCTGAAAATGAATTGCACTCCTCTTGTTTGCATGCTTCATTACTAGTGATTTACTTCTGTTTCGTTAAGTTGTGCTGGTGAATGTGGTGGTGTTTGCTTATTCCAGTCATGTTACATGCATGACTGGATAAGGAGAAGAGCAAACTGAACTGTAAGTTTGTTTCTTCGTGGCTTGGAATAAACCCCACTAAATGGCAACCTTGGAAATAAAAATTATGGAGCCCAAATACTGGTAAAACCACATTCTTTGGGAAAGAGACTGAAGGAAGAAATAGTCTTCCATTTAAAGTACAGGTTTAAAAATATTCTGATTTCTAGTGGTTTTTGTTGTGCCTCAGGCACATGACATAATATATTTACAGATGCTTTGTTTGTTTGCCTATTGAAAGTCATTAATAAGTATCATAAGAAAGATGTGGTGATGTAAGTTTTAAAAAGAACAAGAATGAACAGTTAATATGTACTTGAATTTTGACAGACTGTTAAAGTTGACTATTTTTTCTTTGGGACTCCTTCACTATGGCTAGCCCAGGTTATCATTTGAAATGTACAATGATCTTGACTTAATGTGATGGCTTTTTTTTTTTTTTTTCCTTATTTTTACCATTTCTTTCCTTCTCTGTTTCTTTGTGTGTTGGAATGGAATGTGAACTTCATAAATGCCTCCTCTGCCATGCCAATGCCTTCATGCATGCTGTTTGGGTTTGACCATGCTATTCATTATCCATTGCATGTAAGATATGTAATTTTTTATTTATTTTTACATTTTAGCCTTCTGCTATTTCTTTTGAGAGTGTGGATTTGTTCGGGGGGGGGGGGGGCAGGGGCAAAGCAACTGCATAACAGTAATTGAATTGCTTTGAATTAGTATAGGGCATATTAATGCTAGTATGTTGAAGTTGCTACTTTTATCTATCCTATATAAATAGAAATGTAAAAATTTTACAAAATTTTCAGTAAATATTTAAAAGAAATATCCTTAATATTTTTCTACAATATTTTCTTTTTCTGAGAATAAATTTATTGGCTTTTCTCTTAGCAGCCAGTAAGTCTTACTTGCTAAGAACAGGGATGATTCCATACACACAGAAATATGTACATTTTTTTCCTCAAGAAAATGAAGGAATAGTCTTGTTTTCTAGTGCTATTAGAGTCTTGAAAACAAGGCTACTGTTAACCATTTAGTACTCCAGCCTATTATATGAAGACATCTTTTACCAGCTGTTCAGGGTATTATTTTCTTCCCATATGAACTGGAAATACACATGTAAATTGTGTTGGAACACACTTGCATTCTTTGATAGAATAGCCATATGTACATTTTTCATGTAACTTTGCCAGAGAATGTAAGGATAAAAGGAATATAATCACAATTTTTCAAGTAAGGGATTTTAATCTACCCTGTAAATGTTAGTGTAGGTGAATCACTGAAATCCTTTAAAAATGTTATTATCAGAAATTACACTAGTGTTGAAATAATAGTGTCAGTTAGTGACAAATTTTCTGTTGCTAATCTGTGAGAAAAAGTGCTCAATTACTGAGAAAACAAGGCCTTGAGATGCTTTCAGGTATGAATTGTGCTATTACACAAAGCAAATTATTATCAACCACAAGTTAAGAAAACTGGTTTTTTGGTTTTGGTTTTTTTTTTTTTCATTTTCTACTCTGAACTGTCAGATTTAAACAGTTAAATAATATATCCCCATACTCCTTTTTCTAAAGAAATGCACTGACTTTTACATAAACACTGAGTTACGAGGATTGGCAGTTCTTATACCACACGCAATATAAAGTCAATGAGGCTTAGGCAAAATCATTAAAAAAAAGGCGTATTCCTAACAACTCATAAGGAAGGTGGCTTTGGCCAAGTAAGTGTAGAGTGCAACTGAGAAAGGAGCAGAGGCCAGAGGGTGGTCTGATCTAGTTCAGAAGAGCCACAGTGGTCTTCCCACACTCCCTTGGGGCCAGTGTTCCTACAGATGCAGACCACCAAAATTGTCTGTGCTCTGTAGTTAATGGTTGACATCATCTACATTCTTTAGGTCTGGAAACTTGGGTTTCAGTATTTCTGTTCTACAGGTTTCCATCTCCTAAACTGAGATAATAGTAATGATATCAAGAGAAATGCTTTCAAATCTGCAAGGTATTCAAGGAAGTTCTTTAATGCTGACAATAAAAGTGAGTTTTATTTTTCATAAAACGCAAATAATTTGCTTTTATTGCTGACTTTTTGAATCTTGAACATAGTCTATTCCTAGTCATAACAGCAAGTCTATCATCTCCTCTTTGCAAAATTGCAGAAGAGTACAGTTGCCCCATCTTAATGGTTGGCTGGAAAACATTCCCAAAGTTGCCTCTTCCTTCTTGGAGGCAGGACATTTAGTGAGACATTCATATCTGTGCTTCCTTTGATGTGTCTGCTCCCACCCATACAGTCCATGACATACCACAAAGCATCCCAGCATGAGACCCATACATGACAGGCTGTGGACAGACACTGGCAGTTAGTGTTAATTTGATTTTTACTGAGCTATTAACCTCTCTATCCAACAAAATAAAATAAATGAGGAAGGACCACTAGTGATGCTATAGGAGTTTAAAATAGATGGATAAGTAAACCCAGTTAAGTAGGTTACTTCAGAATGAAGGATTTAGAATTATTTGTAACATTACACTACTCTATTATTTGATCATTCAATATCTTCTGCTTCAGAATCCTAAATCCCAGGAGCCTGTTACGCTGGATTTTCTAGATGCTGAATTGGAAAATGATATTAAAGTTGAGGTAAATTACTTGTTTTCTTAGTGTCTGTTGCTGCTTGTATTTCACCATGTCCTAACTGAGAAGCAATAATTGTTCTAGATTTTGAATGAAGGTCTATTTCACTTTAAATTTGAATTTTAAATTTGACAAAAAGATGATGTTATAGAGATGAAATTATAATTAGAAAAATTAAGTTCCAGTATTATTCGTAGGCAGGGACAATGCATTATATTTCTCTCATTTTGAAAGACACCATGATTGTTATTTAAATAATTTTTCTTCATGAAGTTAACAATCCCTGGGAATGGGAGGGCTAGAAAAATTTTTCAAAACAGAACACTGTTTATTGGAATACAAAAATACTACCTGAAATATTTTAAAAGTGTTTCTCTATCTCTTATTAATGCAAGATTATTACCATGGTGAGAAAGAGAAGTGAGAAACAAAGTGTTGACAACAAACTAACTAATTGCTCTGTATATTGTTCAGTTACTGAATTTGTAATGCATTCAAAAATCAGAATTCTTTCACTGAGTTTGAAATTGTTTTTTATAATGACATTAACCGGCATTCTTTAGTATCTGTTGAGTTCTGCCTTAAGTTTCTTTGAAGTAGCTGCTTCAGAGAGGAGTTACTCTTGAACTGTACAAAAATGTTTTTGTGAATCCATTTTCTGTGTTTCTGTGAAATATTTTGAACACTGAAAAGATTATTCATGTTACATGCAACACCTATGCCATTTGTTTTTTCCCCCTTCCTTGCCAATAGATTCGGAAAAAAATGATAGATGGGGAAAGTGGAGAAAAAACATTTGAAACACTGGTCAAGTCCCAGGATGAGGTAAGATAGGAATACAAGGAGTTACATTTACAGGAACAAACCAAACCAGAAATATATTGTGAAATGATGAAATGCTGTGAATTTGATTTTGTAATGACAGTTTGTATCATTTTCGTCTCTAGATTTGCTAGTTTGACTGGCTTATAGTCCAAAAACTAGTATGTACTAATGAAAAAAAGAATTGTTTCTTGGTTTCTTTGGTGCCTCATTAATCAGGCAGTTGTTGATGAGGTCTTACACTCTGTTCACCAGGAAATGGACCCAGCCTACTTTTGTGCTTGAATCCCAAAACGGAGTGCTTGATTTCCTTTTGGAGATGTGTGAGCGTGGGTTTGTTTATATTGTGGTCGAATGGGAAGAAAATAGTGAGGAGAAAAAAAAGTAAAACTTTTATGCCATAAATGAAGACTCTTTGGAATAAGCAAATTGATCTTACAGTTATATCATGTATTTGTACTTTCTGAACAGCTTGTTGAGTTCTTTCTTGTCCAAAATGCTTATTCCTGATAAACATTGCTACTGTTTTCTCTAATACAGAGAAATATTTTCTAGCAATAGGAAATACTCAAAATTGATTCTTACATGTGTGCTCTACTTCTTGGGGTCCCTGATGAGAAGAAATCATTACTGAGGTGCTGAAGGAGCAGTTCTGGCCAGAGTATGCCCCCCAGTTGCAGTTCTACAACAGCTTTTTGAAACTTATTTACACTGAATATAAACCATCTTAAAGATAGCTAATTTAATGACTTCACAGACACTGCACAACCTTGTATATAAGCGCACTATAATAATACTTGCCAGAATTTCTTGGAACTGTGCAGTTAATTTTCCATATGTGGTATTAGCTGTCCTTTCCTGTTGATGTCCTGTAACTTTGATATCTACAACAGCTCTGCTGTTTGTACTTAAGTGTCAGAATGTTCCAGAGGAAATTTCTTCTTTCTCACAAGACATATGATACAGAAAGAGCCTAATCAGGTTAAATTGATAGGACGTAGGTCTCAGAGATTAGGGTTTTTTTTATTCTGTTAAAACCAGCACATCCCTTACTTACGTTCCATTCAACATCTTAACTGCTATTAACTTTTAAACTGCTTTAAATTTTGGCCAAATTACACCATGTGACTCCCTGAGCAGTCCCTATTCCCACTCGTCTGGATCAATTCTGTATTGAGGGAAGATTCATGTATACTTATTTTCACTTTGATACAGAAAAAACGTATTTCATGGTCCTGGTCTATTTTTGCGTTCAGTCTGGTGGAAACTTACTTGCCTTTGAAAATCAGTGGGAGCACCCATGTTTTCTTTGCTAAATGAGACTGAAAATGGAGCTGAATCTTCTCAAATATGTCTCAATATATCATCCATGCAGTGATTTCAGAATGTTAAGTTCATGGTCACTTGCTCCTTCAACAGGCTTTGGAGGCATACTTAAGAGTATGGAAAGGCTGCGATATGGTCTCCCTGGAGTCTTCTCTTCTCCAGGCTGAACAACCCCAACTCTCAACCTGTCTTCATAAGAGAGGTGCTCCAGCCCTCCCACATTTGTGGCCCTCATGTGGATCTGCTCCAAGAGATCTATGTCTTTCCTTCACTGATGACCCAGAGCCAAACATCTCATAACAGTTCCTCAGTGTTGTAGTATCTGCACTGGATTTGACAAATCACTCTGCTTTTAATAGTGGAATTGGAGTGCAAATAGGGACAAGAAAACCATGCTCAAGTTCTTCAAAACTGTGCAAGATGGTTTTAGCTGAAAGATGATTATGATGATGATCAAATAATTATTTAGGTAGCAGAACTATGTTAATCTCGGTGAGGAAAGTTAATTTAACTGAAGCCTTATACACTTACAGTGTTCAGATACAAATCATGCCTGTAAGTAATGGTCCTTGACCCTGTGGAGTCCTGTGATCTCATTAAACATGCCCACAACTGCTTCTCTGTATCCACCTTCATACTGCCTTTCAGTTCTTCCCATGTTCCTCTGAAGCAGAGGCCTGTATCTGCAGTCCCCTTGCCTTCTGCCAGGACTCTGTTCTGCTTTCTCACAGTAAATTGCCAAAACAAGCTTTACAATGCTGCTTTATAATCTATGGGCAAATCCTGCTGTGTGAAAAAAAAGGTGTCTTTTCCTGAATGGTTCCACTGATGGAGAATGGAGAACAAATAGGTCCTTTCTGGGGCAGAGAAGATAAGTCCTGTTGGATGTCAGTTGTCTTCTCTTCTCTCACCTGTGTCAAGAGCCCCTGCTGTTCGGGATGCCACCAGCCTATAATCTGTAGGGATAGTTGAGCCACTGTCAGAGAGTCCAAAGTCCTGCTGGCATCTGTGCTGAGAATAAATTGCTCGTGAAGGGGTACATTTTCAGATTTATGTTGTTCTCTTTAAGGAGTTCCTTTCCAAGCCGATGGGTGAAAAGGGCACTATGTAGGTGGTTAGAAGAGGGAGAGCTACAAGATCAGAAAAATACAATAACAATAGTTAGAGTTGTACAAGAAATTGCATTAATGACAAACATATTGAAGAGATTTCAGGCTGTTCTTATATTTCTCAGGCTTTGTGATACAAAAGACCTGAAACAGTCGGTCCTGCAATTCTTTGCCCAAAGAAGGAGGGAGGGAAGCACTGAAAATGCTGAAGTCAGCTACAGCATCAGAGCAGGAGGGAGGAATGTAACATCCCTGGGTGCGTGAGAATGTGCCAGTTATACACAGGCCAGACCACAATCTGTGTTTGAATAGAATACCCCAAGCCCTTTGATCCCAGATGCTTCAAGTGCCAAAGAAATTAATTACCCTCACCTTCCCTTGCATCATGGCCCAAGATTTCTTCTTCTACCCAGAGAACTCTCTGAGAGAAGAAGGGAGCAGCCAGAGCTGGCTGGCAATGATGCCTGCTGCAGGCCATTGTACCCTCCCAGCTCCAGGCTGATAGAACCAGAATAAAGCTGCTTTAAACCACGGGCCGTGCATGAGCCATGCATCACTTAGCACTTGATAGCTTCATATATTTTCTTATAAAAAGGGCTAATGTGGTCGGTTGCTCTGAACTGACAGTTGTAGTCTTCAGGCTTGAAATTTATGTTCTTTTTGTTTTGCTTTTTGGTTTAAGTTTGTATTGCTCTCCTTTTGTATTGCAGCTGGCCCCAGCAGTGTCTTGGGAGATGACTTCATACTACAGCATAGAGACTGGACTCTAGCAAGCATGGGTGGGGTGTGCTGGAGTCTCCCAAGGCCTCAAGGGCTTTCCAACTAACAGAGAAGATGCCATAGGAACAAAAGCATTGCCACATTTGGCAGCTTGGGGTGGGCAGTAGTGAAAACCAAAGGGTCACAAAAGCTGTAATAGCATGTGTGGGTTCTTTGGCAGTGATAAGCTGGGGATGAGATGGTCTGAGACTGCCCAGTAATGAAGCAGGCAATGGTAAATGGGAGCTGATGTATGAAGATGTGCAATCTTCTGGGTTATCTCTGAAGGGAGGTTTCAGCCAATTTGCTTTCAAGCATGCTCACAGTGCTGGTGGCAACAGGCTTTAATAATGGCCCAGTTCTCTTCCTTCCCTCCCACCTTGGACACTGCTTTTGTGAAGCTGAGGTAATAGTATAGGTACATCATTAAATGTGAGTAGGATGGGATAGGAATTTCTTCAGCCACCTTTTTGCCTTAAGTATGAAATATATCAGGGCATTATCTCTTTTTTCTATTTTTCCTTTAAGCTTTTTTCATTTTCTTTCCAAAACATCTGTTAAATTATTTACACTTTCATTCTGTACTGAAAAGCAGCCAGCAGGTAATGAGAAGGTTTGAATTTATAAATGCCAAATAAGACACCTCTTTTTCCACAACCATGGTCGTTTTCACACTATCCTTTTACCACAGGGAAAGAAGGAAGATAAAGGTATGCCTGTGGTACCTTTCACCAGTGTTTGTAATGTTGCAGTGCAACAGCTGTACAGTCTTCATTGCTGGCATACTTAGAAAACTGATTATAAAATATTAATGTATCACAGCTGGCATAAACTTAGAGTTTTCAAAGTGAAAAACTGAGTAAAGTGATGTCAGCCAGGTGGATTCATGATTCAGTCTATGGGAAACCTGTGGGACTGTGCCTATCACTCTGTTTTTCATACCACAAGAAAACAAATGGTAAAGCTTATCCTCCTGTATTAAGTTATTTTAAAATAAACATTTACTTCAGTGTTAATTTTTTCCCAAATTCATGACTCTCTTAAGGAGATTAGAAACACGTAAGTTTAGCATGGAGTGTCTGTACAATCAGGGTCATCTGGCTGTGCCTATAATTATGGTTCAGATTTAAATGCATTTAGCCAGTGGTGCTTACACTGGGTGATTTTTGTTGTTAAAGACTTTGTGGGAAAGCCTTTTTGTAACTGAGTTTTGTTTTTTGTTTTTTTTTTTTTATTTTCATATTTTAACGGCAAAATGATACATAAAAGAGAAAGCATTTTTTTAACAGATTGAAATCACTTAAAAAAAGATTTGCATAGCTCTGGCTAATGAATTTTAACGGAAAGAAATTATGTTTGTCTGGTTTTATTTAAATTTACATTTCACTAATGTTCAATAAAAATGGTGTAGTTGATTCTTTTGCAAAACATAGTTTTGGAAAATATTTAAGAAAAGGAGTTGCAGCTTAGCTCATGCTTTTAACAAAATAATAAATAGAAATCCAATGGATTTTACACTGCATTTCTCAAAGAAAGGTCACACTTGTTGAGACTCCAGAGTTTAATAATTTATTTTTTTTACCTGTATGTCTTTGTAGAGGTATATTGATAAAGGAAACAGAACATATACATGGACTGCTGTGAATGGCACTGATTACAGGTAACTCATTTCACTGACTTCCTTTGTTTACTTAAATGTTCTTTTGGTTTATTTTGGTTAATATTTTTAGCATTACACTTTCTGCACAAGCTAAATCAGGACCAGATCGTCTTTGTGTCCAGGCTTGTAGGATTTTCTGGGTTCCTTTACAGATTTACAGTTCAGAATTGTTGTTATGTCCGAGGACTAGAACCTCATCTTTTATTCAATTATTGAGATTTATGCAGGGAAAAAACCCATTATTTATAATTGATGTTAAGAATCTCACTTTTCCTCCTACTTCCTGTATTACAATACGTTTTGATTCTTGTATACTTTGGTTCTTATATGCTTTCTCTTAGATTCACCCTCTTATTTCAACTTTTCTTTACGTTGTCTCCAAGTTCCTGTTTTTATACACCTGTTAAAAAGGAAGATGTGATGTTTTGGTCTAAATTAAAAAATGTGACCTCTTTTCTGTAAATATTTTTCAGTCACAGTCATTGCTTGTAACATGACTTTGTTAACCTTCATGTGGGAGCTTAGGGGCAGAAATCATACTACTGAGCATCTCTGAAATCTGAATCTACTTGTGGCAAATTTAACTAATTAGTATGGATTTCGCTTTGTATATAAAAATTAGCTGGTGAATAGCAACCAGAATAAATGAAATAACGGGTAAAAGCATCTCCCCTCAAATGCAACACTGGCATGTGTATTATTTCAAACTCATTTAAGCGCACAGCTCTGTAACATTAGAAAGAGTGTAGAAACTTAACATTATCCAAAACAAGTTAAGGTTTACCAGAAAAGTTAAACTACTTGAGTTCAAAACTACATAGTACAAATATTGAGTTACATTTTGCCCAAAACACTGTTTTGTTGTGATGAATTACGGGAGTCCTCAACCAAGCTGGATCCAATTTTCTGTTGTGTTCTGCACAGGTGTACAGCCACTGAGAATGCAAACATTAATTTGTGTATGAATGCAAACAAATAATTTTTAACAAGAGAATGCAAACCTACGATCTTTCATTTGCCATCCCATATTTCTGTTGAGCTGCCTCTATCTTTATGCTCTGTAAGGAAGTTTTTATGAGACTGCCACCTAGCAATCACTAGAGAAATGTATTTGATCTATATGACTTAGTTCTTCCTGAGCTCCCTGGCATGAGGTACAGCAATAAATCCATGGAGTCTCATTGCAGAAAACCTATTAAACATAAAATTATAGATTTTAATTAGCAATTTCTGCTAGCAGTAACTGTTAATGATAGGTAAATTGCCACTGATTTCCCTAGAGGAGAATTGGTAGAAGGCTATCACTAAATATTCAGCAATCTCACTTACATTCTGTTTAAATGGCAAATGTGTCATTAAAGGTCAGCTCATTTATGGCCTAAATGTACAGCTTTTTTAATGTTAATTTCTGCAGCTATCCATTAGAAACCATTGCAGTGCTACATGGATGAAATTCAAGTGCAGAAATTAAGGATGCAACCTGGCAGATGATGACACCTGTTTAATGATTACTCATAGCTCCTGTCGTTTACATACCTTTTTAGAACTGAAGTCTTCTATGAATTGAATGTAGCTGCAAAAAGAAGTCCTACATGTTTTAAACAAAAATAAGTATAATCTAAAAGAAAATATGTTGCAAATGCTCTGCAGATCTTAAAATGTTATTACCCAATTATGCTCAAAAGTAATGGTGACTGCATGATTAAAGAAAATATTTTGGATCCTGAATGTAATGTGAATTCAAGTATTGCCAGATGCATTTTCTAATGAATATTGGTAGTTGTTTTATTAGTGAAAGGAGAGTCTGCCATTATGTGATGTGTGTATATCTGCACAGTACTAAATGTAGTTTTTTCAGTCAGTAATTGCTGTTGGGATGTTAAATGTGTCAGGGGAAAATACAAGAAATCATGTATTTTTTTTTTATTTGCAGTTATTTGAAAATTCCTTGCTTATCTGTTAAAAATTGTGTTTGTGTTTAAAAGTATAAATAAGAATGATAATAAGCACAGGGAACCTCAGGACTAGCATAAACCTACTTGTGTCTGTTACAAAATGTGAGGTTGGTATGTCACTATGTGACTCTCTCATCTCATGATGATCCAAAGTCCAAACTTGCTAATTGCTTTCAAAATACAGAGAAGCTGAAACTGGTAAACCACTGCAAATAGCATAATGACTTTACTTGTCTCACTTCTGTTGCAGTTTGGCATTGGTGTTACCATCGTACAGCTTTTATTATATTAAAGCCAAAATAGAAGAACCAATAACTCAAGCCAGATGTAAGTACTGTGAAGGTTCACTGGTTTTGTCTGGCCTTGACAAGTCTCAGATTCACATAAAGAACAATGTTTGAAATTCATAACTTTTGTGGAATTCACTGATGTTATCATGATGTACCCAAAATCTACAGCAATGATTCTAACCCATTGTAACATCCAAGGTACAAGAAATATTCTATAAAAATAGAATATGTGCAGGTACCCCAGTTCCACTGACAATCCCTTCCTCCTTACTCTGTGCCTATAGAATCATTGCTTTGTGTATCCTCTGTTACTGTCATTTTAAGGGTCTGGATACTATTTTTTTCATCCTATTAGCAAAATGTAGTGGTAGAGACTATAATAGTGAAGCATTTTTTGTATTTCAGTTATGGTATAATATGTAGCAAATTACCTCAGCTGCCTGTAGGAATAGAGCGGTGTGAAAGCCCTGTTTGGTTTGACTTGCAGTTAGGGTTTTATTGTGCATTTTACAAATAGTTTTAGTGGATGTTTCTATTCTGTTTTTAGGTTAGACTGATTTCAAGCCATTTACAGATTCTGGAGAGATAGTTGGAAATTGTACTTGCAAATATCCAAATGCTATTTGTTTGTTAAGAGTAGTCTAGGTAGTATACAAAATAGAACCTATCACATTCTTTTAAATTTATCCAGGTGTTACAGTAAACTTAGAACAAGTATGTAGTTAAACAGAAAGTTAGAAAAGCACAAGGAAACTCTGACAGACATAGATACTGTTAATTTAGAGCAAACTTGGTTAGCACCACATCACTTTGCCATTGCCTCCTGCATATGAAGTAGGATATGGCAACTCTTTAATTATAAATTATTTATTTTGTAACTTTTTCCAATAGTAAGTAGTTTAAAATTAATTTTTTAAGAAGGAATATGGTTCCCTTCATGGATTAGATCATCTGGTTTTCCACTTATATCAATATAACCTGCAAAACAGACCCTTGAAAGAGACACAGTATATAGAAGGTACAGTGAAATAATTGAGAAGGACATATTCTTCAGTCTTCAGATATGTTTGTCTTTTTTTTCCAGAGTACAGTTGTATGTAAATTGAACCTTTGATCTATCTATGTGCAATATTTTTATTCAAGGGGCTGTTTGAATAAAATATTGGTTTGTGACCCCTTGTGCTTTACCCTGTTTTTTTCTGTTTCCCTGCTTTCTCTTTCTGATGGGTAGTGGCATTCTTCAAAAAGGGCAAGTATATTCTTGTTGCTCAAATTCCTTCTGTTTACTGCAGTTGATATTTTTCACTTATATTTCTATTCCTACTGGATATTCTCCTCTGTATTCCTCATCTTAAGATTTTCTCCATAATCATTGGGTACCATAGCAATAGAAAGGGGAAAAACAAGTGAAGTATTTTTCTGTTTTCACACACATTTCAATATGTTGCTAATCTCTAATCCTTCTTTGTCTGGTCCTATCAGTGTTCAATGATATCAGCTATTAAAGCCATTATTTTCAGTAGGATTGACAATGATGTTAATATGATTGAGGTTTTAAACCTTTATTGCAGAAAATAGTAGGAGCATTTTTCTTCATGTTCTAACAACTTAGTGTCCCAAATAGATCTTTGTATCAGATTGTAATTCTAATGAAAACATCAAATATGTTTTCATGTTGTCATGCTAATTAAATGTCTTCTTTAAATAAATTGTTAGATGTATCTTGTTTTTGCCAGGTGTATGTTGTATATAAGTAATTTCTTCCTATGCTGTGAAATACTGAGAGGTATACAGTATATTAGTAGCAAAGTGTTACAAAATAAACATTGATTTCTAAATTCATGGATGCATGCAAAATTAGCCAAACAGCTTGAGAAGAGAAATGATGGCAAACATCCCTGTTTACTTCTTTGGTGTTTACTCTTAGTCTTTGTAGTTACAGAATCACTGAAGCTTGATCATTTTGATGAAGCTGGCTACACGTTTATAGCACCAAGGTTGGTTAATTTCCCAGTAATAAATATTATTTCAGCAGTAAATAGGCATTTGATCAGATTAATGACACATAGAAAATAGATTGACTAGTAAAGTTTCATTTTGGTATAAAATTCTCCATCTTTTCTTCTTGCTGGAATGTAAATAGGATCTTCAGGCTCTGTTTCCTGTTTATATTAATCAAAGAGAGCTGTAAAGTCTGATATTGATGATTTAATGGAAAACTTATACATGTGTGTTCGTTTCTTGTGGTTCTGACATTTAAGATTTTACAACTTTTACCTTAGGCTCTTATTTTTAATATAAGTTCCATAATGCTTACTTCAGGCTGTTTTGCAACTTCAAGACAAAGGGTTTCAAAGCTCTCTGTCACTTAAGGATGAGTTATTTTTTGATTCATTGAACATAAAAATTATTAAGTCATTGAAAATTGATTAAATTAATTAGTTCCCTGGAATTTTTTAATGGGAAATTGTGCAATCCTTGTTGCCCTTTAAAATTTATGATTGTGAGGGAAAGTTGGTATGATAAACAGTTTTTGAAAATTAAGTTCATCTAAAAGATAGTTATGATAAATAAAGAAAATACTGTACTGTTAAGTTGAGAATTGTTGCATTTCTTATTTATCTGATGATAATTTTCTGTATACTTTTAAATTTGAATTAATAGATTGATTTCCATGACTAGTAGATTGATTGCATGTAAAAGTATCCTATCTTAAAATGTATCGCAGCTTAACTATTTAATTTATTTTTCTGAAAGACTGAGGTTATTGATAATCAATTGTACCAATTAGTAGTTTCCAACAACTCCATAATTGTTAGGATATCCTATATTAACAAAGCCTGCTTGATATGCAGCTCTGTTTACATGTGAATATTGGCATAGTGAGGTAAATTCTGCTTACAGAATTTCAGAATCATGGAAACGTAAATAAAGGATAATAAGGTATCTTAGACATATGCAATACTTGAATAGACTTGTTTATAAAATTAATTTAATATAAAAAGCTCATTTAAAAAAGAGAGCCCCCTGCTTTATTGCTAAATGCACTCTACATTTTAATTAAAGTTGTTTAGTGTCACTCACCATTATAACATTTGCCTCCAAAATTTCCACTGACTTTTATTGCTCTTGCTTGCATTCAGTGAATTATCCAATGATACAGTGCTTTATTACATAAAGAACAGCAGTTTGCTGTTTGTCTGTTTTGCATATTTCAAAACAAAGAATTTTTATATGTTTATGTGGTCTGTACCCCGTTAAAATTGCCTTTAATACTTCTCAGAGGGTAGGACCTTAACCCAGAAATCTGGCCTCAGTTGGGCATGAAGTGACTTCATTTCACTAGCAGTCCACGTGCATTCCAGTGCAGTTTAACCCAAGAGCAGTTTAAATTCACCAGGCATTTTTGTGTTTAGTTTACAGACTATGATCTCCTAATTTCATGGCCTGAACTAGTCCTGAGTTTTTACTGGGAATCTATGCCCTATTTCATACTTGCAGTTTTCTTATAAATCAGGTTTAGGCAGGCACTTGAACACTGTATTTCCTGTGGATGCCTGAAATAATTGATATGGTCATTATTCAATGTTGGTCATAGCAGTCAGTTGACACAGTAGTGCCAGCTACCTCATAATAGTTGTACAGTTCTGCTTGGACTGTATAATTGTCTGCTTTAGTAGCAGAGGAAACAAATCTGAGAAGGCTGCTATTCTGCTGTTTTTCAGAGAATACTGTAATGATGTAAAAAAATCAGAAAACAACACAGAATTTCTACTAAATTTCAATGAATTTATTGACAGAAATACTCCAAGCAGTTCATCATGTAAGTATGGTTTTCAATTCACTCAAGTTTTTCCATAGGAAAATACTTCCTCATAAATAAGAGTTCATGCTCAAATCCTATGTGTTTGATTTTTTAGTAGAAATATATCTAGTGTCAGCATTTTCTATTCAAGTTATACATTGTAAAATTAGTTTCTGGTTTTATTTAAGAAAGTTTGCAGGCCATTATTCATCCAGTATTTTCCGTAATTCCTTTCAGCATTCTGTTCAAACATTAAATAACTACTGGTTCACACTCCAAATATTTTGAATTTATATTTTTTCATTTGACCATATCAGTCAAAGTAAGTCCCAAATAGACTCAAAATCTTGTAATGAAATCTTCAATCTGCTTTCTTGTAATTTTATTCCAAACTAAGTAAAGGAATCTAGAACCAAAATAACCAATAACCAGAATAAAAGATAAGAAATTTCTATTACTGGTTAACAAATTGGTTAAAAGTATCTAACTTGGTCTTAAATAGCTTCAGACCACAAATGCATGTGACTGCTGCAGTGGTGGCCTGGGCTTCAGGAAGGTATTGTCATGTTTTGAAATTCGGCCTTTAACCTCTGTTTAGAATAAATGAGGAGTTACGCTTTTGAGTGAACCATCCATAAGGTCTTGTTCTCATCAAAAATTCCATGTTTGGTTTTGGTTTTGTAGTGATACATCTGTTTAGCATTATGAGTAATTTATGAATAGTTGGAAATTTTTTTTTTTTTTGCCTTGCATTTCCCATGTCTCTTTAACATGTTGCTGTCAGATATCACTGATCTCTTCAGAAAAAATCTCTCTGCTAGACAGTGTAACTGAAGGAATGTGTACTTAGATATGAGATCTTCCCACAGAAGGCTATTTTTGTGTGCATGTATAGGGTTTTGGAGTTCTTTTTAGCAGAGTAATCTTATTCATTGGCACATTGCTGATGGACTGAAATTTTGTTTGAATCCCTTGACTCAGTCTTGGAAATGAAAGCATTCATCTCTGCTGATTAAAGTGCTAATAAATGAAAATTTTAGTTTAATATTCACTACTTACATAAGCAAATATCAAGGACATATTTAGTGATATTGTAGTATACACTAGAGCTTAGTAAATAATTATTCCAAATGGTATCTACTTATTGCTATATTTCATTTTGGAATATACAGTAAAATTGCCTTTTTTTTTCCTTTTGTTTCCCTAACAATTAAGTTAATTTAAGAATAGTCTCCTTAATAAGTAAACAGTGTTAACTAAATGAATGAATAACCTTAAAACCTAAAAATGCTTTTCTAAAGGATAAGTAGTAGAATACCCACACTGAAATAATCTATATAACATAAGAACTTCCTCTTACAAATTGGTACTGAAAAAGATGCTTGAGAAGCACTGACTTCAAACCATCTTTTCAAAGAAATTTAAGCATGATATCTCCATATAAAGATAAAAATTGTTTTAACAAAAACATTTAAAAATAGGTTAATTTACAGATTGAACATAGGGACTTTTCAAAGCTGGGACCTACACCCTTACCACCTTGCTTATTCCCATGACACAGGAATAGGTTTTTAGGATACAATGAAGAAAATGTGTAAGTGAACTCAACAGTATGAGAGCAATCTATTAACACTAATTACTTGATGTAATTTGAAATTAGGCAGTATGTTTAATGGAAATGGCTTAAATCTTGTGGCTAGAGGATCTTGAGAACTTAGAACTTCATTTTAGCCCTTTAATGAAACTCAGTCTTATATGGTTTCAGATGACTGTCTTAACTCTTTTGATAGGTAATACTGATATGGTCATTAGAGCTTTGCTGGATGCAGGATTTACAGATGAACTTGCCAGAAATTATTGGAGTAAATTATCTCTGTAAGTATTCTTTTTATTGGCTCTGGTTTTTTGGGTTTTTTAATGCGTTTCAAAGTTTGATAATAAAAATAATGTGCATTTATCTATATACAGATATGCGGCTAATATTTACACATAATATTAATTTAATATTTAATAATATTTAATACATAATATTTAATTAACAATTAAGCTCTTTAATGGCAACCTTTGACATAGGAACTTGTGAGAATTTCAGTCAGTTTTCATTTTTAATATTTTGGGGTTTTTTTACAGTGATGGAGTTGTTGCACAATTTGTTGTTACAGATGGTGGAATTACGAGAGTATTTCCCAGAAGGTAAGAATTATTATAAAAAAGTATAATATGAATCATAGAATCAATAGGGTTGGAAAAGACCTCCAAGATCATCAAGTCCAACCCTTGGTCCAACTCCAGTCCATTTACTAGATCATGGCTCTCAATGCCACATCCAATCTCAGTTTAAAAACCTCCAGGGATGGGGAATCCACCACCTCTCTGGGCAGGCCATTCCAATGCC
>JAWWEV010000043.1:8981376-9057784 GCA_035583235.1 Hafferia zeledoni
TCTGCAGAGCCCTCCTGCCTTCCAGCAGGTCAACACTCCCTCCCAACTTGGTGTCATCAGCAAATTTGCTGATGATGGTCCCAATCCCCTCATCCAAATCATCAATAAAGATGTTAAACAGGATTGGAGCCAACACAGACCCCTGGGGACTGCTGACCGGCCGCCAGCTGGATGCAGCTCCGTTCACCAGCACTCTCTGGGCCTGGCCCTCCAGCCAGCCCCTAACCGAGCAGAGGGTACAGAGGGATAATTTTTTATCTTGAAAGAGTGGAATGTTAAATAGTGGATTTATTAAATGAAAAGCTATAGTCTCCTACAGTCTAATCTGTACTGATAGCTATAAAATGAATGGAATGTCTTGTTTTCCTTTGATTTTACCTGTGTCACTGCTTGAAACTGATCTGTAACATTATTTTCATGACAGGCCCTTGTAATCCAAGTTTCTAATCAGTGTAAAGTAGCAGTAAAAGCAGTGCCCTTGTAGTAGCAGTTGGGCCATGCTAATCCCTAATTACTCCCAAACACTCAGGTTTTTGGCAGGCTGCAAATACTGGAAAATAGTAAATGATTTTTTTTTTCTTTAGACTAAGATCAGGCCAAATGGTCCAGGGACATAAAGGGAGAAAAATGTATCATTACCAGAGGACAAAAATGGAATGTGAAATTTGACATATAATAAACTAGACAACCCCATGAGTGACAGAATAGTGAGGGCATCAGTACAGACATTCTGATAAATGGCAAATTTATCAGTTTTCTTAGTTTATTCTGTGTTTCCCCCAAATGTGAAAATGGTAATGAATTTTACTCCACAGGTCAGTTTAGTTCCTATTTTGACATTTAATTACATTAAATCTTTTAGGATTAAACTCAAGAGATGGCATATGCTGTAAAGGTGTGTTTAGATTTTGTTGTAAGTAGTGTTGCAGTTATGTTTGTCTCCATATATCTAAAAGTGATTAGAAAAGATTCATGTTGTTCCAGGAATACTATTTTTTTTTTGGTCAAAACTTTTTTTTTAAATGAGGACATCTGACTATTAACCAATGAAAACTGACAAAATCTGAGGAGTGTAAGAATGAATCTGACATTTTTTTCACCTGTGAAACATTAAAAGAAAGCAACCTGCTACACAACTTTAAGGAGACTGTGTCTTTTTTGATTACTTTTTGTTGGTTTTTTTGTTGTTTTTTTTTAATGTAGGGCAGGAGAAGATTGGTTGGAAAATGCTGAAACTTATGAAGTCAGCTTCTATAAAAGGAGTTTAGATAACGACAACTATATTTTCACAGCTCCCTGCTACAACAGTAAGTCATCAGTTTCAAAACGTCATAGCTAGCTAGTCCAATATAAGTTGAAGTTTCCCATACCAGTCGAGGTCATGGACAAAAGATGCAAGTGGGACATTTCATAAGGAAAGAAATCATGGGACAATACCCATTATTAAGAAACAAGTAGTTAGGAGGGTACTAACCAAGGGTCATCTTAATTTGTTGTTAACTGCAGGAGCTCAGAATTAACAAATTTGAAAACATGAACTTTTGCACGGCGATACTTTGGCAGAGTTATTTTAAAAGGAAGTGAAATAAAGTTGCACTGAGGCGATGATACTACCTAAAATGTCATATTTGAGTTGAGCTCTGCACACTGCCTCAGCACCAAACCTGACTTGGGGGATCAGGTGTGAGGGTCCAGAGTACACAACTCTGTCCACTGCACCACCTTAATTTAAAAGTTGTTTTTGAATTATATTTCCAATTGCTGTTATTCACCAAAACCAGTTTGTCTTTGAAATGTTGTGACATTTAAAACCTATATATGCACAATAGTAAGTGCTTGTGGCTGATGTGAGCAACATTCTCAAGCTTGTTTAAAAGCAGATGCTACCACAAACTGTATACTCCTCTCTTCGACATATAGGATCATTTATTACTGTTGTTTCATAATTATTTATTACATTTTTTCTCCTCAATAAAATATAAAGACGATAATTAACTAAATTACCTGAAGCCTTTGTTGTTCCTCAGGTAGCTCAGATAGTAATTGTTGGTTAGTGAGTGGTGTCAGTATACCCTGCATTGAAAAATACATAAACAACAGCAGGATAAAGTCTTTGGCTCTGATCCTAGTTTTAACAGAGCTGCTCACATGTCTAAAGCTATTTGTGGCTCTGTTAGCAGAAGAAAAAAAGGCTACAGTAACATTATGAAGCAGTCAAATGGTGCACAACAAGTGGATGAAGAAAACTAAATGAAAGTATTCATCTCAGTCATTGAGGTGTTAGGGATCGGAGCTATCACAGGTGATAAATGTGTGCTTCAGCTTGGTCAGTGCTTTTGGATAAGGATTTTTTTTTTTTTAATCCTTCTGGGTATTTGAATAATAATCTAAGTTTCAGAGGAAGATACTTTTATATCACCTTAACTTCTTTTTCTGTTTGTTTTTTTTTTTCCCCCTTCTGTACTGTCAGAAAGTGGTGCCAATAGCTATGAATCAGGTATAATGGTAAGCAAGGCTGTGGAAATAACAATTAATGGGAAGCTTCTGAAGCCAGCAGGTAAGGCGGAGTGATGCTGAAACTGTAAATACTTCAGTTATTTAGTTGTTGCTCAACAGTGAATTAAAAATTTAATTTAGTTTTCAAAGGAACTTCACTTTATAATAACATTATTTTCTCTGAGGCAGTTCTAATCTTGCTAATGGAAATCAAGCCAAAGATCTGGTTGTATTTGAGTAAGAGTCCTTAATTTATTAGTCTCATGAAGGATGCCAGTGATCAGACAACTGGGTAAAAGCCATATTTTACTCTTCTGTAGTTGAATTACTTAGATGTTCTTATAATTTCTCCCTTTATTTTAGGCTTCTGCATTACCTTTTTTTTTTTCATTTTACTAAAAAAGACTTTCATGTATTTCTTGTTAGTTGTTGGAATAAAAATTGATGCAACCAGCTGGATGGATAATTTCACAAAAACCACAATCAAGAGCCTGGTAAGCAATTGACCAAATTGTTTTTGAACTTTATTTGCATTTCTCAAAGCTTCAGATGCAAATAAGTCTACTAGCTCTTTGAGCCAGAGTCACACTGATGCAAAGTTGCCAAGTTAGTTGTGGTATTCAGGTCATATAAATAAATCTATGTTGAAATAGGCTGGATTTTGTACATGTCTTCCTTTCATAATTATAAAACACGGATTAAGACAAAAAACCCAGTATATTCTAGGCAGTAGGCTCCTTACTAAGATTACGATGTAGCAGTGAATAAAATCTGCAAGAGAATTGGTGAATTTATTTGTATGTCATGTGGAGGATGGGTAAGCAGTGAACAGTAAGGATTTCTATTGCAAGCATCGTCACAGCAGTTTATCAGAACTTAATGAAATGGGTGCTTAACCATTTCATTCCATACCTCTAATTCTTGGGTGTAAATAGGAAGGAGGAAAGGTTAAATGAAAGGAAAATTATGGAACTGATACTGAATTCAGAAAGGAGAGGCACAAAATGAAGAAACTTATGGAGCATAAGTTCCATATTGGGTCAGGCAATGTTGCTTTGTGCATTGTATATTTAGGGAATCGATAACAAGTGTCTGGCTGTATTAGGTTTTTGGGCAGTGGATAGGCAAATGCATTGCCTAAGTGGTAAGGACAGTTAATTACAAAAATACATAAGTGAAAAACAAATATCTCTGATTAAATATGAGATTGATAACTCCAGCATTATCTGGGAGTTGTTTCACTCAGGACATAATGCAAGGACACAGTTATGTGTGTATGTGTACACATATTGCAAGAACATAAGAAAGACATGTCAGGAATCAAAGCCGTGAAAGCTAACTGAGTTGATGGGCTTTCTATATCACATAAGATTCCCATACTTTGAGACTGGTGAAGCTTTTCATCATCCAAAAAGATACTTTTGAAGGTTTTCTTTCCATGCCCCAAACACATTTTTATGCCCCCAGAACATGCACCTGTTCTTTCTCTTTTACTTAATGCTCACAACACTGACAACCTGACAGGTCCTCCAAACTATTTATCTCTAATATGTTGAACATACATGTAAAGGGAGCTGTATTTGGCAAAGGCAGTGGAGATTGTGCTGTTGGTAATAACTGAGCACAGGTTGTTCAGAGAGATATTTATGATAAATGGCATACACTCAAAATTTAAATTAGTATACAGATCCTGAAAACAGAATCACTTGTTCTTGTCTTGCTTGATTAATATAACTGCAAAATACAGTTTCTTTTTTAACATTTTTTTTGAAGATTACTGTACTTCTGTTTTTTAGTGCAACAGTGAAATCTGTGGCTGTGAGAGAAATAGCATGGTAAGAATATGTTCAGCTTATGATATCTGACAGATTATGAAAATTCACTCATTCTCTCTAGATTTATCTAAGACAAAGATTCTATCATTATTTGATGGTTTATTTTACAGAAAACAGGGCTTAGTTGTTTGTATCTTGAGAAAGATGAAGGTTAGGGGGGAGGGGATGAAAGGGCATAAAAGTCAGGTGAGGTGGCTGTTGCAGTAATCATCACCATGAGATTATGACAACTACTGTAAAGAAAAGCAAATACAGGTAAAGCAATAGAGGATGATGTGAAGAGAAATGTGAGAAAAAATATAACAGTAATTTGCAAAGCAAGAGACAAGTCCTGAGAAAAAATAGTAATTTTTCAAAGTCTGAAGAAAAAGTAGTACTAGAAGTACCTCAGAGAAGGGTAAATGCAAACTGAGAAGCACCAGAGTACGTGATGTACCTTTCAACAGTCATTAGTCATCCTCCTCCCCTTGGTTCCCAGCACATTTAGGATTAGGGGACCCTATTGCTCTGCTGCACTCAGGAGAGCACAGCTCCAGGGGCTGTCACCTATCAGGTTCTGCCATGTGCTTAAAAGCTTTCCTGTGCAGGTCTTCTGAGTTCTTTTCCAGAGTGTGAAGACCATTAAATGCAAGAATTACAGCAAAAAAGGTGCTCTGGGAGGTTATCTATTTGACCTCAGTGCTATCTCTCCAATCTCTGGCTGCAAGGATCTTTTACAGAGTGCAAAGCATAGGGAACAAGTGAGCTTCCCATCCCTGAACCTGACACCTGCAAAAAATCTCACTTGGCAAGTGAAAAGAATCATGAGTAGCAAGCTGAGAGTCTGCCCTTCAGATTTTTACCATTGAAAGCTGCAAATGGAAAAGGACTTTAAGCATTACTGAAGCACATGAGAAGTTGTAGTACCTTACTATGAGTTGAGTTTCAATTATAATCAGATTTATTAAGGATATAGCATTCTTTCAGCAAACAATGTATTGAACAAATAAGAATTTACAAACCAATGCTTATGAAATTAAGCCACAAAAAACCTTTTATCTGTTCAAACTACTATTATACTGATAGTGCTAATTATTATAGCTTAAAATTGATCCTTGGCTATGGGTTTTGTGATTTAGCCTGAGCCACATAGAATTGAAGATATTTCTGATGTGAAGAAAAATAGATTCTTAGAGAGTGTTCTATTGACAAATCTTGCCTATAAAACCTATTTCACTTTCTTACAATAGCATGTGGACTGTGTTATCCTTGACGACGGTGGATTTCTTTTGATGTCAAACCGAGATGAATATACACAACAGGTATGTATATTTACAGCGAACATGAAAACCAATAGGAAGAAGTTTTAAGAGCAAATAAATGCAGCATTTCACTCTGAACTTACCCTAAAGATAACATTTCTGAATCACAAAAATATTGCTGGATCAGAAATTACACGGTTTTTGGTTAGTCTTTATTACAGTCTTATTTATGGTTGAAAATGCCAAACTTCTACCAAGTTGCATTCTTTGTGCTTTGCCAATGGACTTAGGAAGATGAGGGCAAGTAGTGTGGTATCCACACACATTCTTTTACTTATTCTTCTTGCTCTTACCAGGCAGGGTCTCATTGATAGTGCCTTTGACAATTGCTTTCTAACTGAGGAATTTGGAACTGTTCACTTTGTTATGAAAAAAACATTTGGAAGTACTTCACCTTATGTCTCTATATTCTCTCCCATCAGATTGGAAGATTCTTTGGTGAAATTGATCCTGGCCTGATGCGAAACCTGATTAACATGTCCCTGTATGCCTTTAACAAGTCATATGACTATCAATCAGTCTGTGATCCTGAAGAAGAACCAAAGCAAGGAGCTGGACTTCGTTCTGCTTATGTGGTCAGTAGTCCTACATACAGTGGCTGACATTCCATTAAAGGTCTTCAGGTATTTATACAAATAACATAATTTCTTGGGTTTTTTTCCCAGCCTACGATAACAGATATTTTGCAACTAGGATGGTGGGCTTCAGCAGCTGCCTGGTAAGTACACGTGTGTAGGAAATCTCTGTGGCCAAACTTTATTCAGTAGGCTTAAACTGTGTTTGGCTTGGCTTATTTTCCTCCATAAAAGTGCTCTGGACCTTTTGTTTCTCATAATAAAAATTCTTAGCTATGACTCCAAACATGACCGTTGTGTCAACACATGAATTCAAAACTGCTCTTGCCAGGTTTTAGGATTGTGTGTTCTGACTCTACAAAATCAGCATCAGGGAGCAGACTTTGAATTAGTGGTCTGAGTACGATTGGCAGTTGTGAAGGTTCAGTCAAAATTATTACATTCAGAATCAGTTATCATTTGGTTGCCTGTTTCAGAGGATCATCTTTCCCTTTTCCTAGCAAGAAGTCTTAAGAAAATCAGTGTTTGTTTTTCAGTAAATCATTTCACAAAACATGATTCATAGAATCCTAGAATTGTTTGGGTTGGAAGGGATCTCAAAAGGTCATCCCGTCCAAGTCACCCTATAATGAGCTGGGACATCTTCAGCTGGATCAGGTTGCTCAGAGCCTGTTCCAACCTGACCTTGAATGTTTCCAGGAATGGGTCATCTACCTTCTCTCTGGGCAAGCTGTGTCAGTGTTTCAACACCCTCATCATAAAAAATATCTTCTTTATATCTCTCTAAAACTACCCTCTTTTAGTTAAAATTCCTTATCGTGCTAAAAAGTTTGGCCTCATCTTTCCTTAATGCCCCTTTAAGTAATGAAAAGCCACAATAAAGTCTTCCTGAAGGCTTCTTTTATCCAGACTGAACCTCAAATCTCTCAACCTTTCCTTGTGGGTTAACTGATCCATCCCTCTGATCATATTTGTGATCCCCCTTTGGACTCACTTGTTTTATTGTTTTGAGGGCTTCAGAACAGGACACACAGTATTCAAGTGTAGAGCCATGTAGATTGACATCCCTATCAGCTACTTCCTCCAGCACCACACTGAGATAAGAAATCGAGATTGGTCTGATACTTTTGCATTGGTGTGAATTGCACCCATGGACACAGTTCCTTTTTCTGAAGTTTTTTCTTTTTTTAATAATAATTACTGAGCTGGAATAAATTACCTACTTTGTGAAGCTAAGGGGTAACATATATAGCAGCCGAAAAAAACATAGTTATTTTCTCACAGAAGCACTATTAATATTGTACACTGGTTTTTATTGTTAGTTACATTTTGTTAACAGGAAGAGCAGTAATTTCAGTTTTCTTGGACAACAGCAAACCTCAAAAACTTAAGATGGGCAATAATCCAGTAGAGAAACTTGAGTTCTTTTCAAACAGAGAAACTTCAGTTTATCAGTGTTCAAATCAGAGTTAGTGGTCTGGACTCAATTTAGACCTGAGGTTTATTTTGTGTAATGTTTAACTTGAAAGCACAACATTAAAGTACTTACTGTGGCCATGTTTTTAATGGAGTCTAGGGTCAGAAGCAGGCAGAGAAGGCCATTAAGCAAGCAGAGTGAAAAGGGCTAACCAAAAAATGGATTTAGTGACGCACCTGGCAAAAGCAGATGCAGGGAAATAAAAGAAACCAGGTTATTAAAGAAAGCTCTAGTGTTTCAGGCAAAAATGTGGGATAAAGGTGTGAGTGATCATGTTCAAAATTTATATGGGATACATCAGCATTTAGTTAAGAGAGTGCGTATCATTTCTCCTTCATGCTGCTTTAAGTCCGATGATTTAAGTTTTCCCAGGCTGCCTTTTTTGTTCTGTTCCCTGTAAATTTTGTGGTAAGTCATTACAAAGGATTACTATTTTCTGTCAGCAAATTGCATTACTGAATGGCATCAGGTCTCTTCTGATCCATGACTGCTGGTGTGCTGTCCGTCTGATGATTCAGACCACAAAGCTGTGGATGTGAATCCAGAGCTCCTTCAGGCAATGCCTTAGTTGGAAAGGTGACAGACATATTTAGTTTCTTTACTCAGGAATAATGCTGGATTAGGTGAAAAACTTGGAGGTTGAAAGAAGTTATGCACTCCCTTTTTTCTGTGGAACAATTGTTAGAGCAGAATGAGATAAGACGAGATCAGGTGATATTTGTGGGTAAAAGTAAACCTAAGACTTGACAACTGGAAAATACAACTTAGGAAGGTTTAAGCAGAAATAGGGAGTCAAGGAATATACCTGTTGCAGTTCCTGTTTTGATAGGCTGGTAGAGGAGAAGGGGGCTGTGTATATGTCATGCTGGTACTTACTTTAAGTAAATAAAATTGCAAAAATACAATCATACAGGAAGAAAAATAATTTTAAATAAATGAAACTCTTTAAGCCTAAGTGTTTTGGCAGCATTTAGGAAGAAAATATAGTCCATACCTCAAGAGTAAGAATAGAGATGATTTTAGAAGTCAACTGTTACAACAATTGTTTTTATATTATACTTGTAATATTCCAGTGTTAGTGAACCTTAATGAATGTAAAGTATCTAAGTCAGGAACATTTCCCCTGAGTGTGTTCAAAATGAGTTCTGGTTGGTTTAAGTGTTAGAGGAACGCCAACATGTCTCTTCCACCTCCTGCAGAGCTATAAAAGGAGTGCAAGGTTAGTATGATAACATTTCCATTATGTGAGTTATGGGCCCAAGTTATAGCAACTTTCAACAGTGGAATCAAAGATTTGTGTGAAAGACCTGCGAGAATTCATGAAAAGAAAAACAGAGTCAAATTATAAGGTTTAAAGAAACACAGTTAATAACAAGTGATAGTGTGAAAGAAATCATTTTGTTGTTCATAACTCATATTTGAGTAGTATTTAACTATCCATTAAATACAAAGGAGAAAAAAAAGCCTTTAAGAAATACATATTGTCTTTCTGTATTCAGGTCTATCTTACAGCAGCTGTTTCTGAGCTTGACTTTTCCACGGTTCCTTGAAGCAGGTAAGTCAAGAGAATGTTAGAGTCAACTTTGAGTGAAGTAGAAGGTAAGAATCTAGGCTGGGAGCCATATTTGGATCTCCCTATTATGTCTGTAACTTGAAAATATCATTGTTTTTTATTTTCTTCTTTTCTTTCTGTCAGCTGATATGGAAGATGATGATTTTGGTGCCGCCCTGCCTAAAACAAGCTGTATCACTGAGCAGACTCAGTATTTCTTCGAAAATGATGATAAATCATTTGGTGGGATTGTAGACTGTATAAACTGCTCCAGGTAAAATTTTTTCAGTATAAATAATAACTTTGGGATTTTCATTTATTTTACAAAAGGTAATGACACTATTATAAGAACAGAAGGTGTATTTCTGATTAATTCCACCAAACTTACATAACCAAGACAGAGAAGAGTACAGGCCGGTAAATTGCATTCTCTTTGTTCAGAATGAATTTTAATTCTAATAATTAAAGAATTGTAGAAATACTTTAGTCAATTTTTTGTTTTATAGTCTCTATATGCTTCATGAAAATTGTGCTTCTATCTCTTTTACAATTTGTTTTCTTTTAATTTATTATGCCAGCTTTAAAGCATTCTGTAGTATTCCGAAGGATATGATTTTCTTTAGTCTGGTTATTTATTGAAATTTTTGATGGTCAAGAAGATTATGCAATTTATCTTCTATTTTACCTTCTAGTCAATAGCGTTCATGATTTAAGAGCTGTGAGTCTTATAAAGCAAACAAAGCTGTTTTATTTTGTGATTAAAAGAATTACTCTTCAGGCTCTACGTGCGTATTCAAGATGATGTTTAATATTATGTCAAAAAATTGGATACTTCAGAAACATAGCTGTTTGGACCTTGCTCTGTATTTCATACATGAGCCTGCTGGCTTTTTGCATACATTTAGAACTTCTGAAAATATCTTAGAAATTAGAATTACCAGCCAGATTTTAAACTCCTTGAAGACAATATTTCAAGGCAGAAAAGAAAGGCAGAGGACCTTGGAGAGTGGTGAATATAGCCAAAACATGATGACACTTTTCCCACTTCCATAATGTCCTCCTCCATGTTGCTAGTATTTGTTGATTTTATTTATAAATTGAAAATTGCCCTACTAATGTGAAGACATTTTGTGGAATTATATGGACATAAAAATACATTAAATACGCATCCAATACACATTATACATATCCTAAACCTCTCCTGCACCCTTCTTACGGACAGGTTTTTGTGTTGGGGTTTTGCTTGTTTCCTTTTGCGGTTGGGGGTTTTCTCAGTGTTAATTGAGACAGAACTGATGTTATTTCTCAGTACAGCTACTGTGGTAACAGTGCAGAGCTAGCTATTAACTAAATTAAAGTAATTTTCTGTTCTTTTCCACTTTTTCCACTAACAAGTCTAGTTGAAAGGAAATACCATGGAAATGTTGAAAAGATTACAAAATTTGTTAGAAATGTTTCTTGCTGTTAATGAAAAAGATAAACAGTAGCAGGCAGACTGAATCTGTGAAGCTGGATTATTTTTTGTTACAATACTGTGTGTCCTTCTCAAATATGGATTTTTTTGCTTCCTTCAAACATAGGTTTTTGTTGTCTTCTTTTCCAGACTTTATCATGCAGAGAAGATTTCAAACACCAATCTAGTATTCATTATTAGTGACAGCCAACTGCTGTGCCGCTCCTGTGACCCGAAGCCGCTGATGCAAGCAGAGAAGCCGGGTATCCTTTAAAATCATGTTATTTAGTAGTGTGGATTGATCTTTGGCTATGGGATACAGGAATGCTTTTTGGGGAAAATGACCCATTTATGTATATATTAGTAACATGGTTACTACTGGAATACTTGAAACAGCAGGTATTTGTGGATGATATCACAAGTCATCTGATGCAGCAGTCACTGAGGTAGAGAGCAAAGCTGTTACTTGCAAAAATGGGCTCACAGGAGCTTCATGAAGTTCCAGAAAGGCAGTTGCAAAGTCTTGGGCCCAGAACAGAGCAATTACACACAGCTGGACAGGTTGGCAACAGAGTGACGAAAAGCTTTGCAGAAAAGAGTTTGTGGTTCATGATGGTTGAACATGAGTTTGCACTGCACCTTGCAGTAAAGAGGTCGCATCCTGGGTTATGATAGCAAGAGTTTAGTCAGCAGACTGGGAGAACTAGTCCATCCCATCTCTTCAGCACTGCTGAGACCACATTTAGAGTGCTGTGTAAAGTTTGGGCTTCCCAGTACCACAGTGACATATTGGAGGAAGTGTCGTGAAGGGGCACCAAGGAGGTTGGCGTCTAGAGTACAGGACAGGCAAGGGGAGCCTGAGAGTCCTGGGTTTGTCAGCCTTTAGAAAAGACAAGGGTACGCCTGTCGAGAGACACAACAAAAAAGGGCAATGCCAAGACAGGAGTGTTTTGTCTTGAGAGGTTGAGATGCGGCACTGATGTTTCATTGATGGAAGCACTTTAGTATGTGCTTAGTGCCAATGACAACTGAGACAACTTGGTTTGAGCATGGTGCTAATAACACCAAGGCTGCAGGTTCCATCTCTATGGGGGCCGTTCACTTAGGACCTGGACTTCATGGTCCTTGTGGGTCCCTTTCAACTCAGAATATTCTCTTAAATCTGTGAAACTGCTTACTTCTTGTGGAAATTGCTTTAGCCATCAAAGGCTAGAGTTTATCCAGCTGCTAGCACAGAATTTCTTCAGAGCTCAGTGGAGACTTAGGTGGCTTGCATGCTAAGCAGAGTCCTTGCAACACAGGCATTGAAGTTGAAAGCTTTTTCTAATTTACAGTCGCCTTCATGCCAATCTCTTTCCTTTAACCCATTTGCAGCAGTAGGTACTTGTAGGTGATGGTGATGGAAATACATGAAACTCACATACACACATATGGGTCAGGAAAAAATCACCTCAGTCTTTCTCCGCTACTTGGACTCGAGGATAGGATGCCAGATTTACCGTGATGGTAAATCAAATCATAACTTGGATTATTATGATAGAATATGGAAAACAATTAGTAATACCTTTGTCCATGTCAGGAAGTTAGTTGTGACAGCCTCTCCCATTTCTGAAAGAAAAGTAGATGGTAGTACAGATGTCTGTTATTCTTTGGCACAAGCAATGCATTCATTGCCACATTAATAAAACTGGAATTCCATCTACGCTTGCACTGAAAAGGAACATTGGGGTGCCGTCACAGAATTATGTAAACACAGCCTAGTATTCTAATTGGCTTCATTCCATGACAGTTTGATTAACTGTTGCCACTTTCTGAATTTATGGACAGCACTTGCGATAGAAAATGAAGCATGTTTGATGGGAAATGGGCACATGACTTGCATTTTCTTGTGGGGCCCAAAATTTCTAGAAAGCAGTAAATGACCTCAAATGGCAGCCAGAACAGGTGGGTGGGCTTATATTGACTAAATGAACTATTTTATTTTTGTTCCAACTGTGCAGTACTAAGCTATTTTCTCTTTTCTGTAACTAAGGTACATTGTGAAATGCAGATGTAGCATAACATCACCCAAGCAGACAGAGTGACCTTTGGGTGCTATTCAAAGGGTTATTATTACACTTCTCTTCCTTTTGGCTGGTACAGCTTTGCTTGTGCACATTGTCTCTTAGGATATTACCACATTTCAGCTTCCCTTTCAGTTGGGCCACAGCAGAGAAAACGGGAGGTGAATGAGTCTGATAACATCTGAATGAAGGCAGATGTAGACCTGTAGAGCTAAATTTCCCATCCTCTTTCCCTTCTCTTCCCTTTGGCCTCTCCATTTGTTGGACTGAAGGTGCTGTAGTACTCTGTGGTAGTGCATGACTAGGATTGCTTCAAGTGTAAGTTAGAGCTGCTAAGATAAGTAAGTTTTGACTTTTGGTGCTGTTTTTTTAAAGCACTGTAGTTTAGCTTTTATGTGTGTACTACCTGCAGTGGAAGAAGAAAATCTAAACATTTTGAACAGTAATATAAGCAGGTTTCACCAGAAGGCAGCTTTGCAGTTTACCATATCTGTACCTTTCAAGTCTGCTACAGTGGCTTGTATTCCTTGTTAGCCTGTGGCACATGTGAAGGATAGTATTTAGACTTAAATATCACCAATTACAGATTTCAGAGATGTAAGCTGAAACAGTACTCACATTTACAGTTAGCTAATTAATAGCTCCCACTTCTGTCCTGATGTTCTGCTGTTAGTATGGACAGCATTTTCTATCTGACTTCGTCACTGAAATGCTAATGAGATCTCATTAGTTTTTCTGTCATTTACCATCAAAGCCTACAATGGTATGATCTTTTCTATGATACTTGAGGTAATATAAGTGTACATATAATAGAACCAGTAGTTTTTATAGACATTCACTGCAATGTTCAATCTGTATATAGCATTACTTTTCCAAACAGGTTTCCTTGCTTTTACTGTGTATCTTCATTTTAGCAGTGGTAATAAAAGCAATACAGAAAATGTTAAAAGAACTCAGCTTTTTTTTTTTTTTTTTTTTCTGTGTATGGTTCTGAAAATATTCATTCTGAAAAGTTATGCAGGATGTTTATTTTCTTGATTAAAACAGTGTAAGAAAAAGGGTATTTCATTTTGATTTATCTGGAGGGTTGGGTTGGTTTTCTTTAAACAGGGAACTGTGACTATTGATGTTTATTTCAGTACTATCTGAATTAGCATAAATCTTCTCTTCTGCCATGAAATTAAAAACAGAATGTCAATCCTGCTAAAGTACAATGCATGAAAACCAGTCATACTCCTTAACCAGTGAAACAGATGAAGGGCCAAATCCCTGTGAAATGGTCAAACAGCCTAGATACAGAAAGGGTCCTGATGTCTGTTTTGATGAAGCCAAACAGGTAAAATTGAACTTGTAAGACTTTAGGACTATCTTTAAAGACAATTGTAGAACTTTTTTAGAAAAGCAGTGAAAACTGTGTTTAACTATACTTTGGTGCCTCGTAACCTATTTATCACTAAACATAATGTTCACTCTAGACCATAGTCACTCTATTTCAAATATCCCATGATTAACATAAAATTAACAGATGCTTTCTTATCTGCCTTTCCTATAACCATTGTGCTTTCACACATGATTCTCACTGAAAAAAAAAAATCGGTGAGCACAAAACTGTTGGTCTCTACACAGTGCTGTGAAATTCAGTTCTTCAATGGTTTTCACAAATACATGATAATCCTGTCTTATAAGTTGTATTTTTATAATAATGTTTCCCGATATTATTTAAGTTGTAGTTAAATGATGAGGAATGTTCTATGGGGTTTAGGATTTTTTTTCAAATTCTAGAAATTGAATTCCCTTAGGTCATGTTCTTAACAGGTATAAAAGTGCATTGCTTTACTGAAATCACCAAAACTGTGCTGTTCAGTACTTTCTCTAATGTATTGAAATTTTGAAGGCAAAAAATTATGACACCTATCTAAATTATTTTTAATATGCCTTTAGTTTTACCTTTCAAAATACTGTATGAAAGAGATTATTGTTCAGGATAAATTTCAAGACAAAAACTGCTGCACATTGAAGTGCCTGGCATTGGATAAAATAAATATTTTTAAAATTAATTTTTAATGCCTCATGTGATTTCTGCAAAGGAAAGATTCTCCCAGACCAGTGCAGTTAGTTGGCTCTAACTGCTATATGCCAGGTTGTGTTACAGTGTTTATTTTTCTTTAAGGAAGCACAATTACTGAGATATCAGTAGTGTTAAAAAGAAGTCCAGACAGTTGGCATTCAAGGCACTTTTCTAGTAACTAAATTTTATTTTAAAAATCAAGTCTTCTTACTGGCCAACAAAGGTTAAATAAAGTTGAAAAACCATCCAAAAACTGTTTGACCACTGTAAATATTTCAAATCCTCCTAATACAGTTGTGTGTGAAAGTACAACTCCTGCTCACTAGCTTGATGTGCTGATCAGTGTGTAAGTCATGCGTTTTGTAACAGTGGATTGTTTTGGTTAAGTTTATTTGCAAAATTTGCTGTGAATCTCTTGCTCTTGGGTGGATGCTTTCACATTAACTCTGCTAACTGCCAGCAATCTGCATGAGATCTCATCTTGTATGTCTTTTTTTCTGTGTTTTCTTTCCTTTCCTCTACTTGCTACTTTGCCCGTTATTAATAGGATCAGCCTATATGCACAACGAGTCGTGCCTCTGCCATGACGTCCGCTCCTATCTTCATTTTTCTGCAAGTTTTCATGTGGTGTGGATGGTCAGTTACTTTCTCTAATTTTTTGTTTTGTTCTTGGCTTAAAAAATTAGCAGACTTTTTTACTTACTGAGCATACAAAAGAGAACAGAATGAAGCAAGTCCTAAAAGCAACAATCTGGAGCAAATTACTATTGCAATATTAAGGGAAATTAAATATGAAAAAACCCTGTCTGGAGCCTTATAAATCACGATTACTGAACACAAGGGCCTCTCTCATAGCACATACAAAGATAAGGGAACCTGTTGGGTTTATGTGGTTGACTCTTTGAGATTGCACATGTATCAACTGAGTCTGTGTCATTCCCTTCTAAGCATTTTTCCCTTGTCCTTGTAAAAAGGAACAGTAGAGGGGTTTCTGCACAAGATACAAAGTAAATAGAAGAGACTGTAATACCTGTGAAAATAAAGCTTTACTTAGGGATAGCAAGCATGAGTCCCCTGTAAGTGCTGCTATTGAAAAGAGTAAGGAGTTTTCATTGCATTCAAACGAACACAACAGTTAATTATGGAGGATACTATTGTGCATCAATCTAATTACCTACATAGGTAAGGTCTGTATGTTGACCAGGTGCAGACTCTGGGGGTCATAATGAAAGCCTTAGAAATTAGACTGTGTTGCATTTGATGGTGTGGAGTGTGTCACTGGCTGCTGTGATGGTGACATGTCTGCGAGAGAACTGCTGAACTAAAGAGTGTAAAATTTGTGACCAGAGGGGTCTCTGATCAACATTATTGTTCTGAAAACCACTAGAGGGAGATACTCACATGTTTATCAAAATAAAGCCAACTGAGAGGCAGAACTTGAAGCTTAGAGGACATTTGTCAGTGTTAGTGTAGTAAAACACTGAATATTGCAGCAATCTGGAAAACTGATTTTCTCAATAATTTATATTCTCTTTGTATGTAAAGGAAGGTTCAATTATTATCTCTCAAACATCAGTGAAAAAAATCTTTAAGTTCTGTTTAACAGCTGTATTTGAGTAATTTTGAAGTTTCCTATTTTGTCTTTATCTAATTTCTACAAAACTAGGAACTTGCACAGCCATGGTGGAAGGTTGTAAGAAAGGGTGAAAGTTGCTTCCCCCTAAGCCGGTGGTATTTCACTTAGAAATCTAGATTAACATCTCATGTTCTTACTTGTGCAATTTGTTCTGCAAGTAACCTTCTTTTAATTAAAGAGCTACTGTCCAATGTGCATAAAGCAGCAAAGACTCACCTTGAGCTGAATTCTTTAAGCCAAAAATGGGCTTTCTGCTTAAGATGGGAAACCCACGGAATGTAATTTTAGCTGATAGACTTTTGGCAGCAGAAAGTTATAGAGTTAATTTTGTTCATCTTGTTTTTAATAACTTTGTGATTTTGGAAATGGAATCTCACTGGAAATTAATCTGTGTATTTTTATTAAAATTACTGAAGCCAACACAGATACAAATGGCTGATCAGGTTCAATAACCTGATTTTTTGTTTTTCCTTTTTTCAAGGATAACAAAATAGTCATTATCACTGCCTTGAAAGGCTTGGTCTTACTTTGTACATGCACACTGGTTTTGTTTGCGATGCCTGAGAAGAAAGAAAAGAACTGTACAAGTTTTTAGCCCCTACTGGGAATGTCTTCCATCAGTTTCCAGGGATGTCCATGGGAGCTTTGGGGGAGATGGGCAGACCAGGCAACTGAATATATCTTGATGGAATTGCCTGTGTCCCTGATCTGTGCATGGGTAGCTCTACACCTTTGCAGCTTTCTATGGAGGTCCATATAAAGGAGGGTAACACAAAATTTATGAAGGATCATGCACTGAAATTGGAAATTACTCGAGTAGAAGCAAAGTTGTTGTCCATGCAGTATGAAGCATTTAAAGTACTTGCTTTAAAATAGTATAATTTTGACATTATCAAATGATATCAAAGGCCAGATCAGAAGCTCTTTGGCAGATATTGTTGTTTTACCCTCTTTTAAGGCAGTGTAGCACAAAAGATTCCAATGAATTATTATGGTTTAAAGAAAAAGGTTTAGTACGTTAAATAGTTCCAGTGCACTTCTAAAGGAGTAATAAGCACATAGGCTTAACATGTATTTATATGTATTTTTAGTTCCATGTGTATTTTTAAAAATTTGGACTGGCACTGTCTTCAAGGATATGTTCATATTTAGCAAAGAATATGTGGGTTTGGTACCTAACAATGAATATATGATTTTATAAAAGCATTCATTTCCATTCTGAAAGTGCTGAATAATTTTCAGTGTGCGATGTTGTAAAATAACCCTATCTAGAGTTATCATAGTAAAGTATGATATGGAGATGACATTTGGATTTGACACTTCTCTACCTCAAGCATGCAAAGAAATTTGATGTGATTTATTAATGCAAGAAATTTCTTACACACTTCTGATGAAATGAAAGTGGCTAAAGATTATTCTTTCCAATTTATTTTGCAATTCTTTCTGTCTTCAAAGAGAAATAATATCCAGGATATTATTTTGAAGGTAACAAAGAAAGGACATCCCCAATTGATTTGTTTTTCAGGATTTCTGTATGATTAATGTAGTGGGCTGGAAAATGTAAGTGAAACTGCTTAAAATAATGCAGTGTTTAATTCCACTAGCAGAGGTAAAGATAAGATAATGATAGGATAAAATAATGCTATATATCTTTGTTATAAGATAATTTGGAGGAAATCTCAACATTAACATGAAACAGTTGAAGAGTTTTCTTAAAGCCTAAGATTAGGGTAAGTGTTTTCAAAAAAAGGCATTTTGAAGACCAGGCAAAACGGACATTTTTCTTAATCTGGTTTCAAATTAACGATGGAGTCTCACTCATTTCCATGCAATTGTTAATTCATGTAAATTAGCGTATAATCAGATTTTCTCCTGTTATATTTAATTTTGTGTAGTTTTGACAACAGTCAGAGCACACAAGAAAATTACAATTTGCAATTCTAAGGAGAAAAAAATAATTTAGATATGATTTACTGTACATTTTTTGCCACTACTATTTTTGTCTTTGCTCAGGACACAAAAGAATAACTGTTTCCAGAGACAATATTTAGAAATTGTTCTTGGTGGAACTGCTGGTTTACCACTGCAAATTGGTCTACAAACCTCAGAAATTCAATGTAGCTTTGATCAATATGAGGTTAAAATCTCACTAACCTTGAAATATGTGTATAAACCATGTATACTTTTCTGTAGTACAATTTAACACTGTCATTCATAATAAGAAGATGCCTTTCCTACATGAGGCTTCCAAGACATTTTCTACTGTTGTTAATAGTCAATCCTTTAAAAACTGCTCTATGTAGTTCTAGAGGGAGAGCAAAAGACACTAAAATACTTCTTTTCAACCCAGTAAGAATATTACACTGTATAACTGTTGAATATAAGACCAGTGACCGTAAGTTGTGATGCAGTAAAAAAAAAAAAAAAAAAAAAAAAAAAATCACAAAGAGCATGTAGAAATAAGCAACAGAATAGGTGGAGGTTTTCCAAGTACATGTAATGGTAGGATTAATTTATCAATGTAATTTACCCAATATTTGGTCTAATACAGAGGTGACATGTAGGCTGAGTGCTGTATAATTATTTATGTGGGGGCATATCTACTCCGTCTCCATACTGGCAGCCATTTTCACTGTAAAGATTTTTTTCCCCTTCATATTATGTAAAATTTTGTTTAAGATGTTCAATTTACTTCTTATTTACTCCCCAGAAATCTCCCCCCTGTTGGAAATTTTACATCTCCTGCTTTGCTTTTAACTATTTTTTCAAAGAAGACTCTTCTAAGTAATTTCAGTGTTAAGAAATCTTAAATACCAAGAGGCAACACTGAGTGCTGTTCATTGAATTCATGGGAGAGGAAAGCTTTACTGATAATTTTCTTTTTAATGGTGGTCACTGTGAGGAAGAAGCAACAGGGTTATTTTTAGGTGCTTTTTTTGGGTTATTTTTGAATAGAAATAAAGCTGCATGACGAGACACAATGCAGATGCAAATAGTGACAGAGCCAAACTAAATAAACCAGAAAGTTCAATGCATCTTGAAATCTTAGCATCCTACTCCAAATCTGTGCCGCAGAGTTCACTTAGGACTTCCTTGTTGACCAGAAACCTTAGGAATTTTGAACTTGTAGAGTGCAATCAACCGGGGAGGGCGGGGGGGAAGGGGGCGGGGTGGGGAGCAAAGCTTAAACCAAAACTGTAGAACTAAATTATAAAGCTAACACATGACAGATACATACCTGAAAATCTCTACTGTTGATAAAGAATGGCAACTAATATGAGCTATTTACTTTAGGACATAATGAATTTTTGTTTCTTTCTATGGAACTTGAGTGCTAATTTTTGGATCTTATTTGGTTTGGGTTTGTTGTTTTCTTTTTAACATCCAGGTTTCTAAAAGAGACTCCTGTTGATTACTGTAATTCCTGATAAGATATTGAGTCTAATTTGTCTTATCTTTCATATATTTTTTTCAAACTGATTCTGATTACTCTGACCTTCTTGCTTTAAAGAATGCACTGAGTGTGGAGGGAATACCATTAAGTTTTCACCAATTAAAACTGACACAAAGAACTCAATGAAGTCCTTTGCTGTGCCCTGTAACCCCAAATTCCCTCTTCACACCTCTGTTATGAAGCAGTTGACCTAACCTCGTATTTGCTTTATTCTTTTGATTTAGTCAAAACTTTCTACTATCATTTTCATTATATTCTGCAGAGAAGTCATAAAAAATAGTTTGTCAGCCCCCTAATTTTCTTGTTTGTGTCTAATCTGGCATTTTTATGTACTTTGCTGTTCTTGCCCATTTTAGTAAACTTGATTTCTTAAATACCTTTTCTCTGTGACAGTATACTTAAATTCCCTACTGATTAATGCAGGGATGTTTCTTTTGGGGTTTTGGGTTTGGTTATGGGTTGTGGGTCTTTTTGATGGAGGGTGGTGGTGGTGTGTTTTCATGTGTTTTGGGATTGGGTTTTTGGGTGTGGGAGATGTATGGTTGGTTTTACTAATTGTGGCATTAATTTTACCTGGTTATCTAATGCAATATTTCTAAATATTCTTCTGGATCCTTGTGAGAAACTTGCATTTGTTAAGGGGGGGAGGGGAGGGGTTCTCTTTGTTTTCTGGGTTTTGAGGTTGGTTGATTGGGGCTACTTAAACTGCTTTTCTTAATTTTCAGGTAGTTACCTTTAAGTTAATATCTTTTATTTTGGATTTCTTTGGCCTGATCACTCACACAAAAATGCTGAATCCTATTGCATTGTGGTCTGTGGAGCTACCAGAGCTATACAGAGCAACTCCACAAACAATTTTGAACAGGGCCCTATGCACCACTAAAGATTCAATGACTCTTTGTTACAAAAGCAATTTACCACATATGAAAATGCAAACTCTACATGTCTCTTTGATAAGGCTTCGATCCAGTCTTTATGTGGCTTCTGTAATCTCACATAACATTGATATTGTCCCTTTGATCAGGTGGTCAGCAGTGAAATCCTAATATTACATTTTTTTATTATCAGACTCTGAAATTTCTTACCCACAGAGATTCCATCACACTTCCCTTCTCCTGTAATATTTTTATGTTCTGTCACTTTGTATTATCCTTTATGCAGTACCATTCAACTGTATATCCTAGACTGCCATTCTTATAAAGCTGGTAGTCTGACAATGTCCAGTGCTATTTATTCGTCTCCTTCCACCAGGTTTCTGATATGTGTATTGTTTTGGGATAGTTCATTGATGACTGATTTCTATTCCTCCATCTTGATTTTATGTTCCTAGCATTGCTGTAGAAGCACTGGAAAGTTTTGCTTAAGAATGTGCGAATAAATTATTATGGTTTAATGGCCCTTGTTATTTGTCCTGATTGTCATTTTTGGCCCCACACTCCTCCCACCCTCCCACCCCCTAGCCTTTTCTGAGGTACATTGAGTATTTGTTGCATGTCAGTCTGAACCAGGAGCTGTTTCCTGCTTGTTAGTTTTCCTCTGATTTCTGTTCTGACATATTTTTTTATTATTTTATTTTATTTTATTTTATTTTATTTTATTTTATTTTATTTTATTTTATTTTATTTTATTTTATTTTATTTTATTTCCGTGCTAGCAGTCAGGCTCTGTTCCTGTTCAGGTGCAGTTGTGTGTCCTTCCAGCACATACTGCTCTCGTTAAAAAAATTCCCCCAGTTGCTAATATACCTAAGTCCCTTCCCACCTACACTGTTTTCTTGTCCTTGGAGGCTTGGGATCTCTTGGAAATTGGAAAGTATCTTTTTATACTATAGTTACAGAATACAGTGAAAACAAGAGAAAGATCAAGTATTTTCTGCCTTCAGAGCTACCCATGAATCTTGGATTCAGCAGACAAAGAAATGAGGGGATGGCTGAACATTGTCCTGGTGTTTTAGGTGCTAACCATAGTTTGTATCAGTCCTGAGAGACAAGGTGTAAGGTGGCACAGGCTCCAGAACAGGTATCAAATGTATTTCTGCCAGAGTAATGAAGAAATCCATAATGTGAAAGGTATTATGCATTATAGGCAAAGTGGGACCAAAGAACAGCAATGAATTGAGAGCAATGGGGAAAAAGAGGTGTGATTGCTGTGTGGCATAAGGAATAGTAAGGTCCACTGGTGCATGACAGAGCTCAGGGTGAGCCCTCAAATGGGAGGGTGTTTTCTCTACTGAATTGCATCAAACATGTACAAAAAGCACAACAGAAAATTTATTTATCGTACTTGAATAAAGCACCAGAGGTAGAGAAAGGATTTTCATTGTCTTTGATCATACCTTCATCTGCAGACCATGTTCATTTTAATGTGTGATCATTTGATGAAATGGACATAAATGTATTTTGGTATTTGTTTTCTAATCTTGAAAAGTAATCTGTTCTGTGTTTCTGCACAATAAAGTGATACTCAAAATCTTAAAATTGATGTAATTTTAAGTAATATAGAAGGGGTTTACTGGGGGGCCCAGGTATGTCCCACAGCATTTTTTTGATTGATGGTGTATCATCTAGTTTGTAAATGACTGCAGTAAACTTTGAATGTATTTAATACTCCCATGCTTATAGAGAAAGTAGTAATGCCACCCTTTATATCAAAAATCAGACAAACTTCCAGGAATTATTTTGCTGTTATGTTAGCAAAATAAAACATAAAAGACCAAAAAGGATGCCTCAAGGATAGTTCAAAATGTTGAAGGCATTACTTCTCAGGAAACTTAACCGTAAATAATGTTAAATGATTTCTTCTTTTCTTGTCAACAGGAAGATTCAGCTGACTGCGGTGGTGCCTCTGGTCTGAGTCCATCACTGTGGTCTATGGTAGGAATTCAGTTGGTCCTGCTTTGGCTGTTATCTGGCAGCAGACACTGCCAGTTATGACCTTGCTAAACCAAAACCTGCATAACTTAATCAAGATCCGGCCAAAACGATAGCCTCAGTTTCATTTTAAAAGGGGTCAGCTATTCAGACTGCAGCAGAACATCAGTGCTCGTGTCTGGTTATCACTCATTGTGAGACTCATCAAGGCACCCACAGTGGCTGCATGTTGGAGTGTCAGATCCTTAAACATGTGTGAATGCTGCATCATCTATGCCATCCAAACAGACTTCTGTATGTGCTCCATTGGGGAAATCTAAGATTTTTTGTTTGTTTGTTTGTTGTTGTAATCCTGATGATTTCATGGTAAAAGGGCTCCCCTAACAATAGCTTATGTATATGATTTTAATTTCTTTTAAGCTTTGGATATCTTGAAGATTTATATTCTTTTACATGAACAGTTATTTAAAAACAAAATTTAAAAAAAAAAAAAAAGGAAAAAGGAAATGTTCTCCCCAATATACATTACTAGCACCATGATGGCTGTTTTGAACATTAGTTTTGTCCAAACTAATGTAGTAAAATGAAAATATTAGCCAGTCTTCATCAGAAGTTCAACATGACTGAAATGTTTAATGATGAGTGGTTTATTCTTCCAAAATGAATCATGCAGCCAGCTAAGTTTTGTTAGGTTGATAAATTGTATGTGGGAAGAAAGGAAGGGAGGAAAGTACTGTGTTTTAAAATGCAAAGGTGCTGGACAGTTTAACTATAAGGTTATTTTCATCTTAAGCTTGGTGTCATCTTCTATCAGAAAAAAATATTAATTTACCTGTAACATTCACCTTTTCACAACGCAGTTACATACGAAGCTAGTAGAAATCTTCAAAGGCTGAAACAAAAATGCTTGTTAATAAAAAAATGTCTTTGTGATATTTGAACGTTGGTTTCCAAGGGTATGTTGCATGATGATGATGCTATGTTATTGTTTTTCAGTTTGTTTTCTTTGATGGTAGAGTATAGATCATTGAAAAGGTAACTGAGTGATTCTTTTATTGTGTGAGAAACTGAGCATTGCAATGTGTTGCAATCAAATGATATTAAATTATATTATGAAACAGAGCTCTGAATATACTGTGCAATGAAAAAGCTGAGATAATGGGGTAAATATAGCTATCGTAACAAAAGGGTTGAGTTGGATTTTTTACGGAACAGTGATCTCACATGAAAATCTGTGTACAGATATTTTAAGTATATAAAAATGAGATTTAATGCATTTATTTTTGGAAGTATATGTTCTCTAAGGTTCATATCAGGTTCCCCCTTTGTGTCCTTCATAAAAACCACTTATAATATTAAAATACTGCTGTTGCTATTTATTATTGAAAATAGCATGTTTAACAGCAAAATGTCCTGGTTGCTGTGATTAGAAAAAAATATAAACAAAAGGGGAGCCTTGATTCTCTATGTATGCACATTGATACTTGATTGTGAATAATAACTTTAGAAGTTGTTTTTATACAACCTCATTGGTGATACAGATTGGTGCAGTAAATTACAATATTACAGTGTAGCATAGTGTTGATGCAAAATATGATTTGCGCTTTTCTTTTTCTAGTTTTTAAATCTAAACGGTATGGCAAGACAGCTAAACCAATGAATGTGCAACTGCTGGTATTGTACAGTTCTGCTAACAACTGCAATATGCAAATATTAACATGGCACAATACACTAGCTCTTTAAAAAAAGATAAGAGAATGCAAAGCATTGGTATGTATATGCTGGCAATTGATTGATTTAATTTTAATCATGCCAAAAGCTTAAAAACATGATTGGGCATGCATTAATATCCTGTGAAAACTGAAGAAGCTACTCAAAGCCATGGCACGGCTTGAATGATGAGATGTCTGCTATAGTCGTACTCATGGCTGGTTCATCACTTCTCATGTACCTTGGCTCCAGCTATGTATTTTCTCATGTTTGGGAATACAGTGAGTGAAAAAAAATCCTGACCTTTTGTTCAGTGATCAGATTTAGTTCTTTAAAAAAAAAACATCTCTAATAATGGCATGGGGTTAAAAGTACGATTAGCTGTATTGGATGACTTCAAGTCCTCCTCAGGGAAGGTGAGCTAATGTTGATAATATGGATGAAGATAGACTTGGAGCTCTTCCTTTCAGTCATATTGCTGTACTTCACCCTATCACCAGTTATCATCTGTTACAAAAATTGGTTCAATTGTTTCTAATCCCAAGACTGCATCCTGTATTTTTCCTTAACATGATCAATTGACATTTTATGGGAGGAACAAGCTTTGTAGGAATAGGCCAATACTTACTGCATTCATAGCTTTTCCTCTAAAGTTACTTAAAATGTACTTTTTTTTTTCCATTTTGCTTTTTTAATTTCTTGAAAGATTGTCAGTATATTAAGTTCTCTATAGTTTCCACTTAGCTTCCCAAAAGAAACCCTTCATGGACAAGTTACACTATTTAACATTTTAAAACACTCTGCTGATGCTGATAGGGCATATTTGGAGTTGCTTATTAAGCATTGATTAGAATCTGTAGGCAGAAGGTGAGAAGGCACAAAGTCATGCTGCCATGGAAAATGCCCATGGCTTTTGCTCTCATCCCATTTCCCTTAGAGTGCTCAGATGCAAAAAGAGAGAGAAGCCTTTGCCATGCAGGCACATAGACTTCTTGGGTGATCCAAGAGGGAAATGTCCTTTTTTCCTCTCCTCTGCCCCTCTATATGACCTGAAGAAACATGTGTCTGTAGAAACACTTAGCCTTCCAGTCACTATACCCATCTGATTAAAAAATCAGGATCTGGCTCTCTGTCCCCATAGAAATCAATACTTTAAAAAGTATTGAGTATTTTAAATACTTTAAAATTGGTAAAGATTTTTTTTTTAATCCTCTACCTTGCTACCTGTGAATTGCAAAACGCAGATAGAAAATGCAGTGTGAATTTTAGCTATCTCGAAATGTAAATACTAGTCTAATGCAAATAATTCCCATGAATAAATAAAAATTCTCATGCAGAAGGGTATCTCTATTCTCACACAATGTGGCATAGTAGTCTTCTCTAGTCTTTGAAAGAAGAAACTTGATCTTAGGCTTTAAAAAGAGATATTTGGAAATTACAAGATACTTAAAAAAGTTGTAAGCCAGATAAAAAGCTCTGTTAATGTTTGCTCACATCCTTTAAATAACATCAAGGGAACTGTTGGGATTGGTTCAGTTTACACAGAAGTCATGCAGCATATTGTATGTCTGACAAATATCCACCATTAAAGTTGTTGGAGCATGGTACTGTGCAAAATGTGATTTGAGGACGTAACATGAAAGGTTTCTTTCTAATTTTTCATTTAAACAACCAGCATTACTGCCAAAACACTTACCGTGGTCCATATTTGTAACAAGTTTTTAACATAACATAGCAGGTTTGATTGACAAGATTTTTAGGTCCTGTACCTTTAAGACTTTAGTATTTTTCATGTTTTTAATGCTTGAGGCTTTACTGCTTAACTTGACAAAAACAAGTGTTGCTGCCATTTGTAAGTATTCCTACAATATTCCTTTTACTAACTTAAAAACTGGCCTTACTGGTTTCAAATAGGCAGTATCCCTTTTAAGTGACCTTTGCAACCTAAGTGTTACTTGCTGTGGTTGAGAGTTTTTTTGGTGTCACTGAAGAGACATTAAGACCTTTTGTTCCCATTAACCCATAAGCTCAGAAAACATGCTTAGTAAGACCTAATTCCAAAACACCACCTCAGTCCCACTGATCCTTAAAATTCAGAACACTGGTTATTAAAAAATATATTAATGCATACAAGTCACTGCAATTCACTCGGGTGTTTTATGTTGACTGAAGGTGAAATCTTAGTAACTCCTTCCTTAAGAGAAATTTTACCCTAGCTTCATCAGACATCCAGGCCTTCAGAAAAGGCCAGATTTATTATTATTTCATTCATACCACAATGTTAATATTGTTAATACTCATTGTACACTATTGTAAAAAGATTAAAGTGTCTGAAAAATATTCAAGAGTTTTGAAAAGTTAGCCTCACCCTCTTCCCAGCTACTTGCATCTGTCCTGTTTATGGTTTAAAGGAAAAACATCAACTTGAAGATATATTTCACTGAGGCTAAAGGGATACTGTCTTGTTCAGATGCCATGAAATTGCGATTGTGATCTGACAAAGCTGTCTTCTCTTCTCGTGTTGTATGGAATGTCTGGATCATGCTTTCTGGGATATTTTTATTGAAATGCTCAGTGTGCGTTTCTGCAAAAAAAGGACTTGGTTGCTCATATGAGGCAAGCAGGTCTTTCTCCCTTTTCTTGTGTTCTCTTGACACTTTTGTGGAACTTGACAAGCCTGGAAAAAATTAATTTTTTTGTAAAAATTTGTACAATAATGATATAAAAAGTTTATAATCCTAGAACTGTTGTGTTAATTATCGTGCAAAAACAGTATATTCAGAATAAAAGTTTATCATTTAAAATCAACAACTATTTTGATTGTTCACTCTATATAATTAAAACATGTAAATAAGAGCCTACATTATTTGCTATGTAATACTTCTGAATTTCCTATCAAATTGAACCCAAGTGTCTGGAGAGAGTGAGACAGTGACTTAACAGAGTTCTTCATGGGGTTCAGAAAATGATGTGCAGCAAACCCTCATTTCTGTTTCATTTGTGACTGAAAATTTCAAATAAAGTGGAAAAAAAATCTAACCAATGAGAACTGAGAGTCTGCAAAGCTCTCACTAAAATAAAAATCTGCAAAGCATCTGAAGTACCCCTGTTGTCCTGAAACAATTACGTTTGGAAGGGTTGGCATTTACTAACTTGTAAACACTGATGAAGTCCAAGGGTTCATTCACATGGAGAAGCAGAATAAAATCAGATGTCTCTGATGGTCCTGCCCAAGTTGTTGCCCTACTTCTAACCAAGATTGCTGTGTGATTTATGAGTCAGCTTCTGAGCTGCTGCTATTCTTAGCTAAGCATTATATTCAAAGTGGTTCTGTATACCTTAAACAAGCTTGGGGTGTTCAGGAGGTGCTTTACTGTGTTTTCAGACTTCGTACAGTGGCACTGGAGATCTCTGTCAGGCGGGGCAGAAACTGCAAGTGGCAACTGCTTTAGAAGCCTGACTTTAATCCTTGACTGCACATGTGCCACAGCCCAGAGAGAATGGTAGTTGTAAAATTCTGATGGATTTATGGAATCCCTGAGGAGTAGATAAGAAAATAAGAAAACAAATACAGATTCTAATGCTGCACAGTAACAGATCACCCATGTGGAAATGCTACAAGGCAGTGAATGACTGTGCATCAACATCCAGAGATTACTGGCCTCAACTAGATTAAACATTGCTTCCTAACTACATGATTATCCCCACATGCTGAACTCACTGTATCTGTATTCTGACTACCATTGAGAAGTAGATATAATTAAACCCCCCAAATCTCTTCCTGGTACACTTTTAGTTTAAATTCTGTATTACAATACACTAGTCATTAAGAACAGGAATTGACACTCTTCAAATACACAAGGTTTCTCCCCCACACTTCTGGAACTTACAAGCATCTTTAACTTCATTAATTTGATATGGGAATGGCTGCACTGCAGCTACTGAATATTCTATATTCATCCCTTGTGCAAATCAAACCAGAATGCACTTGGCCTGTCATATTGTATTATTTTGAGAGCTGACTTCACACTGTCCAATGTAGCTCTGTTGCAACTAACCATCTCCAGAAATCAAGACATTATATAACATGGATGTTATAAAAACACTGTCACATCTATTAGTCCAGTGCTCCTTTTAATGCTTGACTGATCTAAATGCCCACTCTAAATGGTACAACATTTTCTCTGCCTGTTGCAAAAGACCTTGGGAACAATGTCCCTCTTTCTAGTAGTCTCTTAGGAACTTTTGTTCCCAAAATGTATATGGGGGGAGGAGGGAAAGAAAATTATTTTTTTCAGGAGAATTATTTAATCTAAATTCTAACTGTATTTCTTCTAAATGTTTTATACATATAATAATTTGTCTCTTTTTCTGATTGAGAATATCATTCTCAGGAGCTGACCTTTCATTTTAAAACCATGTTCAGAAACGCAGACATATTTGAGTGATGTCTCCCCTTTTAGTAGAACATCCACACCACTCTTTCTTTTGGGGTTTTGAACCTCTTTTTTTTTTCCTCTGGATCTTACAAATATTTTCTTGGCTAGATCTCCAGGGCACAACCTGTATTGTGTAAACAAATGGGTTTAACTTGATAATAAGTGTTTCCCTCAATAAACATGTTTGTGATTTGTCTCACCGTTGTCAATTACTCATCAGTTAGCAGAGTTTAAGAGCTACCTACACATAGTGCTGGATCTAGCCGGGCTTTCACCATCTACCTTTTGGATTGGAAGGTGAATTCTTAAAAAAGATTTTCCTACTGCTATTTTAGTTGTATATTTTTTCAAAGAGAGGAATTATCACATTAAGTGAAAGCAACATCTGCTACTTTATCCATTACTTTCATGTTTGTTTGGTTGTTTTAGCAGGTCCTTAGTGCTCTAGTGTCTGACAGCTGTTTTGAGAAGGAAATGTGAAATATAGGACTTTAGTGGTATTCGCTCTTCCTTTTCAAGAAAATCTTTGAATTATGTTTTTTCAACCACTGAATTAGTTATTTCATAAACAAAATAAAACACGTGGAGTTAGAAATGTAATCTCAGAATTTCCATTTTAACTTCTGTGGCTGTAACTCAGATGCTTTTTGCAACCCAGAGTCCAGTGATCTCAGCCTCCATTCTGTGGCTTCATTATTTTTAAAAGATAAATTTTTTGAGCATTGTAATACACACACTATGGAAAGGGTAATTAACATTCTTGGAACACTGACTAATAGGAGAATGTTTTGGTATGTGTGGTTAGTGTGTATTATTCCTGTAAGTTATTTTGAGAGTTCAAGCAGTTACTGCACACTATGGTATGCGTTAGTCAGTTTGCCATGTAAGCTCCAGTATCTTCAGAAATTAATTAGCTCTAAGAGCAAATTGCAGACACTATAGGTGTTCTTTGCCTAGAACGATACTGTAATACCTAATTTCAAGTGGCCTGGAAATTAGGAGCATTCTTCTGTCCTGCTAGCCTGTAGTCTGCACAAAAAAAAGGAGAAATACAGTAGGATTTGCTTTTGACATCTTTTAGGAATTCCAGTCTGGGAAATAACAGGGAAACTTTGAGATCCTGGAGCTAAATCGTATGCAGTGGGATTCACTAGGTGAGCACTAGATGTCTGTGTTCCTAGAAACAGTGGAGATCCATGCCATATAGACACAGAGGAGGAAGAACTATTCTGATGACCAGCCACTGGAGATGTTCTTGCAGTTGCATTTGCATATACAGCCTTTCTATTGAAACTGAGGCTGGTGCTGGATCTACAGAAAGACAGACCAAGTAATGTAGACATATTAATTCAAAACTTGAATCTTCTGGTTTGCAATATCAAGCTTGTTCCTAGAATCACGTTCTGGGCTTAGTAAAGTCCATCTAAGGCAAGGCAGATGTGAAATCCAGGCTCTCAGCTACTGGAGAATGATACAGACTAATGTCTGCATTAGCAGCAATTGCTGTGCAGACATAATGGAAGAAATGCCAAATTCCAGGTTCTGAGAGGAGCTTGTTTGTTGACTGTGGTTGGAGCACAGTCTGCGCCAACACTGAATTCCTTCCAAAGTGGAGAGGAGGTGGTGGTGGTGAAGGGGATGTTAGTCATCCTTTTCATCATATGCTTCCACTTACAGTACTGGTCTCAAAAATGTAAAGTCTAATCTTTCTTTTTCCTGAGGATATCCCTGGGAGAGGGAATCTGAGGTAGAAATGAAGTCTAAGCCTGTAGGTTAGATGGCTACCTGGAATGGTCTTGTCATCAGGCTGTTGAAGAAATATCTACAATAAAGAGAAGAGCAACCAGCTCTAGGATTTCCTTTTGCTTTTTAAATTTTATTTTGCTCTATTTTTAAGCAATTGCAATTTCATTATGAAATGAGAAGAAATGAAGAGGTTGGTAGACCTCAAAGATCTAGAGAGTACTTAGGTGCTATGATTTGGGATTCTGAAATTAGGAAATACTTCTGGGACATTCCTGAAAATGGTATTTTTCTCATCAATCACTTGAGTTTTCTTTTTCTGATTTTTTAATATATATGCCCAGTTCTAATCTAGCAAGTGTCATGCTTTAAAAAAAAAAAAAAAAAAAACCAAAAAACAAAAAACAAAACAAAACAAAAAAAAAAAAAAAAACAAACAAAAAACCCCCCAATTTTCAGTGAATGGAAAATCTCCCCATCTACAAGCAAACCAACTGGGTTTAAACCTAAGAAGGAGGAAATAGTCATGAGCCTCAGCTTTAGTTTGTAGACTGTTTTATGACTTGGAAAATTTGTTGCTTGTTGATTCAGCCAAAAATTCCATAACTACTTGTGATCGTATCCAACATTGCATAAACCTGTAGCTGAGGCAGGAGCATGAAAGAACAGTGGTGAGAGATTGCTTGTATTTCAGCTGAACATTGCTGTAACTTTCAACTCTCACTACAGTTGCTAAAGTTTCCTTTTCTCAAACCTGACTTGCTGTGCAACCAGAATTGTGAGAGTAACATGGCCAAGAGAAAAGTAAGTTGTAACTATGACGTCCTGTAGAGAGGGCATATCTGGCAACAAAATAGTGCCTCCTGCTCTCCCCAGGCTGCATCCACCAGGCTGAGGTAAATGCCAGGCAATGCCAGCACTGCCTGGTAATTCCCTAGGAGTGCTGGGAAGAGCTGTGCACCTAAGTGGAACAAATTGGTGTATGTGTTTCTCTGTCTCCTTCTATTAACAACAGGAAATTCAACAAGCTACAAAATATCTGAGTTTTCAGATGCCTAAAATGTCACTGAGAAAAAACTCCTAGAATAGCTTCCAAACGCTTCCACACCTCTGGAGGAATTTAGGTGTTAAACTAAGATTTTGAGGTATTAAATTTTAGGGGAAAACATGCACATGGACATAAATATTTCTATGCCTTTTAGTTACTCCCCATGGGCTTCTAGAAACCTGCCAGTGTGCTTTGCTTTCCAAGGTCAAAAAGCCCCACTGTGCTTTTCTCTGGCAGATGACATCAGTAGAATTGTGCTTTAAAGCAGCTTGCATGTAACGCCTCCTTTGCAGAGCATGAAGGAGAACCTACACTGTGATATTTGATCTTTTAGAATCTCTAGTTGACTGAAATGTCTTAAATAGAAAATGGTCTTGTTCTGAATGAAAACCTATCTTGGGCACTTCACAGATAGGCACCTTTATTGCTTCCAGAAGAAGTTATCTCATGTAAATGGATATTCTGTTACTAGAGAATTTTTGTTATATATATATTTAATATCTTTAATAGCCATTAAAAAATAACAGAACAGTGTGGAATGCTGTATTTTATAGCTCAGCTGTATTCACCCTGTTCTAACTAACCCTGGACTACCTTCACCATAGCTGAGGCCTCCAATTCAGCTGATTTACACACTCCAATGGATCCCAGAATGAAGTTCCAAAACAGTGCAGATGATGTTGGCAGTGATAACAGTGGAATAACTTTGTTGTTTGTTTTTCTTTTTTTTCCCCCACTAAACACACCCACCCACCCACACAGAACCCCCAGATAATAAAACCTTTATTAGGAAACACAGTATTTGTCATTGCTTCATATTAGTATCCTTCTGCACTGTGGTTTTTGTTTTCTTGGGTTTTTTTCCCCCAAAGTTTATGAGTTGTGTGTAATGAACCTGTATCAAAACAAAGCCTAGCTCCTATTTTTAAGTGCAACATGAAATGAGGGCTATACTGGACATAGCTTTCTTTAATAGTTACAGATTCTTTTAACTGTAAGGAATTTAATAGATATAGCTTTATAGCTTTTCAGACATAGCTTTTTCTTGGTAAAATTAAATTCACATTTGCTGAACCAAACAGCTAATTTAAATTCTGAGCAAATCAGAAACACAAAGTCATTCAGTCAGCAGTATATTGCTCTCTCTATATATATATTTCAGACTCCACAACTACCTAACTACCTGAAAGCAGGTTGTACTAAGGTGGGAGTTGGTCACTTCCACATAGTAGCAAGCGACAGAAGGAGCAAAAATGGTCTCAAGTTGAACCAGAGGAGGTTGAGACTCAGTAATAGCAAAAGTTTCTTCATTGAAAAGGTTATCAAGCTTTGGAACAGGCTGCCCAGGGAAGTGTTTGAGTCACCATCCCTGGAGGTATGACTGACACGTGGAAGAGGCACTTGGGAATATGGTTTAGTGGTGAACATGGAGGTGCTGGGTTTACGGTCAGACTTAAGGATGTTAGAGGTCTTTCCCAACCTTAAAAATTCTATAATTCTGTATCAGTGAGGTTATATTTAAACTGTAGGTAGAGACTCAATTTCTTGTTAGAATGTTGCTTGTGATAGATGAACTGTCTACTTAAAGGTCCGTTTGTCCAAAGTTAAAAACCTTAAAATTGTCCTGTACTGTTGTTTTGGTGTATTTTTCTGATACTGTTGTGCATCAAGACTGCCCAACATTTCCCTTTCAGAGCAGAAACTGAAAGAAGGAATTGAAGGATTAACCACTTCTGGAAAGCAGATATACTTTATTAAAGATAATAACCACTCCTTGGGAACATCTTAACCAGATTAGAAAAAGATAGCTGCTATTTCCCTGGGCTAATGGCAGCAAGAACCATCTAAGTATATAAAGCTATGAGATGCCAGACTCTGTGTGGATGATGCATAGTGTGTAGTGCACAAGCAGCGACTCTTGAGGTTCTTGCTCATATCCAGTGAGGTTGTCAACCATAGGATCCATTGTGTCATTAGGACAGTGGTAATTGTTCTTTGCCTCCTGCATACCTGACTCATTTCTCCTCCTTCCCAGTCCATGCAGGCTCCTTGCTGACTTTAACCCCTGTGCTCAGCAGGGCAGCTCAGGCAGTGCTGCTTGCAGTGACTGCAGGCATCTCAAATATTTCTGCACATCAACACACAGCAGAGCTACCCTCAGCCTCTGCATCTGAAGGCATTGCTCACCACTGGTCACAAGAAAACCTGACATATTTATAATTAAAGCCACAATAATAAAATTTTAAAGTGTGTCTAGAGTGTCTGGATATAGTTTTGCACAGAGCAATGGAATCTTTGGCCATTCCAGGCCTTTTGGAAACATTGGGTGGCCTGAAATCACTCTGTTTAGCTATTACTTATGTAAAAATGATGAACTTCATGACAGCATCTGTTACTAGCCCAGAGGTTGTAGATGTCCAGCTTGCATTTATATGAAATAGAACCAGATGCAGACTGTAAAATAATCTGAATATTTTTAGGTGACTTCACTGTTATTTTGTCTCATATTTTCTTACAATTCATGATTAATATTTTTAAAGGTGATTTATCTTTCATCTTGGGTTCCATTGTTGTTGACTTAACCTTAAGAAAGCATGACAGAGCTTGAGAAGGAAGACCATTTTCTGAATGCAATTTTAAAAATATATTTCAATTAGTAAAAGATGAATTAAATTCTGTACAGTTATAAATTATGGATATTAGAAGAAAATTATGTGTTCTTTTTTCTTATTTTTTGTCCTCCCATGCAGGGCAAAGCTGAAGAATTTTTGTCTTTTTATTATACTGCTGTGGATGATAAAACTATACCAAAGACACTAACAACTGATTGTCTTCTTGACTCAACAACTGTGACTGAGAGTTACAATATATGTAGGAGGCTGTCTTTTTCCATCTTTTGTATTACTAATATTAGTTATAACAATTAAAGGACACAAGTCTCATTTTTATTTCTGATTGAAAAAATTCAAAAAGCATTTGTTCTGAAAGTAGAAATGGTATTTATGGAAAAGCTTTCTGAGGTTTTTTCTAGTAGGACCATCTGGTTGCTCCACCAAACAATTCTTGCAGTCTATTGTCTGAAAGTCAAAGAACTGAAGTACTTGATTTAATTTAGCACTTGTTTTACTGTATTGCTGGGAGCAACATTGTGGATGCATGAAGCCAAGTATGTGTTTAATCACTTTCACTGAATAAAAGTATTTAACAGCTAATATATTGCTGTCTACAGTGGGGGTTCTTTTACGTCCCTTTTTGAAACTACTTTATGCTTGAGATATGTCAGCTAATTTTGTATTTACTACTTCTTTGAGGGTTCCATTTTGCTTAAAAAAAAATAAAAAATACTGGGTTTAAGAATGATACCTTAAAGTCTCAAAATAAGCAATTGCAATTTTCCTCATTAAAAAAAAAAAAAGTGTTCTTTGTGAGAGTCTTTGAAGTTATTTTAACAAATGGCAATATTATCAGTAAACACCTATTTGAATCTCTATGATATCACATCTCAGGACTTATGTGGCACTTGGTGACACAACCAACCTTCAAAAGGAAATAACTACTAAAGTTGTGATGAAACATTGTGAACTTTGTTCTTTGTAACAATTCCATATTCCCTATTACAAAGATTGTAAAGAAAATACTCCAGTCATATTCCTCTCACATTCTAAAGCTAATCATTTGTCTCTAATACTTCTGAGGAAATAAATGTATTTTATTTTGCATGAAGTACAAAGGTCTGATGCAATCCACAAGTGAAGCCTGACAAATAATTTTTGAAATTAGAGTTCAGTGTAAGGAAAGCCGAAGACATATCCAGCAACTCTGCTTTCATGTTTGTGACTTGCTAGATAAAGGCTATGAAATAACTCTTTCAGGTTTTTTGTTAGTTTGTTTTTTGAAAAGAGACTGTTACAAAACTACACAGTAAAATTCTCTACTCTGAGGCTGGTGAGGCACTGGAACAGATTACCAGGAGAAGTTGTGGGTGCCCCAGTCCTGCAAGTGTTCAAGGCCAGGTTGGACTGGGCTCTAAGCAACCTGGTCTCGTGGAAAGTGTCCCTGCTTAATGCAAGGGGTTTGGAACTAGAAGATCTTTATGGTCCCTTCCAACCCAAGCCACTCTATGATTCCTAACAGTTCAGTTGCAATACAGCCCGTGAGGTTAATTTGCAGGTAAAGATCTGCCCCACTCTCTGTGTGAGCCCATGAACGATTCCTGGGTATGCACACTCAGCCCCTGCTCACCCAACACCTTGTACCACTGAGAGGAGCCTTGGGTGAGTGAAGCTGCTGGTCCCACACCTCAACTGTGGCTGTGGGCAATGAATGAATGACATAAGGGACACCTGGGCTTTATGGCTTATTACATCCACACTGACAACTCACAACTGAAGTCCAGTTCTACAAAAGTGTTTGAAGTCTTTTCTTAAGAGTATATCCCTACTGCATAAGTGGGTCTGTGCTTTATTTCTATTTAGGGGGAGTCAGTATGTCATGTTCAGTATTAAGAGTTCACTTCCCCTAAAAAGACTAAGCAGTACTTATGTGAAAAAGGCAAACTTTGATCTCTCAGATCCTCCATTTTTTTTTTCTCTCTAATTGTGAAAAAACCTCTAAGTAAAGTCTTAGGTTTAATTTTTATACTTGAACAAGGAAGAGTACTGCACCTCTGGAAGAATAACCTCAACTAGCAGTATAGGTTGGGCAGTATAGAGGGAAGTTTAACAAAGAAAGAGTGGGAGTCTTGGTGGATGACAAGTTGACTATGGGCTGGCAGTGTGCCCTGGGAGCCAGGAGGGGCAATGGTATCCTAGGGTGTATCAGAAAGAGTGCTGTCAGCAGGTCAAGGGAGGTGATCCTCCCCTTCTACTCAGTCCTATATCCTCAGGCCACATCTGGTGTGTTGTGTCCAACTTTTTGCTCCTGAGTGCAAGAAAGACAAGGAGCTACTGGAGTTGGTCCAGTGGAGGGCCAGAAAGATGATTAGGGGTCTGGAGCATCTGTCTTATAAGTGAGCTGGGCCTGTTCAGTCTAGAGAAAAGGAAACTGAGAGAGGCTCTCATCAATGCCTATAAATATCTCAAAGGAAGGTGCCAAGAGGATAGTGCCAGACCCTTTGGTGGTGCCCAGTGACAGCATGAGGACTAATGGCCATAAACTGAAACACAAGAAATTCCACTTCAATGTGAGGAAGAATTTCTTTACATTGTAGGTTGCAGAGCACTGGAACAAGCTGCCCAGGAAGGTCATGGACTTTCCCTATCTGGAGACATTCCAAACCCACCTGGATGCATTCCTGTGTCACCTGCTGCAGATGACCCTGTCTTGGCAGAGGGATTGGATGGGATGATCTTCAGAGGGTTGGTCCCTTCCAACCCTAACAATTATGTGATTCTGCGATTCATATCTGAATGTTAATTCTGTCATTCTTACAGAAATCTAATTGTTTGGAAAGCTCAGGACACATTCAGGTGAAAGAATAACCAAAATGACCTCTAATCCCTCAGCTTTCTTGGGAGCTGGGGAGAAGCTTGAAAGGATAGATATGGGTATGCCTTTTAAGAGCATCAGATTTTAGAGTTGCTAATTGCTCGTGATATCAGAGCACGTCATACCACCACCTTACCAGGGAAGACAATTCTGTTTCATAAATGAAAATTATCACATTCATAAATAAGAAATTTAGTGTTAAATCACTATTGAACAGAATCACTACAGAATAATACCAGGCACAATTGTTTTAATGACAATTTATCAGCTGAAAAAACTCATATATTAAACTTGAAAACACATTTGGGCCTTTATAGTCTATTGTTGATGCAAATCGGTAGGCCCAGTTACTTAGGCTAAATTAATTTTCACACTGAGTGCTAATTGCATTACTTTAGTCCAGTAAAAGCCAAGTGGGTTTTTTATTTTTAAAAAATATCAGGTAAGTTTGAGATTCCTATTTTTCTCTGAAGAAAAGCTTAAATAAAAATAAAAGAAAGCTGAACTTACCAGACCCCTGGTGCAAGTTTATAAAATCAAGGAATATTGAGAGATATACAAAATAGACAAAAATTGAAGAAGTTATTTTAGATGATGGAAGGGGCTTGTTTTCTTTCTCCCTCTTCCCCACCCCCCCCCTCCCCCCTCCCTTATTCCCCACTCCTTCATGCACCTGCACATTTTACACTGTTTTTTAAACAGATGTGTTTGGTAGTTTAAGTGATTCCTGACACAAAAACATATGCCCTAGCAATCACTAGAAACTGTATGCTGTTTGGTGACTCATGAAGCTTCTCAGAACAATTTTTAGCAAATAAATTAATACATTTCAAAACCACAGAGCAGCATTTACAGTCAGTACTAGGAAGATGAATGTGGGGTAATGTAAGACATATGTGACTTCTTTTTTTATTGGTGACTTTTTTTTACCAAGACCTATGAAAAAGGGTTAACGATAGATTTTTTTTACTCATATCTGTGCTGAACTTCACAAATTGGCTTGGCCTCCATGCAAAATCATAGGCATAAAGTGGACAGAGGCTTTCTTTAAAGTGCAAGGAAAACAAAAATATGAGACAGAAACAAGAATTTCATAACAATATACAAATAAATAAAGGATATATGAGATCAGTATCTTGCAAGCTTAGGGCACAAGCATCTCGTGTGAGCTGTCTTGCTGACTTCGGTGGAAAGCTTGTGTCATTTGTTGAATTATCTAAACAAGAAGTCTTGTATTAGACACAGGAATAGCTTGAAAGTATGTAATTTTCTTCTTTCTCTTTGAGAAATGCATGTTATTGCATAAGAGAAATTGAGGTTGAATTTAAGGTCAGAGCATTCCCCCCTTCTTAAACATTCATGCACTGACATACTACTACTAATAATGATTTAATGAAATGAAACTCTTATTTCAGGTATCTGCATTTTATCCTTCCTTTGGTAAATACTCCATGCATTCTCTTGCAAATGCCAGAGCGCAGTAAAATGTGGCATCAGGTATCTCATCAGTTTGGAAATGCAGTGTTTTAAACCTCAGTTTTTTGATATTCTGCTTGTGGTGAAATAACAGAGTCAAAATGTTCATACTCAACATGAGCACTTCAGGGTGTCTCCTGTCTTCTCACAGAAGTCACCTAAGATCAGGATGAGCTTTGGTGCTCACTGTTTCCAACACACACACTAGAGGAAAAGGGCCATTCTTTGTTAAGTATAAGGAAAAAGCCAAAAGTAAACTAAAGCTATCATTAAACAAACCAAAAGCCCAACATGATATTGTGTTATTAAAGCCAGAAAGGACTGTGGTAACAGAGTTATGAATCTATAATCACTTATCTGGATGGACATCTTTTCAGAAGGAAAGTTAGTGCTAGTTTGTTAGATGATGGTCCTGATGGAAGCAATCTACCTCTTGGGGGATTTGTTGATTCCTTCACCTCCCTTCTTGTCTTCCCAGGCCAGGCTGTAACTTCTGCCTTTCTTGGTTAAGACCTAATTTGTATTAGATAACTTAGGGAAATGTTGTATAGGGACAATCTTCACTTTCCAGTCCTGTCGTGAGAATTTCTCCTGTTGACAGAGGAAATCAAGCCCATATATGTATGTATGCATGTAAAAAAGTTTTTATTATCCTTGCTAGCTCAGTGCTTTATAGTGCTTTTTTTCAAAATAATATGAAATGTTTAAGCTAACCTGTGCAAATTTAAAATGTTAATTTTTTTCTTCAGTTTTGGATAAGAACTTTGTCTCCTGCCTTACTTATATCTATGCTGACAGATTTATGGCATCACTGCTATGTTTTCCAAACTATAGCAGTATAGACAACTGCTCCTAGCAGCAGAAAAGTACTTAGAAATGACAGGTGTGGGATTTGTGAATGGCTGAGTTATCATGATCCATTACCAACAAGAAGAAGTCAGAGTTTGTTAGATGATACTTTGCCCATAACATCACTAACTTCTGCAGATTCATAAAACCACCTTTTATCACTGTGGTTTTTGCTGGAGAGGTTGCTATAGGGTGCTATAGGGTATATCAGAAGAGGACTACCACATGCAGATTATAAAGAAGGAAAACTGCTCCCTGCAGGTCATACCCTCTCTGTAACCAGAATGCCATCTGTGTAGAGCACCAGAGGAGATCTCAGTCCCTTCAGCATTCTCCTAATATAACACAAATCATTGCAGTGTTGCAGTAGGTCACAGTTAGTCTGGGGCTCATGACCACAAACATTTTGCTCTTATAATTGTGGTGAATAGGAAGTAGGACTTCAATGGCAAGACTAGCTCAGGCAAAAAGCTTGCACAGTAAAACAAGTAATAAAAAAATCTGAGATGAGAGGCAAATCTCCCCAAGCTGATAGCTATGGCTCACCACAGGCTATGGCCTTGGCTGAAGATACACCTCCACTGAGGACGGTGGATAGAGCTATTTCACCAGGCATGAAGCACCAGCCAAATTCCTAATGTAAGACAATTCTCTAGTTACCCTGTGAAGCTAGAATTAATTAAAAAATTAAGCTGGTGGATGGATCCAACTGCAAATATTCATTGCAAAGCCCCATGGATGTGGGGTACATTAGGTGTAACTGTACTTCACAGCCTCGATCCCATTCTTAATTACAATCAGCCTAGGGGAAGAAACAAGAGAAACCTTGTAAAAAATGGGCCGAAATTCAACCATGGAAATATATATGACCATGTTGCACAAGTGCAACCTGTGTAATGTAGGTGATTGACCCAAAAATCTGTAATACACTCTCTGGTTTAAAAATGTATGGGTCACACTCATAGTTCATATTCACAGCTTGCCTTGCATAAAATGTATCTCTCTGAGAATTTGTTGGCATTTCCACAAGGCTAATTATTGCTTTTCATTTTCTCATATTTTACATAGGAGTGTAGTTTTCCTCCCGTTTCACACTCAGAGCTGAGACAATGCACTCCCTGCTCACAGGGCTTGCCTACTTCCATGTGCTGACAAGGGGCTCAGTGCCTCCTACTTCATCTTTGTGCTGGAAACATGTACAGCAATTGTGAACTACACTCACAGGACTCTCCCTAACAGCACTGTTTGGGCCAGAGGCTGAAGTTAGTCTGCCTAAAAGACACCAAGAAGAGTTGGAAGATGATATTAAACAGTTGTGACACAGACTAAGTCCATTCACCTCCCGCAGGTATTATGAACCAAAAAGGTTAAGCAAGCAGCTCAGCTAAGTCACTTCAGATGTGTATGGTAGGAATGAATACTTGTGGTGTGACATCCATACTGAATTGTTGCTGGCTTCCAGCAAACTGCAGTGTGAGTTTATGAGAGCTGTGAGCTGCTCTGAGCCTGGTACAGACTGGGAAGCTGCATGAGCAGACCAGTTGCTTCCCAGGGAGGGTGCAGAATCACAAGCAAGTTTTTCTTGTTTCAAATCACTGACTTGAGTTGCCACAAGGAATTTGGAAAGCAGCATCTCAGTGACTTAGCTGCTGCAGGCAGCACTTCTGGAAGAGAATATAAGTCATAAAATCGTGAGTGGCATTTTATTTGTTCCAAATATTTTGCTCTTGATACAAATGACAAAAATCTATTAATAAGTGAAATCCATGCTAACAGTGTCTGCGTGAGTCCTTCAGGAGTGTCAGCATGGTACCTGTAGCAAGAAAGAACGAGTCAGTCATTGAAGGGGGAAACATCCCTCACAGAAAAACAGTGCCCCAGTGACTCTGAGGACTGGGTGTTTATGCCAGAGAGTTTAAAAACAAAGATGTATGTATGGATAGGGAAAGAAAAAATTGGTTTGATATCTTGTCTGATAATGATCCAGTTTAACAGGAAGACGGCCCCTCCTGGTATAAATCTTTAAAATTTAGTTGAAGTCTCTGCTTAGCTGCATCAGGACTCATGACTCTTACTCATGATTTTGATTTTGAAGTAACAGCTCAGCAGTCCTTTGACTTTCTAATTTCAGATTACCAGACTGCAAAGCCATTGAAACTTCCTATAAGCTCTGATGGGGAAAAAAAAAAAAAATCAATTTTTAACACTAGGCCATTGGTTTCTTTACATGTGCATTTTTTTGACTGAGAAAAATAAAACTAAAAGGATAATTTGATTGCTTTACTGCATATTTTGAATTCAAATTGACTGTGGCCTTTTAAAATGCAAATTCAACAAACCAGTGCTTAGATACACACGCTCTAGTTTACAGCTGCTTCCAATGTTAACTATTTATGCTGTAAATAACATGAAGCTGAGAAAGGCAAATTTGGTGATGTTCAGCCATGACATATGGGCAGAATTTGCCTTCCCTTGCCTTAGAAAAACATCTTTAGTTAAATAAGTTCAGGTATCTACATCTTTGGCAAAATTGAGGCATGTAATAGAGACTTAGCCAAAGTTTCCTGCAAGTCAGAAATGCTGAGCATTTGGTTTGATTTTAGTTGTGAGAAAAGCTTAGCTCTGAAGCTTATTTCTCTGCCAGGAACCATGCAGGTTTCTACTGAGTTCTTTATTTTTTTTCTTTAAGGGAAACATTTGCTTTAGAGTCTTCCAAAATTGAATACCCATTGGAATAAGTGCTTTTTCATGCTTATTCTTCAAATGAATTACTTAATTAAAAACTAAGTAAAAGAAAACCTTGAGAATCCTGAATATTTGGTCATTAGGACTCCCCATGTAGCTACACTACCCACATGTATCTCTGTTTTTACTCAAAGCTGCTTTTTTACTCAAAGCCCCATATTCCAGAGTCATACACACAGTCCAAAGCTGATCTAAGTAAAGCACTATGCAGTGTCAGGCTGTCAGATAAGGAGTCCTGGGAGATGTTGCTGCCTTCTCAGCAGCAACCTGACAACACCTATGTCAGAACAATTCTACACAGCAAGAAGCACCAGTTGTGTGAAGTACCTGGGAATTTATCTCCTTTTTCCTTTCTATCAGCTGCTATCACAACATGTTCCATCATGTTTGAAAAAAGAAAATGAAGATGTTCCAGGTAATAACACTTCTGCTCTGTGAAATAAGTCATAAAAGAGTACTCTGGAATGTCACAGCTTGTGTAATGTAATGCTTTAATTGGATGCCACGCCATTAACAGCCTGCAGCCCAAAGATGTACACTTCACATGAAGCTTTTGAAACACAGAAAGAAAGAAATTTGAAATAGCAACAGTAAGTAGCAACTTTATGAGGAAGAATGAGACTGAGTTTTAGCAGGGAACTGTAGAGCTAGGGAGGGTTAATGGTGATGGACATGATAGGTATTTTGAAGGATCTGAGTCTTTAAATTGGAGGGGCTTTTTATTTAAAGGCACACATTATACCACTGCAGAGTTTTTATGCAAGAGATCTCTGAATGCCGGCAAAATATTTGGAGGCTGGCTGAAGACTGATGCCATTACAAATATAACATTTACTTTCCAAGGAAAGTGCAAGGAAATGACATCTCGGATAGCCAGAGCCTTGTACAGAGGACTGGCGCACTGAGAACGTAGGGATCTCTTTCTAGAAAATGAAAGACGTGCCATGGAAAAGGTCCCACTGCCATATAGCTGCTTTGATTCCTTTCTGAGATGTCTAATTCTGCCTTTTCACTGTTCAGTTAAGGTTCTGGATCTCATTCAAATAGTTTCCTTTCTACAAAGTGGTTACAGTAGATCCATATTATTTCTTTTCCTTTTTTTTTTCTTTCTCCCCCCCCCCCTTTTCTTTGCCTCTCTAATTTCTCATCTTTAAAATTGGAATTGTTTTTTCTTCCTTTCAAAGATGATCCAAAGAAAAGCTGAGCAGTCTTGTAATATAAAACCAGAAGATGGGTTCTACTTTGCCTAACTTTTTGTGTCTGTATTCTAAATGTCTGCAGTTGAGATCAATACATGACTTTTTGTGTATGATGGATCAAAGTGGTGGGTTTAGACACTTTCTACCTTACATTTAGATGTCTCCTTTTTAGGATGAGATGACATACACCCCAATAATGCCTTCTTCTGTCTCCTGAGTATAAGAGACAGATATACACTTTCACAGTAAAGGCTTCATTGTGTGCTCAGACTAACCCCATGCCGTATGCCAGAATCAGCTATACATATCCTGCAGGATATTTGGCAAAATATCTCATCATTTGATGTAATAACCACTCTCTGTTCACACAATAGTAGTTCTACCCTCTGACTGACCCCTCTGTTAGACTAAAGGTTGGCCAGGGCAGGTGATTATCTTCTATTAAGTGGAATCTGAATCTTCTGTGGAGCTATGAAGTTTTACACTGATTGCAATAATTTCTAATGCCATACTATTGATTCATTAATATTCTTCAACACCTTGAAAAGGTGAAGCATGGAGGATGATGCAAATTTGAAATAATGAGAGAAAACAAAGCCATGAGCTGTAAAGAAGGTGATGAGACAACCCTCTTGGGGAAGTGTAGGTCAGCACTTATGCAGTTCTGTTATCAAAAAAGTGTAACCTTCAGTCCAGTTTTATGGTAAATAGTTTAGTTCTGCCCAGTGTCTGACTCACAAGAATCTTTATCCTTCCTCAGTGGAAATGAGTGAGTAGTTAAAAGTATGAATTATTGAAATCTGTAAAGGTAGTTTGGGCAGGAAAGGCTAAAACTGATGAAAACAGAAGATCACAGCCCTCTGTGGTTCTGACATTTCCAAAGGTTTGGAATTTATTAAGATAACAAGGCAAATCCTTCTGTTTTCCAGCAAGGAACAAATCTTCTCCCAACTAACAATAAATTAGTTTTCCTAATTTTTGAGGATGGACATACAATTTCTTCTTTCCTCTTTCAAAATCCAGCATTCAAAACCCCATTGGTTTGTCAAAGATTTATTTATTTTGGGATGTGCATGAAGCACTGTCTTGCCAGGATCTGAATAATTTAGAACAGGACAAAAACACATGTGGGATTTCTGCTTTAATCAATGTCAGTTCCATAGGCCTTGCAAAGGGATTTTCCAAAGGTTAATATTTATTATGCATTGTCATTATTAATTTCTTCTCCATATAAATAAGATAACATTTCTACTGAAGTAAGGTCCAGATGGCACTTCAAGCTTATAGCTCTCTAGTTCTTTTTTTTTACCTCTAAGTCTTCCTAGAACCTATAGGAAGAGATTGTGAAGACTAGAGTTTCCAAAAGCAAGTAAAAATTTCAAAACAAAACACCGAACTTTCCCCTTATTTTTAGCTATCAATTCAGTTATAAAGAGTACCACTAATGGAGCTGTTGAGATATATATGCATATATTATAGTTTATAGATCTCTCTGTTCTATGTAAGACACAGGGCTTACAAAAGTTCTTAGTCCTGGACCAAGGACACTTATTCAGGCCAAAACCCCCTACATTCCATTTCTTTTGTACCTTTCACAATCAGTTTTAGATTAAAGTCTCTTCTGTTATATATAGAACCTGAAATTGCAACATATTTTAAACTGCCTTCTGTCTGGGAAGGTGTAAGTATAGTCTCTGTGTGGGGGTGAGGGGGCAAAAGGAAGGAATACTGAAAATGCATTATTATTCCTTTTTTTAAAAAAAAGTTTCTATCTCACTGAAAACCTCCAGATTTTATGCAGATGTAGAAAGATTTTGCTATTCCTTTCCTATTGATTTATTTGGTTTCAGTCTTTTCAGGTTTTTTGCCTTTTTTTTTTTTTTTGGTTGTTGTTGGTTTTGTTTGGGTTCTTTTCCAGTGGGGAACAAACCACTCAAACACACACATAAAAAATGAAAACCAAACAAAGAAACAAAAACCAAAACAAAACAACAACAAAAAACCCCAAACAAACAAACAAAAAAAAAACCAAAAAACCCCCAAAACCAAAAAACCCCCCAACAAAACCCAGAAAGAATAGTAAAGGATAGGTCCATGGTCACATCTTCTTGAAGGAGTTATTTTCAAAGAAAAACATTTTTTTTTGGTAAAATATTTTTGGTACCTCTACTAATTGTATTTAGAGCATTTCATCTAGATAGGTAATTGTTTTAAGAATAATGTCTTTTCTCAACAAACACTTGCTTCATTTTTATGATAATCCCTTGTGAAGTCTCCGAAGAAAGAAAAAAGGAGGACATCAAAGCTCCCAAAATCAACAGATTCATCATCTTCCAGGACAAAATTTTGCAAAAGCCAAGCCTACTGTGAAAAAGCAATATCTCAGCAGGAGGGTGAAAATTCAATCGCTGTTTTGTTTCCATCTATACAAATCTTCAGAACTAGTATAATGACTGTAAGGCAAATGAACTCAGGAGGCAGTTTTGTCATTTGCATCATCAACTCTAAGAACAGATAATCAACCCTGTAAGGGTTCAAGGTAGAAAATAGAAGAAAGCACTGAGCAAATCCATTTTGAAAGAGTGGCAGTTCATACAGAGGTGACAGTGTCAGTTAGACCTTAACATAAAGTTATTGCAACAGATTTTTAGAATCTCTTGGTTTTTAGATGGCAGGAATGGAGTTAGGCCAGTTTTGAGCCCACTCAGGATTTGGAACTGAATGAGTGATGAATGTCTTTATATCAGTTTTGGACTTTGTCCCTGACTTTAATCCATATTTTGACTTGCAAGTCTAGAGATCAGGCTAGTAACTTTCAGTGAGGCTTCATGAACCTGATCCGGAGCCTTTGACTGAACTGATCATAACTCCTGTTGTGGCAACTGCAGCTTTCTATGCCAGCTAGGTATTTCTTTAAAATCTTTGAAAAAGCAGAACTCACTTGAAACAGTGACAGGAAAGAGGCATTGCTTCAGCTCTCCAAGACAAAGAATTTTATAGGAGAATTATATTTCTAGACTGGATCACTTCATTTCAGGTTTGAAGTTTTGGAATTGTGTTGGAGTTTTTTGTAATTTTTTTTTTCTTTTGATAATGATAAAATTTTTTGTGTATGTATGTATGGCTTGGCTTTGTGAATGAAGATCTGGGAAGGGCTCTCCCCACGTGGGTGTGCCCTTCCAGCCTGTGCAGTGGATTTTTTAGGTGAGGCACAGCATGCGCAGAACTGGTCCCACCCTTTAACTCCCAAGGTTCATCTGCCATGGCCAAGCGAGCTTGGACAGTGACAATGAAATCCTCGGTACTAGAAACTACAGCACCCGGCATTCCCAGCAGGTCTCCCATCCAAGTACTAGCCAGGGCTCACCCTGCTGAGCTTTTGACATCTAACGTGATTGGATGTCAGGGAAGCATTTAACTGCCCGATAAAATTTTAAAGAACTAAAAAAGATAAAGTAAAATGGGAAATCCTTAAGATTTCATAATTATATTTTAGTATATCTTCATTCATACTTCTTCTCACTATGTTAATTGAAAAGAATTATACAAAGCAATTTATTGTAATTATCAATAATACACTTCCTGCCCTCAGAAGAACACTTTTTGTCAGTTTTTTGTGGGGTTTTTTTGGTTTTTTTTGTTTTGTTTTGGTTTGGTTTGGTTTGGTTTGGTTTTTTTTGCATGCATTTCCGTAACACATTTCAGAGATGGAAATTTGCAGTTGTTTAGCTGTAAGTAATTGTATTTACAGCTAAAGTACAGCTATCTCATTACTCAGGTCAAAAGCCAATTTATTTATCATACAAAACATTTGAAAACTGACATCTGTACTGATACACAGAACTTCTGAATTGACGTCAGTGATGTAACCACACAGAAGAACTTTTCCGGTAAATTTCCTTAGTGTTTGTATCTGAGTGATAACTCAGCTCAATACAGTGTAATCTGCTTTCTTTTCTTCATGCTACACTGTGGTGTGAAGGGAACAAATAAAAAAAAATATCTTGTGAACTAAATTCAAACTTGCTAAGCATAGTTATCTTCATATCACAAGAGTCTTTTTTTTGGATCAGGTACAGGTATGATAGGCACTTCTGGGAAATTGCCCCTTATTGAAGATGGAACTTTGAAAGCTGGGATCACTTGAGAACTGAAGAGTCAATACTTCCAAAGGTACACTTCCAAATGTTCCTATATTTTCCATAAGGTAAACTGGCATCAGTAGCTATTTGATTTCATTAAGGAGATAATATTTGCTTAAAATATTTCTGGCAATGATTTAAATCTGCAGTTTTCAGTCTTCATCATAATATTGAACTTATATTGAGTGTATAGCTTATAGCAGGTATTGACATTATAATTAGAATACAGATTCACTTTCTTTTGACTCCATATTTGCAAGAGATCCTTCCAGGATTTCTTAATTGAAATGGTATCATTAGGAAATAGGTCTACTTTTTCTTATCTATTTACAGGTAATTTGGGTTCCTAAGTATATTTATAACCTGAATAGGCTATCTACGATGCTGAGTAATTCAAGAGCTAGATATGTCCTGGACCCTTGAGTCTTTTATTTTCCCTCCTCTAGTTAATGGTATCAGCAGTGGATAATCCAGCCCTGTACAGTTTTATTTTAATCCTATTACTTAAGACTGGGAAATACCATTAGATCACCTAGTCTGTCTGGTGACCTAGTCTTGATCATTAAGAGGAGTGATTAGTATATTTCAGACCTCACAGAAGGATTCTTTTGTCACTCCATAAGCAGTAGAAGGCTGATCTCCCATGGATTTACATCCATCCCCAAGACAGGAATGATGGAATTTAAAGGCCCCTGTAGCCAAAGGCATATGTAGTAGGGTTAGTACACACACAGCATAGCTTGTTCCAGACCTACATACATTGAGGGGTTAGTTCTGACCTACAGACATGCATATTTGATCAACCCAGCTGATGATACTCTGCTTAACCAGGCATACAGCTGCTTCCAAAAGGGTCAGGGAACACCTAAATTCTGCCTGCCTTTCTGTCATGAGGAGTCTCCTCTTTCTCTCTTCCAATGCACTCTAGATTTTCAAAAAACTTCCAGAAATATAACTAATTTTGAATCCCTTTCTCAGGATTGAAATTAGGACCATGTTCAGTACTTACCAGACAGACAATTTAATAGATTACCCTGCTTGCAAATGTATCCTTGCTTAATAAGAATTATCAAATACATCATTTTATGGGAATAATAATGCTAAGTGCTATAAATCCGTTAGTTCAGGTGGTTTCCAAATTTCATACAAAATGTGCCATATAATACTGAATTTCTCCAAGTCACCTCCTCTCTCTTGCACATACACATAGAGTATAAAATATTTCACTGTGAATGGTCAGAAGTGTGACCTGAGTGACTATGACTCAAGGGAAATGAGTGTTTTCAAGAGTCAAGTTTGCTTGTCCTCTTTAGGAAAACAAAACTAGATGATGTAATGACCCCAAACAATGACACAGAGATTGATTAACCTGCAGAATCACTACCAGTGTAGGTAATGCCAGAAGAAAGGGTTTGGCTTTTTATTCCATGAGGATACTGTGCTGTTAGAGAGAAGGACAAATTGAATTTTGACTAAAACAATGGAAATTGGTTTTTTTTAAAAAAGCTTTACTCATGCTCTGTTTTTCTGTAAAACAACTTAAGGTCTCGAATGCCACAGTCACAGTCTTTCCAACCAAGGATTTGGCTCCCTAAAACCAGTGTTTTGGATCTAATTTTTTTTTTTTCTTAATTTGTCAGAAACTTCTCTTACTATGTCTAAATAGATGTTCATATTTAAGCACATCAGGAGAGCAGAAACGTGTTGTGAAGAGAGGTGGACAGATCACAGAATGGGTGAAATGGTTAGCCCAGGCATGAAAAGAAAGTTTTCAACTGCTAGCACAGTGAGATTTTATGATAACTTTAATAAGATTGTGGTGACATGAAATGTGCCTATTTTTAATATGTTGATGGATAGAACTGTATGGTATTGTTTTCTGTAATAAAATAGTTCTGGCCTTGATGATCAAGGAAGTGAGTGCTGTGCAACTCTATGCCACATCATTTGGTCATCCCACTCATATTCATTTTAATGGAAATTACATGCCAAATTACTGAGCTAATTTCAAAAATATGTTTTGCTGTTTGAAAATTGTACAGGAAGATCAGAGAATGTGTGCTGAGTTGTCAAATAAAACTGTCTGTTAGACATCAGTCAAAAGCATGAAATTTTGAACCAACATTTTCAAAACTAGATGGCTAGAACTAGATTCTTAGATTCATATTTAAGTACTTATTTGAGTTACTTTTCAGAAGTTCAAACTTTAAAAATTATGACTTCAGTAACATCGGAAAAGCTGTTTGACAGACTTAGAAAACAAGAACTGTGTCTGAACTCTGAAGAGCAAGGTCCTCAGCATAATAGGCAGATAATATTCCTTAATATTCATGTAAAACCTTCAATTTTGTGTTACATGATATTTTTCATGGGCTTTCACTCAAAATCCTCTTGTTTTCCATTGTATTGATGGAATTGATTAGTTTTCTTACACTTATTTCATTAGGTGAAAGAATAATTTGTTAAGCTAGGTGCTCCTATTTAAGATAGAGCAGAAGCTAGAGGTCTCTCTCTCTTTCTTCCCCTTCCCAAATGCTAAACCATCTTCATTAAAATAATTTTTTTTCATTCATATTTGCAATTAGTTTAACTGTGTTGGGAAGAGGGATCCATATGAGCAAATACTGATCAAGCTGAGACAATGGAATGAAACGTACATATAAGAGATGGAATAGCAAATGCTTCAAGTTTACAGGAAATAAAGTAAGAAATAAATTAAGAAATATTGAACAAAAGATTTCTTTAGAAAGAAAGGGTTTCTCAATTAAGTTCAGACATTTTCATTTTTTAGCACAAACGAGATTGGATGTGCCTTAATGCACTACTATGTATTAAGATTCTCATTCCCCTTTCACCTTTTCTTTGTGTAGATGGATAATTCTCAGTATCTTCCTTTAACTGGAAGAGGCAAATTAGGCTGCTTACTTTTACAATTGAAACACCTGAGTTTGTTTTGTTTTGTTTCGTTTTGTTTTGTTTTCTGTGGCAAGCTGGCATGGCATGGGCAGCCTCTCTCCATCTGCTCTCCATTTCAAGAAGACATCATTAGCCCCATTATTCTGGTAAGATGAATGAAATAAACCATAGCGAAGAAGAAGTTCCTTTCAAATTCTTTTAAAAATCCCCTATGTCTGTGGAACAGACATGCTTTTTTGAACAAGTTTCAAAACAGTAACATGATTTACGGTATTTTCAACTCAAACTAATTCTACATTAAATCACCAATATATGTGACGTCAAGGTGAATATAGAGATGGAAAGAAAAGCAGAACATATAAATATTGTTGGTATTTGAAGATAAGGGATTTAAGCATGTGAAGTGGCAAATCACCTCTAAAAATTTTGTTTGGTATTTGACAGCTTTTGGAGTCTAAAAAAGGTAGACTTTCTATGGAAACTGAAGAAGAAAATTTGCCTTATTCTTTGACCAATACTGGCCTTCTAGGCAGCCTGGATATCATTCCAGTAAGACCTACCACAAATATGTGTCTACCTTCTTGTACAAGCAATTATTTTATTCAGTTTCGGAGGTTAACTGGGTTTTGGGTGAACACACAGAACGTAACTCATCAGTGAATGACAGAATCACTTGTGATTCATACTTACACAGCTATTGGGAATTCATCTCTCGGAATTACTTACAGATGAGAGACGAAAAAAAAGGCCTCCTTGCTGGATAACATATACTTTCAAGTACTAAGTTAGTAGCGATACTGGATTGTGAAGCGGAAAGGCAGGTTTTGCTAAAGCAAAGTAAAATATGAACATCTAGGACTACCTCAGTCTTCTGATTCAGGAGAGTTGTCCTGTGGCTGCTTGTTAGTGGCTTTTGGACGTTCCTGCATGGTTTGGTGACACTTTTTGTCATAATTATAAAGTGAATTTCAGGTAAAGTGAAGTTAAAGTGAAGTTCTTTCACTTGGTCAGTCATTTGGTTTTCTTGAATGGTCTTTTTTCAGAATCTTTGAGGAAGTGACTGCTGTCTGTATCTGTAGAGCTGTTGCTCATGAACAGTTAGGCCCACAATGCCAATGAAGGATTAAATTATAAAGGTAAGATTTTTATAAGTAAATGCTACATGCCTATGTCATACCTATCTACATTAGAAATAATCTCTCCATGCTGCTTTTATAAATACAGAGGAAAGGGCACATTACTTATAGATCTCCAGCTTATGATGAACTTAATAGTGCCATAATTGCTTCTTTGCACTGACTGTGACTGTGACTAGTGCTAACTAGTTTAGATAAAGTTATCAACGTTTAGTCAAATCAATCACACATAGATTTCTTAACACGTTGTATACTTACTTGGTGCTAAAGTAGCCTCTGTAATTTATGCACTCCATGAATAAAAGAGCAACCAAGTCAGTGGAGACATGTAGAACAACGGCGCTTGAAACAGTCTAGATATCAGACATTTCTTCTTTTATCAGAGATGTTTACACTTCATGCTTGAAAAGCAGTATTTGCTAACATTTTGTTGGATCAATTAGACATAGAGATTAAAAACACATTGCAATTATTTAACCAAAAGAAAAGAACAGGAACTAAACTCCTCAGAGAACAATAGTTGTAGTTTCTGAAGGTGATGTTGAGTCATCAACAGATTTCTGCCTCTGGAAGAATGTTTGGGAAGTGAAAGTGCAGACTTGGGTATTGCTGCCATCCAGAATAACAACCAGTTAAGATCAAATAATATGATCTGACTATGTCTGTGTCTTCTCAAAAAAAAAAAAAAAAAAAAAAAAAAAAAAAAAAAAAAAAAAAAAAAAAAAAAAAAAAAAAAATAAAAAAAGACTTGTGTTTCGTTGTTGTTGTTGTTGTTGTTGTTTGGATTTTTGGTTGGTTTGGTTTGTTTTTTTGTTGTTTTTTTATTTGTTTGTTTCTTTTGCTGTGGTTTGTTTTTTTTCCTCATTATAGTGATTGCCCTTAAGAATTTATGGCTGTTTAAGATGGATCTGTGAAGAAATCCCCACTACACAGTAGAGGTGCAACCTCAGCCAACAATTCTATCAATTTATTCCAAACTTTCACATGAGTCTCTAAAATAATTTTGTCTTTTAATGTTAAAAACAGAAATATTGCCTTTATCATTCTAGGATTCTCACACAAAAAAAAAAAATTATTCAAAAGTATGTCATTTATACTCAATGTGTCACATGCCAGAAACTCGTAATGGGAGAGGAAAGCATGACAATGAGGTCATACAATTACCCAGCAGAAGGACTGGCCCTGGATTTTCCTCCTCCTTTCTTCAGTTAGCCTGATTTTCCAACTTTATGTCTATGAATTCAAGAAACAAACATGGGGCCAGTGAATAGGGGAGAAAAAATGAAAGGACTGACAAGACATCAACAAGAAATAAACCCCTTGAAAGAGGCTGACAATAGCTATGTGATGTATGGACTGGAAAGAAAGAAGAGGTGTTGGAATTACATTGTGGATGCAGCAGCAGAGGGAATTGTCACTGCAGAAGCTTTAGAGGGGTGTGATTATTAAAGGAAGCAGAGTAGACAACTTGCCCTGATTATGCTGGACTTAACAGACAAATTATTCTAGATGAGCTATTCCAGATGAGAACAGTATGAGTGAGATCACAATTCTGAAAGCTCTGGAGCATAGATATGTAAATGCCAAGCAGTCAGTCCAGGCATGGCAGACAAAAATCCATATGAATAAATAAGTAAGTAAACATGGAAAAGGGGGAGTCCTAATGTAATGGCTGATAATGAGGAAACAGTGGGGCTGCTGACAGAGCAGTTAGAGAAATGAGCAGTGAAGAACAATCATGAGGACCAGGGAGAAACTGGCTGCCAAGAAGAGGGGAAATGACTAAATGCATTAAGGACAACAGGAAGATCAAATGGGCTTTGAGCCAGGCCAGAAAAAGAAATTCAGAGGGAAGCTACCATGGCTCATGTGCTGGTTTGAATGGTTATTTTGCACTGAAAGCAATGACTGAGATGTTAGAAGCACTATAAGATTTAGAAGAAAAAAACAGAGATAAGACATATCCCATGAATGGGAACAGACCTTCTCCAAAGTTCAGTGGCTTTACATAATTATCTTTGATAACTATTTGCAAATTTGCTTTTCCTGACCTGTGCAGTACTGATTTGGTGTACAGTCCCATCACAATGTGAAAGGTTCATCTCATTCCGTGATGGTAGCTTTTCATACTTGTAGTAATTCCCTCAGGTTACAAATGGATCATTTACACATCTGAGAATGTTGTTAAGAAGCTCCTGAGGTGGAATGGGATTCCAGCTGTAGCAGCTACCTACTGCTCTTATTTCTTACGGCAGGCTCCTGAGAGTTGCACAACTGCCTATTAGCAAGTTGATGATGGATGGAACAGCTGTAAACTTACAAGTAATGGTAAGCTTGAGACTCCTAAATTAGTTAGAGAACAGCCATTTTCAAATTTTAAACCAGCCCTTGAACCAGGATCTTTTTTCAGGATAATGCCACCACAAGACAACAGGTCAGTTGTTGAAAGCTACAAGCATTCCTCTGTCCTTTCCTGTGGTTCTCAGGTCAATTTACCACAATTGTTCAAGTATAGGCTTTAATTTTTCTACATATCTTCTGGATAGTAATCAGAAAATTGTACCTTCCTCTCCATTTCACTGGACCATGTACCTCTACTCTTCTGAAAAATCACCTGAATTCTTTTGTTCTGGGAGGTAAAGTAAGGAATTAATATGGTAAGGAGGCAAAATAGTCACACGGGGATAGTGAGAAAGAAGAAACAGAATGAGGAGGAAGGAAGAATAAAGCAGCTGGTTCAGCAGATGGAAAAGAGAGAGGATCATACCCCTGGTAATTCTGTGAAGCTCTAAAAGACACACTAATTGAAGAGAACACTTGGGGAAAGTGAAAATGAGAGAATGAAGAAGATATAAACTTGATGCACAGAAAATGTAATCTTGTTTTCCTTGTAGCCTTTGACAAAAAGCAGAAGTATATCTGAAAGGCCAGACAGATTCTTACTGAAGGAGAAATGAACAACTTTTTCTGGAAAGACAAAACTGTTTTTCCAATCATACTTAAAAGTTTAAAGGGAACACAATGAGAAGTGATCTTTTATTCTATTGTTTCCTCTGCTGGTCTTGCAAGTCAAGGACTAATCAGTGGGCTTGAGCTCACCCAACTTTAGAAGTCTTTATATGAGCTAAATTTTAGCACATCTGGAATTGGGTGTCTCTAGCACACATTCACTTCTAGGAAAGTAATCTGCATCCATAATTCAGGATCCCAAAGAAATCTGGTCAGAAAGAAAGGACACTAATGATTTTAGATGAAAATTCTTTTCACCACCCCCCCAAAACAAACAAACAAACAAGCTGTATTCTCACTGGGTTTTTTGTCTTAGTTTTGATGTATCTCTAGCCTGGTCTACATTTAATAATGAATTATGTGGAAGGTGTCTCCTAGGCCTAACAGATTTAAAATACCTTTTCCTTTTGGATTTGAATATCCTTGAAATGATTTATTGTAATGGCTACTCGGTCTAAAAATACCAGTGTATTGTGTAGTTCATGCTCAGGAACAGAAACTAAAAAAAATGGAATTTTAAAATGCACACAAAGAAAGAACACAGAGGAGAGTGAAACAAATTTAGTAGTCCTGTTTTCATCTTCAACAGGCATCAGTACTATTTGTCAATTGCTCTGAAAAGGCACATGATTAGTGAAGGTGTACATGGAGTTCTTTTTTCACTACTCAGGTTACTTTTTTTTTTTTATGAAATTAAAGTTTATATGAAAACATGGAACATGTCATAAGGGCTAGTAGGCACTTTTAATTAACATCTATAGTCATATATGAAGTTAAATGGTTTTATTATTTGAAAATAAGCTTGCAGTATATAGAGAGTAGGACTTAACAAGATCAAAGCTAGAGAGTGAGATCTGAGATGTGTGTAGGACATTATGATATTGACAAGTGTGTGCTCCCACCAGCAGATACACCCAGAGAAATGGAGCTCAATCCATCTCTCTTCAAGGCTTCTGTGATTGACTTGTCTATCCCAGTATTTCACATGATTCAAAGAGGTACCTAAGTGAATTGTTATGGAACTCACATGCTTTAAACATTAGGTAATAGCCTCTGTTTAATTGCTTTTCTCTTCTATGCACCAATTCTGCATAAAAAAATTCTAATCAAATTCAATTACAAAAATCTCATAGTGTGCATGAAAAAGCAGAGACAAATGCCACTAAGAGAAATTAGAACGCCATGGCACTCCTTTTCCTTTGGTACTTTTTTCTATGAAGCTCATACTTTTATTGGTGACTTGTTGTACCACTTGATTGCTTTGTTTGGATCAGTTCTGCAGTACTTTCCAAATTTAAAAATGAAATATGTAACCCCCTCCTTTTGTTGTCCCCTTTAAAAAAAGAAAAAAAATTGACTGAACATTCTCTTCTGACATCAGCTGTGTCCCTTACAGAGATGACTCATGAGATACCATGTCATGGGGAAAATTAAAGGGTAAAAGGACACCCTGAATCCTATTGTTTTTATTTCTCTGTTGATTTGGGGTTTTTTTGAAATGAGTGGCCTTTTACTGGTCCTCTATCTGCTTTTATGAATTCTGCTAGTCTTTATGTTCTCACAATAAAGTAGTAGCACAATCACTGCAAAGGGCAAAATAATCAGAAAGCTAAAATACCACTTCAGTTTCACTCACATATATCACAACAATGACTTTCCTGGAAGAATGAAGCCTGATGCCAAACTCTAGAAACATCATCTCTGAACAAAGCACTAACAGCTAATATGCCACTTTCTCACAGCTATTGTAACTGTGGCTAATTTCAGATCAAACAGTGGAGTGTACAGATGTGTTTAAACAAGTATTTTGCCTAAGAAGATTTTTTTTGTTGGGAAACAAAGTTTAGAGTGGAAATTTACTGACAGGCTAGAATACAATGTTTAATTAGAACAGTTGACCTTCAAAGCAAGTATAAACTCCTATGCTGTCAAGAATATCTGTCCAGTATCTCTACTAATTAATATGATTCATTTGGAGACAGCTTTTTTTACCCCACTGCACACAAAAAAAGGCCAATTTCCTTATGTGTAGTGAAACTGTGCCCTTAAAAGTGTGTAAGGCACCATTATTTCTCCATAAATCTGAATATAGTCCTAGAATTTGGTTTGTTGTTTTGTTTTGGTTTTTCTTAACAGACATAAACAGAGTTGCGTAACATGCCCATAGTACGAATGTGTCCTTCTAGGTCCATTTTATTATTTACTTTAAGTATTGTTTACTTCACTAATCAATCGGTTTTGTTGTTTATCTGATGCTATAAGAACAGGAATTTAAATTCAATGTTGAAAACAGAGATAAAAGAAAAAAATTCAACTTCACACTCAAAGAGTCTTGACATAGTAAATTATTTTATTTTTAATAATGCAATTAAAAATGTGACGAATGGCATATATAGTGATCTCAGGACAATATCAGCCTACCTATGTTTTTATAAATATTGGAAAAAAATGTCAGTGAAATGCTGTTCACAGTCTGTCTCCAAAACAACTCCTTTTCCAACTCCAACTATGTCCAATTATGGAATAAAAATAAATTTTTATTTCCTCCATTTTTGCACAATGTTGACATAAATATTAGTGCTACTTTGTTTATCCACTTGCAAATGTTGCTATTCCTCGAAATCATCACAGTTGTTCATAACATCTGACACGTGAATATATATTAATTTGTAAAACCAAGATGTTTGAATGGCCTGTGATCTGCTTGAAAATATCTTATTGCATGAACTGTTTTCCTTTATTAAACATATCATGGTATAATGGATGCCAAAATTTTGTTCAGTTGTTTGAATTTTGGGACAAAATTGTTAAAAAAATTCAACCATAACAATGTGTCTCTTTTGGGACACAAACTGCTTAAACACGTTTTTTGTTTGGCTAATCAGTGTGCTAACTGAGTTGGAAAATCCTTTCTGCTAATGTGAATGTAGTCACAAATATATCATCTTCTCATACCTTTATGGAAAACCAGTACAACTTAGCATTCCTGTCTGTCTTCAACAAGGCTAATTACCAGGCTAATGAGGGTAGCAGATTGCACATTTTCCTTTGGGTTTTCAAAGGAGTCAAAGGAAAAGTCAGTGTTATTTGAACATTGCTACCTGGTTTACTTTTGCTGTTTGGGAAATTCCATAATAAAATACAGAGATTGAAACATACATGCACAACAATCAGAATATAAATCAGACATCATTGAATAAAATATTTTCTTTAACAGTTGCCTTGCAAGGTCATGTTTTTAGTTGCTAATAAAATTTCCTCTACTATAACAGAACATTTTTGCCTTTGATGCTTCTGATATTTATGCATAGTATTTTGTTATTTTTGTATTTTTCTGTTCTTACTCTGTTTTTTTTTTGTTTTGTTTTTTGTTTGTTTGTTTGTTTGTTTGTTTTTAATCCAGGGTTTCCAGTAATATGGAGGATTTGTTTTAGAAGCTTTGGTCTTTCTGACACCAATGTATGTGCGTGTATAATTTGGTTAGGTCCAATTTGGTTGAGTTTCCATTTGCAGAAATTTTTAATGATCCTACATAGCTCTTCTCTTAAGCACAAGAATATGCTCTGCCTACATGTATTTAGCCGGACAGATTATGATCTTGACAGATTTTCAGATCTACATCTACAACATCTACATCTTTCTGTAGTGCACACTGAAAAAAAACATTTCTCAATATTCATTATTGCTCATTCTCATTGAATTGTTCTACATTTAAAATTTTATTTCCTTTGGGAAAAAAGTGTATATTTTTTCAAGGGGAGATAACTTAGAATTTACTTTCAGAAACTTCAGTTGTACACACCAGATATGAAATATTTTTAAGACAAGGATATTTCAAACTGTTTTTTATTCATTATATTGTGAAAAATGGACATTGTCCAATAAAAACTTTTAATAGTGTCTTCATAGTTTCTATATTAGTGAAATATAAATCTTTGTGATTAATAAATTTAGAGATAACAGTACGATTTGCTTCCTTTGCTTACAAAGTCTGCTGAAAACACACTGGTTTATTATCTCCCAGATTAATTTCATTCTGTGCAAGAATATTTAAGACTGTGTGAAATGAACTGGAAACAGAAGAAAGCCCTAAACAAGTCCTAAGAGTGCTCATCAGGCAATTTTCAAATCATGTATCTGGTTTTGTCTGGAACAAGACTGTACATTGCAGTACACTGTCTACTAATTCCATGACATGTTGAAACTTTTAAACCTCAGCTATTTCTTGGGCTGAACTTTTTTTTTTTTTTAAAAGGCACAAAATGTGGAAATTTTTTAATAGATGGGAAAAAAAGTATATGTACTTTCATTTCCAAAGTATTTGCATTTTCATTCTAATTAATAAAATCTTGTCTTTTGGAGCTCAGAATACTTACAGTGTAAAATGTGAGAAATGATATCTAAGAACAGGGTATTCCATTAAGCTCAGATGATCTTAATGATAAACATAATAACTGACTTAATTTTGAAACATTACTTTCTGCAGTGTGTTTCAGAAAAGAAAGGAGAAGAGACATCAACTTAGGAATATTTTGATTTCTCTTTCTAGAACAGTACTTCTGCTTTACTTATAAAATACCTTATAAGAAGGCCATCCCCAACATGTATATTTCGACTTGTAGAAGTATTCTGTATCTGAAATGCTATCCATATATCTCATTTTTTTTCCCAGTAACACCCTTTCTTTGCATTTTGGGATATAGAATAGGAGTGGAGTAAAGGATTGGTGACAGAGTTAGCAGTTCCATCCGCTAAAGATGAAGAAGATAGAAGTTTAAGCTTTGCTCTGGACTGGCACTTACATCTCAGCTGTATAAGGTTATTGTGAAGGAATCAAAGGTGATGCTAACCACACAAATCTTTCTATTCCCACGAATCTGGCACCTTATAGCTATCCTGGCCTGGCAGCTGACCTATCCTAGTACATCGTCTCTGCCTCCTCTTCCATGGAGCAGAAAGGAAGGAGTTGGATTTTGAGTAAAGTATGTAGCATCCTCTTGGGTGTTTCAGATTTCTTTGTAGATATTTGATAGAGTGCAATATAACAAAAAGAAGCATTGGCTACTTCTTGATTTCCCAAGTGCCACATAATTCCAATGGAAGAAAAACATACTTGAACATCCCTGTACCTCTTTGCTTCCACCAATACGGAGAAGGCTAAATTTCTTCATTTAAACCCATCACAGTAAGAAGTCAGCTTCAGTGTGAATTAACTTTCTGTTTTGTTCCTCCTTAAAAAAATCTCCCTTTTTCTCAGCTGCCGAGCCCTGTGTTTTCAATGAAGGAGTAAACAGGAGAAAAAACTCATAGCACCTGCTGGAGACAGCAAAGCAGAGATAATTTTGTGTTTTGCAAATCACCTTCAAGAATTCAATTCATACTGTCTAAGCATTATTTATTTCCAATTGCATATGATTCTTCTTACAGGTTTCTACTGATAATGATTGATGGCAACACGGTAAGCACACGAGTTCAGGAAGAAAAAACCAATAGTTTGTGATGAGGAAATTGTTTAAACAATATGGAACTGCCAATCTAAATTTAAATGTGCCCTTTGAAAAAATCCATTGTCTCCACCTCTCTTTTGCAAGTGCTGTAAATATATCACTTCTGTTTTCTGTAGTTTCAGACTCTTCTTATCTCTAAATAGAGTCTGATGGAAATATCCCACTAGCTCTCTCCCTCTTTTCAGCATGTTCAATAAAGTAGGGTTACAAAAAACAGGACAACACTGAAAACTGCTATTTGCATGCTCTTGCCCATTTTCACTTCAGCTCTCAATTTATTCCATACAGCTTATTTTAATAACAATAAGTAAGTTTCTGATATGCACAGTGTGTTTTTTTGAAACTCTTTTTAAAGAAGTAGGCTAAAAATTTCCAAAGGCAGCTTTTAATTCCTCGTGCAGTGATGATTTAAGCATCTAAATTAAGACAATTGAGAGCCTATTTTAGAAGTGCTGAGTATCAGCAAGTCTGAGTTCTAGAGCATTAAAGCTCAACATAGTCAAAGGATCAAGCAGGCACACACAAGCAGCTCCAAATCAGAGACTGCTTTTGGAAAATTTAGCCTTGTTTCTTAAGGGTGAAATCTCGGCCCTTCAAAGTCAATTACAAATCTCTCAATGACTTCAATAGGCTAGGATTTCATCCTTTATATTTTATAGGAAAAAAAGAAGCAACATCATACAGAAGTTTCTCTTTTATGATTTTCTTGATGTTTGCTCAACCCCTGCTTCCCTTTAGGTAGGAAAAATCATGTTTTTAATTTAAACTTCATAAAAAGAAATAAACAGTAGCTTAATTACAAGGGTGGATGGGATGTTTCACAATGCTTGAACTAATGTAGTAAAACACCAAGTGTTTGAAACAACATTTTTAAAACTCAGAAAACTTTAAACTGTAGTGTGTCTTCTCCTTCTTGTTCCCAACAATGCTGGAGTTGCTAATTTTACAGCACAAATGGGAAACTGATGACAATTTCTGGTAAAGTAGGTTCCATTTATTTTGACTGATGCCAACAGCACCACTATAGAATAACACTTCTACCAGTTTTATCTGTAGTAGGTGCTTCAGTACATAACTCTAAGATATGCTCTGTCTTTGCTCCAACTATATGATATTGATCTCTTTCCATTTACTTCCATTTCCACGCCTTTTAGGGACTAGAGCAGAAACAAGAACATTTTTGGTCCACATACACAGGGTCCTTCCATGAAAGAAAGAGGGTCTTGAGAAAAATTATGTCTGCTCTTTGGTGGAGTATGATGAGGATCACTCTTTTATTTGCAAATTACGCCACTCCTCCTCTGTTTAATGATCAGAGATTTGAGGACACATTTCCTTTTTACCTGAAGGATGTGGTATAAGCAGTGCTCATATTACATATTTTTAATTTCCCTTGGTGCATCAATAGAAATGTTTGGACAGTCAGAGGCCTAATTTCCTACTCATATTATTTGTTCCTTGAGCCAAGCTGCCTACTGAGAGTCCAGCTAGCCTTTATGGGAAATAAGCTCAAGGAAAGAAAACTTGTCCTCCCTTATTTCAGTGGTTGGTTGTTTTCAGATGGATTGGTGAAGGTGTCTGGCTGGAGGGTCTCATTTGTGGAGGTGCCAGAGGACAGACAACCTCTGATCATACCCAAAGCACAACTCTGGATTCCATTTTAGACCACAAGAGCAATTTTAGAAAATTTGCCTTCAACAGCTAGAAATGGTAAAATGAGTACGGAAAAGAATTTTTCCTTGTGTGCCTAGAGGTCATATTTTCATCTGAGCCCTCCAGAGTCTCAAATTTTTCTCTTGTATACTCATTGCCATTCAATAGTGATGCTAAATTTTAGCATCCTATTAAACTACCTTTTTACTGGTTCTTGACCAACCAAAATACTACAGGTTATTACTATAAATAAAGGACAGCATTGACCCAATGTATTTTATCTGACTCTGCTTTTGCATAGTGTAAGCTTGATTCTAGGATTTTGAAATTCTCTTAATAGACAGAAGTGTATCCCTACCTACCCGCCTGTCAGTTCTGTTTATACAATGTGTTTAGAAAATAATGTGCAGCACTAGTCCATTTTACCTTTTGCCTGGCAATGCTTCTATGGCAACTGTTCTTAGATCAAGGCAACATTGAAAGGTCTTAAATCTGATCTCTCAGACAGCTGTGCTAATTTAACTAAAGGGGCTACAAGAGGGGATGGAGAGAAATCTATAAAATATTTGGCTGACATTTGAAAAAAGAGATAGGATGTTTTCTTGTTAACCTTTAGAGCAGCCCATTACATAAATTGTGACAATGTTCTCAGATTAAATGAGACTGTATTCTGGTTTAGCTCTAGATTTATCACTTCAGCAAATGAATTCTACTGTAAATTCTGGCAATATATCTTTTAAAGAATGCTGTTTATATCACTGGGGAAGCAGAGTCCTGATAAATAAGGAGCACAGCCTTTTGGATGAAACATGGTAAAGATGGATTGGAAAGAAGATTCAATAGCTTTGCTTTCCTGCTTCAGTGTAGGAATGTTCCATGGTATGTATCTCATTAAATTACAGGTTTCTCATAGCACTTCTCTAAGTTTTATCATGATAAGCAAAAATATCTCTGAAATGTTGCCTTCTCATAACATTTGATTATGTGAATTCTAATTACATATGAAAAGCATTTGTGCAAAATTCAATGATGAATGGTTGTTCAGCAGTAGCTTCAATTCCTACTTAAATTTCCATTCACTCTGAATGAACAATTTTCACCAATTTATGGATATAAGAGCAGGCTGAGCACTGACATTTTAAATAATTCAATTTAAACTTTCCTAAAATTAAAACAACTTCAATGGAAATTTTTGAGTTCTCAGAAGACTAAATCCTACACTAGTTTCTAAGTGATGAAAATTTCTTTGTATTTATTCAAACTCTGAATAACATGAGAAGCTGAAATATAGGCAGCTTACAAAAGTCTAAAATGCCTCTGTGCATCTTTAGAAAAAAATCTATATTATTTTAGATTAATATGCAAATATCACAGTATCAAATATTATCAGAGGCAATCAGTTTATAAAAACTAGTTTCTGGAAATTGTTTTTTCTATTCCTGGGAAGATGAAGAAATTAGCTATTAACAAGCCAAAGAGAATGAACGTGTACCTGGATTCCATGAGGATTAATTTTTGAAACCCATTATCAATTTTAGTACCCAAACTGCACTTAGAAATCTGTAATGAGTTGCTTATACTTTCCAAGGCAAGGGATTACACACATTTTAGTGTTCAAAAAGAAAGACTGATTTTTCCAAGGGTAAATTATCAGAATTGTTATAAAGACTGCAAGTTTCCAACTGTAATCATGAAAGTAAAGCCTACTTGTCTGCAACTAGCAAAGGATCATTCCTTCTTATAGGGCAAAATTTATTTTCAGTAAGAGTTTGTATTCTCAGGGAACTGAACAGAGCTGAGCAGAAAGCAGAAGTATATAATCCTACCAGCTCCAGACACTAATTTTGTTAAAGGTTGCAGTGTTTCTTTATTTTATCTTTATTTACTGTAGAAAGTTTGTTGGGTGATGGTGACTAATAGCTGAACATCTGGATGCAGTGACCTTTAAAAGCCTTTAGTCATTACTGTGCCCAATTAAACTCAATATCAACAGAAGTGCTTGCATTTTGTCTGGCCTAGTATAAATCATTCTGCAAATACATTGTGCAAAGAGGGGAAAGTATTACCATCCTGGGCTCATTCCTCTCTAAATGACTTCAGCAGGATGGGTCAGGAGCTGAGGATGTGTTGTGTTTTTTGTTTCCAAAGTATAAGCTTTGACAATAAAGAAAATTAACTAACTGGACAAAATAGTTCAAAAACTTCATCGAGAAGCAAGATTGGCAAAAGTACAAAAAATTATCTGGGATTTGCATCTCATCCAGAGAGAAAATAACTTTTAAGTAAGCTTTTTAAAGGCCTAGCTGGATAAACAGCCATCTCACAAAAAGGATATTAGAAGTAAACAGGGAGTCTATCTGGAATGGGAAAAGGACTGATCATTAAAGGAAGCTTTACTTTCAAGGTCAAAAAGTGCAAGTACAAAGTGACAATTTTCAAAAGCCAAGCTGGGCTTGTCTTTACAAAGGAAAATAAACCATATGAACAAAAGGCTTTTCTAAGAATGTCTAAAATGTGGAAGTCTGACTTCTGTTCAGTGAAGGCTCAAGGTAAGATACAAACCCCAAATTCAACAGAGTAACTGGTGCAATGAGGAGAGGGATAGGCCAGGGATCAGCTTTGGGTTGAATCCTTGGGGACAATGCCAAGCTGAGACTTTGGTTTGAAGGTTTGGGTTGGGATCCAGGCCAGTGAAGGGAACCAGGGTGTGTCCCTGTCCTGGATGGCCAGGCAGTGCTGTGGGGACAGGGCTGGGATGAGGCCAGGCTGGGCCATCAGTCAGTGAGGTGGCCCAGCTCAACAGGACCCATGTACGGGGCTGTAGAAGGGCTGGAGACTTGTCCTATGGCATCTGTGGGGCAGTGACTGATGGCACAGGGAACTGGAATGGGGTCCTGCACTGTGGCAAAGGGCAGGGGGAGCCCTGTTTGCAGGGAGGGGCATTTTGGTCTCCCTAGTGCACCCAGCTCTCTGGCAGTTTCCCCAGTGCTGAGATAAGCAGAGCAATCAAAAGCCTGATTTTCCCATGCTTCTTTAAAATAAATGTGAAAAAAGACCTCTATAAATAGCAGTTCAAACTCCCTAAGAACTAAATTCATGTCTGAAAATTCCTGTCTCTCCATCAACAAGCTGGAGATCTTTGGGTGGTGCCTGCGTTCATGTATTGTGAAGTGATAGGCTGACTTTGGGAGGGCTGGTAAGCATCATGTGAGACCTTCAAGAAAACTGACTTAGAAAATGTAGCAAGAAATAATAAAGAATTTGTCAAGTAGAAGATTGTTTTTTATAGCTAGAAGCTGTACAATGCAGAATTTGTATTTAATAGAAGAAAAATGAGATCTTGGGTAGCTGAGGAACAATTGTTTAACCTTTGTAATATGGAACACCTGGAGAAAGTGTAATTGAAGATTTCACAATAAACAGAAAATGACATAATGGACAATGAGTTTATCAAAGTTAATCATGGTAAGCCAATGGGAAATTTTTGTTAGCACTGTTTTCTAGACAGTGCAGATATCCAAACAGCATTTGATTCTATTTCACATAGGAAACTATAAATTTTACTACAATAAAATTATGAATTTGTGAAAGCAAGGTAAAAATAGATTGTGATGAAGGTAACTATCAGGGTAGAGACACCACAATTGTTTGGAACTAATGTTCAGTATTTCTAACTAGTGACTAAAGAATAAAAAGTAGACATGTTTCCATAGACCTTGTTAATAGTAGCGTGTTGGATGTACTTAGGCTGGATGTAACATTCTACTTCATAACTACCAATAGTCCCAGTTCTGGAATTGGTTGCATTGATAACCTGTCTGGAGCATATCACTGTTCCTTCTGTCCAAATATCTGAGTATCTGGCAGAAGGGAAACTACTGTGTGCTTGGATCTTGCCCTGAGGTAGGAGAACATGAAGTAGGATAAATATAAGCATTGTCAATGAAAGAATGATGACTTAGAGGACTTAAATTCTAGGAATAAAACTAAATTCAACACTAAAATGTGTCCAGAATCACATGTGGATCTCATAAAAGACAAATATCATATAGTTCAACAGTCATAAATACAGAAGCAGAAAAAGATCAGGTACTTTAATTTAGGCTTTATGAACATTGCTTGAAAGAACTCAGTCCTTTTGTTCTCAAGAAGGACAGAGAGATTACTGTTTGCTTGTAGTGCATCTCTATTAGTAATGTGAAGCTGGTGAAATAAAACATGATTTGGAGTCATTGACCGTAAGTTAGAAACTACGAGGGGACATTAATATTTTGGATTGAAAGGCTTTACAATAAAAATTCCTGTTATTCAAAACTAAAATCTGACTTTCTTACAAGCTCAACTGTGAGGCAATGTGTAGCTGAGTAGTTTGTCATCTGATTAGCCCAGTCATTGATAATATAAATCTGAGAGCAACATTCGGCTTTTCAGTTTTACTTTATGCTTCCTGTTTGTCTAAAAAAGATGTATTGAACTTACTCATAATAGACAGCATTCTTTCATGAGCTACCACAGCTTTTCTGCACCATGTGTTGATGAGTGGCACTTATATCTCATTTCTTCATTCCTCTTTCTCTTTACAGAATTGACAGGTTTCAGTGTATGGTTATAAAAGTCTTACAGGTTGTGTCTAAACTGAACTGTAGACGTGAATGCAGTGAGAGTCAAAATCTTGATTCCTAGTAATTCTGATTAGGGAGCAAGGCCACATAAAATGTTATTGCATATAAAGTTAAAAGCCTTCAGATTTATGTCTGGTTGAAGTGTGAGAGATAAAGGAATATATTGAAATATTTAATTTATTAAATTAGATCTGTAAACAAAACTAAATAGGCAACTAACTTGACTTTTAAATATTCTTGACAAATATGTGTATGAAAATTAAATATAATTCATTTTAACCTTTTGCCTTGTCTTTCTTATAAAAAAATGAAAGGAAAATAAACTGATATTATTATTAACTATGTAAGTATCCACATACCATATGTAAGTATCCACACTTCTCCCTCCTTTAGTTTTTATGGACTTATTCCAGAGACAATTTGGCAGTAAACGTCTTATTACTTTTTCACCCACTCTGTGATTTCCTTAATTCATATACTTCCAGCACATCTGTGGGAAAAAAAAGAATGTGCCATTACTGAATTTTACGATGGAAGTTCTAAAGTCTCTAAGTGATCTTAAGTTCATGAGAAAAATTACACATCAAGCTTACATTATCACAATATAAATTAACAGAAAGACATGCAAGTCAGACCAGTTGCTGTTTTCAAACCATGTTCCAGACAACATGTTTCTACGTGAATCCAATCGCTGCAAAAGAACTCTCCCTACATATGTTTATATGTTACATAAGTAAGGCATGACATAAATCTGTGATGTTGAGGACACTCAAGACCTAAGTCCTGAGACAAGACATGCAACTCATTGGCTTGGATTCATGGTTTCAGATATGTCTGGAAGGTGTCTCCATGTAGATGTCAAAGCCTCCTGCCTCAGGACTCCCCACAAATTAACGTGATGCAGGACACAGACAGGCCTTCCATGAGGCAGATTTGTGTAGCATGAGAAAGATGATATGGCTCTCCCATGGAAAGGAAGCACTCCTTAAGAAATTTGTAAACATCGTTATAGATTCAGAAAGCAATTTAGGATTTGCTACGAAAGCTGCAGGCAGTGAAACAGTATGGACCTCTGCTCACATATGTACTATAAGTGGTCAAAGGTGGATTTTTAGCAGCCCTTGCAACTGTTCATAATAATCAATTGCCATGTTTTACCCTAGATACATTGAGACAAAAACAGGTTAGCACTGAGTGACAGTGCTAACACCATAAACCAAAAGAAATCTTTCTGGTGTGGCCCTCTTTTAAAGGCGCGAACATCACAATTCCTGAACATGTCTGTAGTCATTTGCTATGACTATGAGGAATTGTGTTCCTGTTTACTGTCTGTTTCAGCAGGGGCAAAACCTCAAATACTGTGTGTTGATTATTTGCTCTTGCCTACCTTGCAGGTTACTCTCAAAGAAAGAAAGAGTATGTCATAAGAGACTATTCATTCTTGGTGGTGATGAGAACAAATAAAAACTGCAAGGTGCTGTGATATATTTACCTTTGACTGCAAGACCCTCTGTTTGGATTTAACAAATTAGCTTCTCAGAATTTTGCTCATCTGAACAGCAGCTGTTTGCCATATGGATCAAAACTGCATTTGGCAAATGGAATCATTTCCTCATGCGCATCTGATTCTCATGTACAGTCATATGTCCAAAGGTTTAAGGGAGGAGTTTACTGATCTGCTGAGTAAATGGTTCAGCTGAGAAGTGTTTACTTTGAATACAAGTTTTCTTGTGTTTTGGTTTTTTTGTTTCCCTTTTTTTTTTTTCCATTTCACAGAGTTCTTCTTCTCCAGCACACTTAAAACACAATAAAACAGAAAGTCCTAAAACCAAAACCTATAAAGTAATATGAGGAAAACAAAAGGCAAGGGAGAAATACATTTTAATCTTAACAAAATAAGAAGAATATTCTCAGTAAAATTCAGTCTTTAAGGAAGTAAGAAACACTATATTTCTTGTATCATCTAAATATTGCATTATTATCAACAGAATTGACAATTTAATTGAAGAATAAATGAAGATGATGGCTGCCAGTTATCAGTTATAATATCAGTGCAAAAAGCATTAATAGTTTTAATATTTTAAAATGTGGACAAGGAAGTTCCCAGTTTAATGGATTATGGTATAAATCCATGAAACAAGATTATGCAAACAGAAGGAAGACATACCCTTTGACTGTACAGGTTATTATCCCATAAGCACATAATTTCTTTTTAGTTACAGATGTCTAGAACTGCTCATGCAAAGATGTAACAGCAGATTTCATGCTTTTAATGAATGAACAGAGCCTTACAACACCTTCTGGTTATTATGGATAGGAATTGTTGGAACCAGTAACTCAAGCAAAGGAGATTAAGAAATTTATTCATGGACATAATGCACATCCAGATTTTCATATTATGTTCACATGTTCCCATATGGATTTCTACACTAACAGCACAAATCAAATAACTATCAGAGATATAATACATACATAAAAGCTAGGTAATGTGCAGTTGTGGATTCATTTGTAACTTTGGTGTGCTGCACTCATGGCCATAACACTGGTTTCATTGACCACTTCAATTATTCTTGATTCATGACCTACCTAATCAGAACCACAGCAACACAGGATTTTTTTTTTTAATTATCATAAGAATTATTTTTATTATTTTTAATGTATAGGGTTTTTTCCTGTCTGATGAAATGTCAAAATCTGGTATTTTGGGTAACCAATATTAAAAATGTATTGAATTTCAGTAATTAAAATAGTTCATTCTCTTCTAATTCTATTCTATTTTATAGTTCTCTATGTTACACATTAATTCTTATTTTAACTTAAAGTGCCTTCAAAATTGAAAATGCAATTTTAAACACTGATATATCAGAAATTTCAGATGGTTTTGTAATTTCAGAGATCCTTAAAAATAGAATAGACTTGAAGTATGTACCCTTTTATCATCTCTTTGTGATTGCATTATGATTTAAAAATATCTGATCTGCAAATTCCCAGTCAGTTTTAAATAACACTCCCTTTTCTGTAAGTAGTTTGACATAAGTTCTATATATGTAAATTAGCAATAGATATAATGCCTTTATTGATCATGTTCTGGAAGTTTAATACAGTCGAAATTAAATTTTCAATTAATCATATAAATGCTTCAGATGTTCCAACAGATTTTATCATTCTCTTATTGGAGCTACATTCACCTCTGTTGTCATCAGTTGTGATAAACTCAACAAAGAATGTAAAAGGCCAAGACTGTAGTGGTTTTGTTGGGGCATGCATAGAAAGATACTCAGAAAATGTGAGTTATCAGCTCATTATCCCCCCAGAATGATTACTGACAGTTTAAAACTTAAATCATGTCACCTTGCAGAATTGCAGGCTGGACTCAAACCTGAGTGCTGTTCTAAGCCATCCTTCAACCTAAAACCTGAGGTACACACTACATTATCTACAATTTTTCTACTCATTCTGTATTATACCATGAATAAATGAACATGGCAATTCCTTGTGTGTCCACTGTTTTCAGGATGCTTTTCTAATTCCTCAGAACTTTTCTGATGCACTAAAACAACATAATTTCTGTCCTTTACCTACTTTTTGCCTTCCTTCATTGGATATACTACCTTTATTCTTAACATTTTTACTGTTAGTTTACTTATCTTCTTGAAATCAATATCAATGAGCAAATTTCAGCTAGGATAAGTTAAGCTGAAGACTTTCAGACAGGTGGGCATTTGACTAAGAAGAGTTAAATACTTCCAGAATACCTTAGGGGCAACCTGAAAGTTGCCCTGAAAGTTTATTCTATCCAGTCAGATTGTGACCCCGAATGTTTATTTATTTCTAACAATGCTATAATGAAACATAAGTGATTACCTCAGACTTAAATACCAAACCTCTAGGTATCTTGTGTTACATGAAATGAATATAAGCAAAATTTAGTAGCTAGGTAAAAGTGAGAGGTTCATGCAAACATTTTCATTGAAAAAAGATCCCTTAGTGTGGAGTCATTATGTATTTTATGAGGTTTGTGACCAGTCAGTATGTGTATACCATGTTAGCTGGCAAAATGATGTGTGTGCTTTTTACAATCCACCACAGAACCCACCAGCACAGCTGGTTCCTTCAGTGTGTGACAGGTACCTGAAGGCAGCTCAGGGACAAATAGGTGTATTATCAGGAGGAGAGTTGTGCACTCAGCAGGCTGGGCTTCCTTTTGTGAGGCTGGAGGTCTACAAGGCAGCAACATGTAGGAAATACGGGGTATAAAATGGTAGAAACACATGATTTCCTATATATTTATGATAAGATCTTGGGTGTAATGATTTGCCTCTCCTCTAGTAATATCTTTATAAGCTTTCTGGACTCTAGAATATATCTGAAAGTTTTCTTATGTGCCTTATTTTCCCTTCTGGCTCCCTGGTGTATACATAAAAATGCCTTTTAAAATGTATTTGTACATAGGCAACCTTCCATTCCAAACACAGATGGTACATCTGTATTTATTATTTAGACGTGCTAAGTGGAACAGTTTTTTACAGCCTATTGCAACTATACTTTTTTCCTCACCAACTTAAAAAATTCAGATAAAACACAGTGACTATTTTACTTAAAACAGAACATTCGTGCTATATTACCCATTTAAAAAATGAGTAAATAAACTGATTTATCCCTTCACTGCAGTTGCCGTTCCACAACCTGCTTGTCTGCAGAGATTTTTACTTACTAAGAAGGTTGTGTCATTGTCTTGATGTCCATCTTGGCTTAAAGAGTGTGATGCACCACTGAAAAATGCTTTTCCTTCCTGTTACTGTTGTGGCGTATTTGATTGAATACTCATTTCACCATGGTTGTTACTTCACTGGAATTTTTTGCTGGTCAGATGACCTATGATTTTCACTTTGTGTATTTTCCTGTCCTGACACTCTCTTCTTTGAATTACATCACAAAGGCTAGCACGTCACTCAGACTGGATTTTAGAACACAGATTTTTATAATTTGTCGATTTTGTTGTGTTTTGACTCAGGATAAAAAATGATGAGTTTTTTATCAATAGTTTGTAAGTTATTTTGGAGTCAACATCCTTTGAAGTACTCTCTCCCTTTTCATAAAAATAGTCCCATGTGCCTAGAGCCAAGAAAGTTCTTTTGAACACGTCTAAAAACATGAGTAGTCCCATAGATATAAAGGGGAGATAACCAAATTTGTGAGCATGTTTTATTGCCTCTTTAAATGTGTCACACAGAACAACGACTAGTTTATGCTATTCAGATGTGATCTCTGTGATCAGTGCAAAAGCTGATCTCTGCTGCTAACCTCAGGCTTTTGACAGGCTGCTGTTTATAGTGCTGGTACTTTATCTGTACTAGATGGATAAACTGTTGCGATAGAACATTCCAAGCTGTTACTATTCTTCTACCTCCTTAAAAGGTCACTTTGAAAATCTATTGCAGAGAGGTTATCTTTGATTTTATTGTAAATTTGTATTTCAGCAGTCTTTCTGGCATCAGAAAAGTCAGGAAAGAAAACCATGGGCAGGATGGTAGTCAGGGTATCAGTATGCCACCTAAAATGCCTGCTATCTGGAATTGTAGCAGCTAAATTTTGCCCTCAGAGTCATGATACTTTGCTAACTTTTCTTCTTTTAAACTGTTCTTCTGGTGAATTGAATTCATAACTTTTGTCTTTCAATTGACAATACACAGGAAGACTGTGGAGCTTTAATAAAACTTTTAAAAGAGAGAAAAAGACAGATGGAAAGAAAACCAGAAAGGCATAGAGAAAGTTAAAGGGAGATACTGATGGAGAAACAGAAAAGGAGAAAAAGAAAGACAGAACGGCGAAATGGAAGTAAGAGATAGAGAAAAGGAGAGTGAATGAGAAAGAGAAAATAAGAGAAAGATTAAAAAAATAAGAAGAGGCAAGAAAGTATTAAATTCCATATACATTGTCAGCTACTGGCAATGAGGCATATAAGTTGATTACAAGAGTAATTAGAACTTAGAGGGTTTTTTTAAAAAAATGTGATATACAGCATTTAACATTTTTATTAATTTTGCCTTCTATTATAAATGGGAAGATTATTTCCAGATACAGAGCCAGCTTTCTACACTAGTCCTTTCAATGGGACTATATCAAACATCCTCATCATAAAACACAGATTAACTGTCAATAGTGTGCTTGCTATTTTAATCTTGTGAAACAAATACTACATTATTTTTTCTTTCCCCAAAGAAACTATAAGAAAAATTGTTTGAATGTTGTTCATCTCAAGCTGAGTGACATAATCTTTTATTTCCTGTGGGTACTCAGTGCACATTATCAGTGGGTTACTTGAACTGTTTCCATAGATGAAGGACATGTGCATAAAATAATCTCAGGCAAAAACAAAGACTGCTGCCTTAATATATGAATGGAAACCACTTTGGTTTATCTACTGGGAATAAAGAAATACATTGAAATGTAAAAAAATAGCTTATAAAATAATTGGTGTGTAAATCTACATATTTTCTGTATTGGTGATTTTACTTCCTTAACAAACATTGTTTATGCAAGGGTTTACATGAAAACCAAGTAAAGGACAATGGGGTTGTTGAGGTTTGGTTTGTGGTTGGTTTTTGTTGTTTTGTTTGTTTTTTTTTTTCTTAAGGAAATGTAATAAAATTTTAACTTGGAACATTTATTGCATATGAGAAAAAGCTATTACTTGTCACTGTTTTATATGTTTACATTTTGTACCAGAAGTAAAAAGCAATTCGCAAAGTTATATATTTGAAAATTCCTTTCTCAGCTGATTTATCCCATATTTTTGTTTAGCTGTTTACATGGGAACCTCGGTAGTCTGCATAGAGAGAGAAAAAAAGTCGTAAATCACTGGGAAGATAATTAATTTCATAGCACCAAAAGTTGGATGAACATCAAACATTGGCACACTGCAAAACATTCTAAGGAAATATCACTGCAAACATTCTCTGTTTTTCTACTTTTTCCCTAAACAACTTTCATTGATTATTGTCAGATGTAATTTCTTGCCTATGTGAGCTTTTCCTCCAACCTAACCTGCAGATTCTTTGAGTAAAAACTGATCTGGGAAGTTAAGATAGACAATGAGTATTAATCTGTGTACCACTTGTAAGAAAGACTTGACAAAAAAACAAAACAAACAAACAAACAAACAAAAAAAAACCAAAAACCTTCCAGTAATAATAAAAAGTCAGAAATTATGTTTTTTTGGCTTAGGGTACACCACAACTGCTACTCACCAGGAAAAAAAAAAAAAAAATCAACACAAAACCTGTTTTTTTCCTATGCCACTATTGCAAATGCATTTTTGGCTTTATGTCTATTTATATCAATCGGACTTTATTAATACAGAAATCTTATTTAATAATTTGACAAAAAATTAAGTAGGACATCATACCAGCTTGTTTCTCGGTATTGTACCGAATTCCAAAACTTATTGTTTAATCAGTAAATTTAATTTTGATGCAAAAATGGGATCAAAACTTCATGAAAGTTGAGCAAAGCTGCAGTTTTAGAACTGCAACTTCAGTCCATAGAACTCCAAATTGTGCTTCAAGCTTATTTTTCCTGCAGAAGTTGGTAGCAAAATCCACAGCAGTAGAATGCACTAAGGCAAGAATAGATTTTGTCACTATTTAATATGCAGTGAAACCTAATCATTCACGGTCAAATTTCACCTATAACAAAAGAAAGCTTGGCAACAGTTAATCTCTATGAAAAGTGGTGGATTGGATACTTTGTAAAAATAGGTACCAGAGTGTTGAGGTATACGAAACTAAAAATAGCGGAGAAATGCATTTGCCTTATTGGCACAGCAAATGTAGAGCAATCACACCGTTATCAGCATCATTTCTGTGCCAGCATTACCTGTGGTAAGACCTTAAGGGAGAAAACCGCTGGAAAAAAAAGGATTTTCTTTAGAATAGAAAGAAATGACACAGCATAGAAATTTAACAGTTTGCCCTAGTCTTCCTTTGAGAGTTCCTGTCCTGATTCTGCAGCCACATGTCCCTTTTCCCTACTTGACTATTTTCCAGTAGCTGCATTACAAAGCTCATATCCCAAACAAGGAGACTTTGATTCAAATAAAGTACCCAAAGCTTACTCTTGAAAAGAATTCAAGCTGAGATTCCTCCTCTGATAACATCTTTTCTGATATTTTGGCAAGCTTTCTGTCTCTGGAGTTACAAACCTTAAACCAGGAAAGATCAGTACTTTATGGCCATGAATTGTGAGTTCTTTTTTGTTGTTTGTGTTTTCTCTGAGCTGGTATTAATATGTCCTCGTGTCTGAGAGATTGCTAGGAAACTGATGCATACCCATTTAGGTTTCTTTCTAAAACCTTTAACAGCACCCTAGGTAGAAAGTCTCCTCTTTGATATGAAATCCTAGAGAATTTACTCTTGACAGCAAGTTCTGGAAGTCTTCAGTCCCTAGAGTTCAAAGGGCTAATGCTTTTGTGTCTGGATTTTCAAAATGCTGAAGCTATTCCATAACACAGAGTTCATAGTCAAAGACCAGTTTAATGTTATTCTTTGGTATTCTAAATACATTGAAAATACTTTTAAAAATCTAAACAAGTCTGTGAAATACTTATAGTATTTTTATAATACGCCGTTTTTATTAAACTGTTGTATGCTACGCCTTTTGGTGGTGTTTTCTCAGCACATCTGACAATCATGTTTCTTTTGCAGAAGTATCATATCGTAAGATAAAGACCTTTGGCTGTCTGCCAACCATTTTACCTCTTCTAAGGGTAAAATATTTACAATACAGAACCTGTTTAAAACTTTTCCCAACTTAAAAGCACACATTTAAGTTCAACATACCAATACATGGGCTTGCATTAACATCTCTGCATTGTTTTGTCAAAACCATCCTGGAAATCTGTTTTGTTCATTTGGATTTCTTTCTTGTACACTATACATGTTTTAATTTCAAAGTCAATATTATGTCCTGATTTGAAATCCATTAAAAGTTTATTATATTTTTTAAATAAGAGCAATTATTTAAAATGAAAAATGCTCTAGGAAATTCAAAAATTATTCTCCAGTTTGAGATTCAACATATAAAAAGATCTTAGGAAAACTACACTCAGTTTTATGGTCTAGCCAGTTAAATGAAAAAAGAAATTTCAACTAGGGATGTTCAGTGGTTTTGCTTAAGTACACTCTTGGTTTTTTTCTGACTTAGGAAATGCAGAAGGATGATGAACTATCTGTACATACAAAAATTTCAGAGGGAGTGTTACTGTATTGTCCAAATGACATAGAAACACCTTACCTCAGACACTAAAATAATTAAACTGCTTTAAAAGACAGATAATTCTAAAGATAACATGACTGGAGATTTTCTTAGTGGCTGAATATTTGGGTAGATATTTTCAAGCTTTTCAACAATAAAGAGGTTTAAATGTAGTTAAAACTACATATACAAATGTAGATTTCCTTGATCATGGTTAAACTTTGTATTTTACCTAAATATGCAAAGGAATGAAGACTATCTGAACCAAAAAATCCTCAGCATCTGGAAAAAGGAAGATCTGAAGACTGAGTGATTACCACAGATGAATTTGGTCAAAACTTTGATTTTCAGACTACTTTGTCCTAGAGAATATATCTTCGAATAAGTGTGTAAAAGCACTTCTTTATTTGCTAAATGTGAAACACTTATATGGAGAAACACAAATGGATGCATATTTGAATGGTTAAATAGTATAGAGAGTAACTATCCTCAGAGAAGTAATTCTTAACTATGGAATGTAAATTAAGGGCTTCTGGGGCATTGTTTCATATTAAATGTATTCAGCTACAGGTTTGTTTGGTTTTTTTGTTTTTTTTGTTTGTTTGTTTGTTTGTATTTTTCAAAGGCCAGTACCACAACTTAATTCTAGTAGACCAAGGTTAAAGAGAGGTTCATTTTTATTTCCATTCTTG
>JAWWEV010000043.1:9063822-9076143 GCA_035583235.1 Hafferia zeledoni
CCGTCCCGTCCCGTCCCGTCCCGGGGTCTGCGTAGGGGCCAGTGCTCCCGCCACCGCCTCCGCGGGTGAGCGGGACACGGGGCTCGCTCAGGACGGGCGGACCTGGAAGCCGGGAGAGAGGACAAGAAAATCTCATCCTTGCCCAAAAGGTGTTCCCGACCGTTATCAGGACAGGACCGTGTACCCTCAGTTTCCAGAGGTAGAATAAATGTTAAATAACAGAAGATGACAAGGAATACCCCAAACACAGAACAGTGAGTTGCTTAAAGGGCATGACCTTGCTGAAGTTCAGCAGCATGAACATGCTATTTCCAGACTGAAATACTTGTAATTTCATTAGATGTTCCCGATGAAATCCGGGAGGTGGAGGGGGGCAAGGAACAAACAATAAGTAATCAAGTACTGGATGCTCTTTAGCTGAATTTCTTTCCTGAAGTGTCCCCCTTGGACTGGATGTCTGAAGAGCCAACTCTGTCCTTCTATTGGCCCTCTGGGAAGACATTTAATGAAAAAAGTTTGTAAAGGTTTCTGAAAACCTTTCCTTCCTTCCGGCAACATTGTTAGGGTCAGACCTTTGCACAGACAGAAACAAAGGACAGGCACAATTCAGGGAAAGAATCTGCCAGGAGTGGGCCGAGGAAGGACTGGGACATGTGGCAGCTGGATCTGGGGCAAGGTCTGAGGGCATCGGATGATGTGTATGGCAAGGAATGCTGGTGACTTCCAAGATGTAACTACATTTTCTGGTTAAAAAATAAAAAAATATTAAAAAAAATTTTTTTTCAATAGGATTTCAAAGTGGAATATTTTGTGATCTGAGTGGGCAAGTAACAAAACAATTAGCAGCATCACATGCAGTAAACCCTGTTGTTTCCCCCCTGCAAGTAAGAGTGTGGTTCTGTAGGATGCTGAGCCATCTCACCAGAGCTTCTGTGCTCAGTCTGCTCATTGAGGATATTGTTTTCACAGGCATTCTTAGCAGGTGACACAGAGATACAGATACTGTGATACTACATTTTCTGAACTTCTTTTCCATGTATATTGCAATTTCAATTTTTTGGACATGAAACTTCTCTGAAAAGTGGTGACTAGAGATGGTTAGGAGTTTTCTGAGAATTTTTTTTCCTGGAAAATGTTGGCAAATCAAAACTTTTTACAAAATGAATTCCTGTTAAAGAGAAAATGCGTTTGGTTTGTTTCCCTCAAATCAAATGAAAGCGAAATATCAAGCAGGAAACATATCCAATAGCTTGTGGTACCTGCTGTTAAGAAACTCTCACCTGTGACAGAAACTCATCAACTGACATGCTAGTTAGGAGAAAAAAGCAAAACAAACACGGCAGACACATCCACAACCACACCCACACATTATTCCAGGAGCCAAAGATACAAAACTGGTTATAGCCAAGCTCATAAGAAACTATGTCATGCTTTGCTCTCTTGATAGTCAGGATGCTTTTCTTGAATGAGAGAAAGTCCTTCTTCTCCCTGACTGTCGGCTCCTAGCACTGGTCTGTAGTTTATCAAGTTCAATGAATATTTGACCTATCTAGTATTCCAACAGGAGAAAGTGAGAGACAGGTTCTGTACTGCCTGTATCAGGGGGCTGATGAATAAGATTTTTTCCTAACCAATAGGCTTTGCAGTTTTGGAATGGATGGTCTATCTTGATGAGGAGAAAAATTAGATTTCCAAAACTTGAGCATTTTTCAGAGTAGAACTTGTTTTCTCGCCAACTTTCATAGTAACAGTTTCTTGGCAGCTCTTCCTTTCTTAATTTTCCTCCCTCACCTGTCTTAATATTAATCAATCCTATTGTTTGCCTTATTGGCAAGAAATATGATTCTTATCACATGCTGCCATTGTACTTACCTTATTTTTAAAAATATATGGTCTTCAACAAAAATGTCTGGATATTTTCAGTGTAGGCAAAAGAAAGTTGTGCCATTTCTTTCTAAAAATACAGTGATTGCTTTCTAAGCAAACATGTTATCTTTGTATGGGATGCTGATTTCTTTTTACTGGGATGTTTTTAAAGAAAGATTGAGATTTGCCTACATATGTCAGCAAGCTGTCTACACTATGTTTCTGAGTTTCTTTTTAATATGTAAAAGATAAGACAGTGATTGATGAAAGATAAATGTGCATGGTTCCTATAGAGTACTTGCCTAGTCATTATCAATATCCTGTAAGTCTGTCACTTCCACAAAGAAATTAATCTGTAGCTAATAATTTTATCAGGGAGTTTTCTTTCTTGTTCAGATATTCTTATAATCTAGTATTCTTAGACAGTATCTCTTTAATAATGTTCATCTAGTGAAACTAAGAATGACTTTTTAATCAAAGCAATGAGTAGATTGGCATGCTGCAAAAGAGTGAATGATAAAGTTTTATTTAAATTAAAGATATGTTTTTCTGTGAGAAGACTGTTAGCCAAGTGTGTTTAATTTCTCAGCACTTTCCGGAGTTTGGATGATCTCAAGCAGCTTCTAATGAAGATGTGGGAGTTGCATTTAGTTCCTATATATAATTATTGCTTAAAAAAAAAAATCCCATAGCCATAATCCATGTATGAATGTTGTGTATTCCTCTAGTCTGCATAGCTAAATATGTTTTAAAAAATTAATGTGATTTATACTTTCCCATCCCAGCTGTAGATAATTATTATGCTATATACTGTCAACAATGCAAAATTATACTCTGCCAGTTGGAAGAGTGTATTCCTTCTGTTTAATGGAATCCTTTTGGTGCTCAGTGCCATGGGCTGCTTGTTTTGCTCTGACTTGTAATGCAGCACTTACCCTGCTTTACAGATTTTCTGTTTCTATTAATGCCATTTTCATAAGCAACATAGCAGGCGAATATAGAGTTGAAAGACATGAGATTAAAATGTTGCGTAAAACTCTGGAAAATTGACCATTGAAATCAAGGAAAGGAAAGCCTCTTATTGGAGGAGCTCATCTGTCATTATTGTAATACTTCAACTGAGGCCAGGGTTGGAAAAGAAATGTACAGTCTCCCTCAGAGAATGAACTATCTCCCCTTTGGATCTTTATGCTGAAAATTATTGTGCCACTTAAATATTTCAAACTTTTCCAAGGAGATTTGAAAGCAGGATAACCGGGCCTCTTGTTGGGTAAAACCTTGATGTAGAGAAAAAAGAAATACCCTGAATGTTTTCTAATTTCTTGCATGGGATAGTGGTGGAATTTCACTTTCTTCCCGTCAGCGTTGAGGTGGAGTGGAAGGGTAGAGTCTGGAAGACAGCACTGAGGTGAGAATGGGTTGATCATAGAGGTGAGAAAGGATTGATCTCCATTCTTATTTGGGAAGCAGAGTAGTAAGAGAATTGACATAATGCTAGCAATGTTTGAACCTTGCAGGGGGGAAGTATGGCATCTGCAAACAACTGGGTAGGGGTAAGGACATCCTCACTATTTCCCCATCTTTTTCTGTAGGTTTTTGTGGCACTACCCACAGAGGATGTAAAGCTGTTCATGAACATATTACCTACACATAAAGAGGCACTGAGGCAAAGCAGAGCTGGGAATGTGCTCCAGATTAGTCAAATGTGTTGGCAAAATCTAGCTGTGGGAGTTTTCAATGGCCTGTGGGCCTCCACCCATGTGCTGTCTGATGAGCCCAGCCATGCCTGGCAGTCCTCATTGCTTCTGGCCCAGTTGGGGACTGGCTGCTGCCTCTGCTCCTGCTCAGCTCCAGCTCTTCCTGCCAACCTTGGCTAGAAGCACTATTTTTATGTATACAACATGTAGCAAGGCTCACATCACTCCACACAGGGGCTGTTTTGCTCCCCTCAGTCAACTGTCATTCTTTGTTTTGCCCAAATCCAATCCCTGCCCTTCCTACTTGTGCTTTTCTCCTTACCCCTCGCTCCATGGCCAGATATCCAGTTTCTGGGACACCATCACAATGAAAGTGCACAACATGCTGGGTGCCTCGGAGGAGGCACCAAATGCTTGTGAAGACTGTGGAATACAATGGGAAATGGTGGGGATTTAATTCTTGGGCACAATGCATAAGACAAATCTTACAAGGGAAAATCCTCTCAGCGATTTAGCCAGACGTGAGATACATCAAGTCAGAATATAAGCTGCAGCATGTTTGTTTCTGCCAATGGGTCCCAGCAGATAACCTTTTCTTGGAAGAAAAAGAGCTCTCCTTCTGCAGCTACCACCCAACTTTAGAATGTACTATCAGTTGTTAGCATTCTTCTCAGCTCCTTGAGCTTTTGTACCGGCTATAGGAGTGGGTTTCAAAGGCAGGACTTAGCATAAACATGAAGCTGGGTTCCCAATAACATTCCAGTCTTCACAGTTGCTAATAAGGGGTGTGTGTGTGTGTGTGTGTGTGTGTGTGTGTGTGTGTGATAATATGTAATGTAAAGCCAAAAAGAAATATCTTTTTCCTGAATTTCCTGAATCTGCCTAACAACTAGACTGAGAGCCAATGTAAAAATAAGGAAATCATTATCTCTGTATTATATATAGATATTATATGGATAGTCATATACATTTCAAACTACTTTCTAAAAATTGTATATTTTTTCCCATGGGGCTCTTCTGCCAAGAAAGTAGATTTCAGAAGTTAAAATATTCACATCATTCTCTAGGTACCTTTCTGAAAAACTTTTTAGTTGTGGCAAGCTAGAAATGCCTCCTTGGACAGCTGGTTTTATTTTGGTGACTTTCAATCTACACAGCTGACTGCAGATTTTAAGGTATGGTTGGTAAACTTCTTTCACGCCAAATTATTGTCTTACATAAATAACCGCATTAAACTGAATCTGGTGTCCAAGTCTTCCCAATCTACAAAGTTCTTTTTCTTGGGCACAATTCAGATTGTTTCAGTTTCTCGTTATATTGGTTGGTCTGCTTTTTCTTTCTCCTTTTTTTTTTTTTTTTTTTTTTTTTACCCCCCCAAATGAGAAGTCATTTGGAAAAGGTGTTCACTTTGCTCTCTAGCCAGAAATCTGGACATTTCTGATACTGAAACAGGCATAGGGAAAATTCAAAGTAAATGAAAGCAAGTTAAAAGTGTTGAGCACTAAGTTTCTCTGTCAGAATGAGCCTGGTAGTATTTGATTTAAGAGAGAAAGTTACCTTGAATTTATTTGTTCAAAAAATATTTCCTAACTGTTCACATAAATGGCAATACTTTGTGGGCCGTATTAATGATCTTAGTACCAACATTCACCTTTAACACATTTTCTCTTATTACTGTGACCATACTGTTAACTTAAGCATGTGGTATCTGAAAGCATTTAGTAACAACGACTTCCACCATCTGGTCAAGTTTAGGTTTTTTTGGTAGTTTTTTTCTTTTTTTCTTAATGAAGCCAATATATTTGTGCCATTATACTGAGGCATGCACCAGTATTCAATTTATCCTTGATCTTTTATATCCTTTGAAAAGCATTGTCTTGGAAAAACATTATTAAATTTAATGAAGGGTATCCCTTGTATCATGTTTCATAGGCAAGTTAAACACCTTACTGGATTTACATACTGTTCAATACATGCATGACAACAACTGTTGCTTGATTTCAAACCCTACTCACTGATTTTTCTTCTCATACAAATTTTGCCAAATGCTGTTCTATGCACATAGAAATACTTTATTTTTAACGTTCATATTAAATTGTCACAGTTTGTACTGAGATAAGCGTTCAGTTTTCATAATCTGACACTGTGATAATACATGGTTTTGTGGATTTTTGCTTTTCCTGTTTTATTTGCCTATTTGTATTTTGTTTTCCTATTCAGATACACACTTATAAATATAAATTACCATGTGATTTTTGTCACGTATGCTGTTCCCTGATAAAATTTTTGATATGCTTATTGTGTTGGACTGTGCTTTTCTACCTTCATTTCAGATGTGTTTAGGGTTTGGGAAATTTTATTTTCTTTTTTTCTTAAAGGTCTTTCATACTGTGGTAGATTTCTGATTTCCCACCCTCCTCCTCCCAAGTATTAAATCACATGAAATTCATCTGTCTTTTTTTTTTTTTTCCCTTTTCCTAAGTCATTAGGGAAATTTGGTTTACTTTGGCTTGCAGTGATGATTGTTTGCAAAATTAAGTTAATAGCTAATGCCATTTTAACATTCTGACCTGATTATCAATTACAACACAAATAATTCAATCTGTAATTAGTCCATCTGTTAACTGCTCAAGGTCAAGTGACTTCATTTCATCACAAACATGACCCAAAATATTAAACAAAGATCTCAAATGCCAGTTGATACTAAAGAAAGAGACCGTGTCTCTGTTATATTTCTGAAATAATTGTGTCAAATTATATGACATTTTTATTCACTGGAATATATTTTGAATCTTCAGCTTCTCTGAGCTTCTGGCACAGGGTGTGAAAAATTTACCTCCTTTGATTTTATCCACATGCCATCTAATTTTGTATTTCATTCTCCATTTGGAAGGACTGCAGTGGATTCCTGCAGTTCTCTGACAGTATCTGCTAGCCTAAGGACTTCAGATATCTTAATTTTCTTGATTTATTTTATTTCCCCATAGATTTAGTTAATTTCTGACATCTGACAAACATAAAAAAACCAGTGGTGCTATTATATGAGTGTCCATATTCTTTTCAATACCGGACATTATAAAAGGTCTTTTTTCATCCATGGTATGAAGACCTGCAACCAGCTTATTTGTATTAGAAAATGTGATAATAGGAAATAAGCTGATTCATTACCCCACATAGTTGACAGTTTACCACAACAAAGCAAATAACTGCTTCATAAATGCTCAAAGTCTGCAAGCCTAAACAGAATAGGGAAATAAAACTCCATCCCAAACCCTCAAGTTTTCATTAAGAATCTCAATTTAACCATAAACATTTAATATAAATGTATTTATCTTCTCATTTAGAAAATCTGAATGTTGAGTTTTTATATGCTTGTTCTGTATAATAAAGTGGGATGCAAAGTTTGAAAGAAACAAAAGGAATGAACTTCCTCATATTATAAGGAGCCTTCACAATATGTTTCTTTAAGAAAGTACAAACTTTTGCATAGACTGGAATGAAACTTGGAAAGCCTGGAAGCTGACATGCTGAATGCATCACAACTGGTATTTAATAAAAGTTTTGTAGAGTCTGTGACAAGTCCATAGAAGTAGAGATTTTCTTCTAGGAGAGGCAGCCAGTATGCTCCAGTTGTACTCTGTGAGACCACGACTTTAAAGCCTAAAATATACATCTGTATTAGAAAAAACTGGAGGAGGGAGAAAGGGATTACCAATGAAGTAGGTAAAGTCAGATAGTCTCCTTGCAAAATTTTGCTGCGGACAGCACAATAGTGTTTGATCTCATTATAATGGACAAAGGTGATCTTTGAGCCTATTGACATCCTGTATGCTATTTTGATTACCACAACAATGGTACTGTATTTGCTATATTAGGTTTTATACTACTAAATAGATAAAGCAGAACAAAACAATTTTTGAGGGTCAGACGAAGACCTGAGGGTCTGAAACTCTACTTGCTTAGGTATTTGAACTCTAAATAACCTGAAACTAGATTTAAACTGAATTTCTTGACTCTCATATAGTTCAGTATCAGATCTATTTTATTCTGCAAGGTGTGAATTTTAATTTGAGATGCAGAACATAATCAGGCAGTTTCAGAACTGAGTGATGTGGTGGTGTGGGAGGTCAAAGCCCTTTTTGGTGTGGACACAAGGCCAGAAGAGAAAAAACGAAGCCACTTTGCTGCCATTTTCTCATTAGCTCAATGATTAGGGAATATCTGGAGAGCAGAAGACATCAAAATGCAGACACCTTAGCTGATTCAAATCTACTTTTCTTGCTAATCAAGGAAGTGTCTTAATTTCTATGCTATTGTATATTATGGTGTCCATTACTCTCAGCTTTCTGTGTTATTGATGCTGTTTTGAATAAATATAATTAAAATTACAGTCATATATCTTCTGGAATACAGGCACTGCAACCTCCTGGTGAATCTTCTTACAAAAATGCTGCAGAATCACAGTTTTCTTTATCTCTGATTATTGATTTGGCACAGACTTGGATTGCCCCAGGAAAAGGTATTATTGAAAATCTTTTCCCTCAGGTGTTCTGTAGTTTGAGCTGTCTCAGTAAATGACTCTTATCTGAGAAGATTGTACAGAAAACTCATTTGAAAATGTAGAAGGAGAACCCAAAGGTGTGTTCTGGTAGCTACCAGGGAAATGTCTTTGCCTGTGAGGAATCTTATTTCTTAAGTAAATATTTAAAGCCTTTTATGAAAATGGGAGAGCTCCAGCAGAGAGACTGTGGAAATCCCAAATGAGATTGTGGAGTACTTGTCCAATGCTGCATCCTACTAGAGCAAATGTGGCAGTTCCCTTTTGCTTGGGCACTGACTGAGCACTTCTCTTTTCTATTCAACTTCTTTTTAAGAAATAGAAAAAGGCACCACGCTCACCTTTTGAAAGATTTTTTTAAGCTGACTGAAGAAATATTTTGAGTTAGTGGTTGTTTCTGCTGAAGAAAAAAATGTTGGTTCCTATTTGACTGGATTCCTTTGTGTCTGAATCAACTGCTATTATTTTCAAATTTAAGTGGAATGTCAGACGTCCTTCGTAATATGATATTCAACTACAAGAAACATCAGAGCACATGGCCCACAAAATACCAAAATTCCTGATTAATCAAAGTTTACGAAACTGAAATGAATGGTAGTCACAAATCAGTAACATTAGTTATAGCATATTGCATGCTAAACTTTAATGTAGACCATGTCTAAGGTACTAATTGATTTAGCATTTTAATAATAAAGGCACTTAATTTGACACAAAAAGACTACTATTTTTATATATTTTGTTGTGAGAGTTTCAAAAGTAATGCTTTGCATTATTCTGATGTTTCTAACAGTCACACCACAGATGCACTTGGCCCTTTGCCTTTTGGATTATAGGCAAGACATAGAATGTTGTTGTTTGAAAGCTAAAGTAAATCAGGCTGTTATGAATTGCTAAATGCAAGATCAAACCCATAATCCTCTTTGGACAACTGCTAAGAAAAGAAGGGGAAAAAAAAAAAAGCAGAACTGTGAACCATGTTTTTCAGGCAGAACAGAATTTCTTGATTTTTTTAAATCATTTTCTTGCATGCTAGCTGGTGAGTTTAAGAAGCTGTTATCATTGGGAATTAAGATAATGACACTTATCAGTAGATGGGAAAAGTTAACATCACCAACTGAAAGAAAATACTTTGATATTTCTGTACAGATTCTTACCACCATTTGACATAAAAGTCTTGGCTGAGAGAACATAGAACTAACAAGTATGTCTTGGAAGATAATAGATTGAGAAATACACCACAAAAGCTTTATGGAAGACTTGTTTTGCTGTGGTTGACTTCAAGAACAAATGCAATCCTTTTAGCAGCACTTTGGCTCTATCACAGGTACAGCAAAAAGTAAAGCAGCTTCGATGTGGACACAACAGTTTCCAACAACAGGAAGCTGATCCTTATGGCGAGAATTTCTCCAAGCATAGTGATTCATGTTGAGTACATGTACACTGCACAAATAGAAGGCTGAAAATTCTTAAGAGAGGTGATATGAGTCCCTTACACAACACCAAAATTGCTAGCATTTGAGTTTTTCATCAAACCCTTCTTCATATAATAATAACATGGATTTGAAGATAAATAACTTCCTTTTATTCTTAAATTTTTTGTGATTGGAATTAAAATTGTGAATATTAGATGCTTGGAAATAGCCCAGTTTGCCTTCATCAGTTCAAAAACAGAGTAGGATGGAGTGAATATTATTTTATAGGGATATTGGAGCTTTTTTCTTTTTTTTTTTTTTTTTTGTTTTTGTGTTTTTTTTTTTTTTTGAGTTGAAACTTGATGACATCTGATTTAAATGTCTTTGGTGTATTTCTAAGTGTCTTAGGCATAACTCACCACTGAGAGGTGTGATTTAGCTGAATCCAGTGAAAATGTGAACTCAATGATCAGGATGGAAGTTCTACAAAGGGAACACCCTTAAGCCCTCTTTGGCTTTACTGTATGTGGAGCTGTCAGTGGCTCCTCCAGAGCATCAGCTCTTGCACTTTACAGATAGTCTGAGCTTCTGCAAAGTGCACCAAACAAAAATGCAGTGGCCTAAGTGCACTCTACACTTGCATGAGGAACTGTCTATTCAGGGTAACAGAGCACTGGCTCAGCTTTTATATATTTGAAAAATTCGGGGAAAATTTAATAAATTGAACCTGAGTATTTGTGTTCCATTATTGCTGCAGATTCTGTAGAGAAAAATAAAAGGACATCTGTGAATACAGCTATATGGAAATAAGTTATGGAAAACACTATTATCTACTTTGTAAACTAAGGAGGAATTTATTCACCTAACCTTACCTGGATTAGCCATCTAATCCAAAAGGATCATCTTGGATCATTGAGTAAAATAGGAAAAATAGATCCATGGCAATACATCTTCCCTATGTTACTCATCTGACAGAATAGGGACAATTACTCTCCAGATGTACTTCTCTGCCTTCACAGATGATACAGCAGCCTACACTGGCAGACTGTTTTTTTATGGAATGCCAGGTAAAAATATAAATAAATATTGAGAAAATTCTGGGTTTTTCCTGCAAATATCAAAGATTTTTCCTCTTGCACTTTAGCCAAACATCTCTAGCCAATCTTTCTCACTGCATTTTATATCTCCTCCTCTGGGCCTTTCACAGAGGCATGGAAACAAGATCAGTGTGTTCATTTTTGCAGAAATCTTTGCAACAGTACAGACTTTCCATGGTATGGCCTCTGTTTGACCTCATAATCTTTTCTGTAAGCTAACAACTCTAGTTCAGTCACACTTAAACTGGACACAACACTCACACTGAGACTTCACTGGAGCAGAGAGAGGACCAATGATTATTTTGTGTCATTTCCAAAATCCACTTCTTTTCACAATTTGTGATAAGTATACTCTTCTAAGAACAGTTTATTCCATTCAGCTAGTGACAACATTTTTCACTTTAGTTTTTCATGGAAATATTTACAAGATTTCAGATTATTATCAGGCATAGTTTGGTAGTTCTGAAAAAAATTTGCAAAGCGTGAAAAACTTTCCTCTTACCTTTTTACAGCATTTTGCAATCTTTATTATATCACCATCTAAAATTATCAATTCTTCATTTTCTGCTTTTACCTTATTTTTGTAGCATTCTCTGTGCTTTAGGTACTGAATGAAGATCCTATAGTTCCTATTAAATGTTATCCATATCTAATGCCATGTTTAATCATAGTACCCCCTTTTCAGTGTGGGGTTTTTAATTTATTTTGTTTTTTGTTTTTTTTTAATTTGCTTCTTTTTTAGAGGGTAAAGGAAAAAGGAGAAGTTCTCTTCATGACTTCAAAAAAACAGGAGAATTGATGCTCATTAAAGTAAACAAAACATTGGAAGTGAAAACTAAGCTGTTAAATACCACTGAGCAATGTGCCAAGAGATGCAGCAGGAACAAGGGCCTCTCATTCACTTGCAAGTAAGTTATGTAACTATTATTCCCCCCTCCCCCCGCCCCCCATGAAGCATATATAACAGCCTTTGACCAAAGGTCTCTCTGTAGTTATCGTCAGTAGCAGCGTGTATTGAGAATAACTCAAAGATTGTGATTTTTGATTTCAATGATCTTGCTCTACCTATCCTGAGAGTGTCAGTCTCTTCTGTCTGTCTTAGCTTGTCCAATCTGTGATCTTTTCCATACATAGCTAAAAAAATGTACTCATGTTAAGATGTGGATTACTTGGGCTGCACTATAGAGTTTGGTGAGCATTTCTGAGATTTTTATGTCTCTTATAAAATGGTTATTGTCACACATCACAGCTGCAGTATTTCAGCACCACTTCAGACCGTATTCTGTCTTCATTCTTTGCACATTACTCCCGCTGAAATCAATGAGAACCCCACACATGGATCACAGATACATGCACTGCTGAAGTTCACTGGCAAATACTACGAATATGATACAATGGCATCAGACCTTCTGGGCTGTGGATAGCTATCCTTCAGCATCTGCTGTCTCTTAGAAACACATCATACAACTGATTGCTTGCCTGCCTTGTACATGTGCTCTACTATATTTTGGAACAAATCATTATTATTTTTCTTACATATTAGACTTAAATGATCCACTTGGCCACTCTTAGTCTAGACTATTAGCAATAAATGAAAGACCATGAATGAAGGAGAATCTTGGAGAGAATGGATGATTTCTGTATTGGTGAATACCGGGCCAAATGTGAGCCTGAACCTAAAACATAAAAAA
>JAWWEV010000043.1:9084182-9115300 GCA_035583235.1 Hafferia zeledoni
TACCCCCTTTGTTAACTGCTGGCCTTGGCTGTTAATGGCAGGGCAGAGAATTTACATAATAATTCCAAACTACAACATGGCTGTAAGCTGTTGCAGTGTCAGTGAACTGAACAGCACTGGGGTTCAGTTCCTTACTATGAGATTGGCAATTCCTTAGTTTGAGGAGAAAATTAACTAGCAGTACTTTTTATGTGTAAATATATTTTCATATCTATCTATCTATCTATCTATCTATCTATCTATCTATCTATCTGCTTATGTACATCTCTGTATATCAGTGTGTATGTGAGGGTTTCTCTAGAGGTAAACAAATGCTTTTACAAGTAGCTGAGAAGACAAGACCTGGACACTTTAGGTCAGCTGGGCTGTTGCTCAATGCCTTAATTTATACAATAGTAATGATAAATAGGTCTAAAAGTAACAAACCCTAAAGAGACAACAGTGGGACATGTGGCAGAACATGAAGCAAGACAGCTAAAGCAGCATCTCGGGAAATTTCTGATGCTGAAAAGCAAAGCAGTACATGGTTTCATGCAGTGAGAGCCTCTTGGCGAGGTGTATCACACCACTCAGTCATGCTCACATGCTCCTTATGATCAGTTCTAGCTGCTGCCTGATAAGGGATGCAAAGACACTTCTCTGCTTTTGGAATATACATAGGGTACACAGTCTAAGCCCAGATGGACTTGTTGTTTGCGCCAACACTCACAGGAAAGACAGGTCTGACATTGCTATGGACCAAAAGAATTTTTCCCCTATGCATCCAGAGTTCATGAGGGAGAACAGTGTGGTGGTTGGCAGGGAGTGTGTGGTTGCCTCTCATTCTGTGGCAGATAGTTTCTTCTGGACAGACGAGGGTGGGAGTAAAACTTACTAGAGCATGCTATGGGCTAGACAAATTGTCCAAGATTTAGGATATTTAGGTTGAGTAATCCCTACTGAAGATGTGCATTTGTGTATGAACAGATATTTGTGTATGTGCCTTTGTTTAGGTGGGGTGGAGGGAGAAGGAAGCAGAGATGTGATTTATTTTTTCTAACTATTTGTAAAAATAGTATGATTAACCTCAAAGTTTGCATGCTCTTATACTGTAATGATTATCATTTTAAAACTAGCTTTTTGCCTTCGAGCTATCGGGGAAAAGACCTGAGGGAAAACTACTGTCGAAACCCCCGAGGGGAAGAGGGAGGTCCGTGGTGTTTCACCACCAGCCCAGAGATGCGCCATGAAGTCTGTGACATCCCCCTCTGCTCAGAAGGTAACCCAGCACAGCTTCTGCAGAAAGTTGAGTTCACTCTGCTGACAGCAGCTGCACAGAATGGCCAGTAGTCACCTGTTCACAGCCTTTGGATAGAGAATAGGTGATTTCTCGGCAAGAATAACTCACATAGCAAGGTATTAGAGGAAGAGGAGCTCTTGTTATGTTCCTGTATGCTGGAATATTTGAACAAGATTTCAGGCTCAGCAGCTTTTTTCAGGTCATGGAGGAGCTTGAACAATGCAGTTGTGCTGATCACACAAATGTGACCCTTTTTTTTTTGCTTGTCTAGTCTATAGTGAATCCATTAAAAATTTCAGTATTAATATGTGATAAAATCACCTCGTGCCATTCCACAGTAAAATTGGCTTTTCCTCTTCCTTTTGATGAAAATTTAGATACTGAATTACAAGATTAAATTGCAAGATAAGCATGCACTGTTTTTCGAATAAATACTGTAAATAAGTGTAACTCCTTAAAAATCCAATTCCATTTCACTTTCAAATCACTAAATTAGAAAGGCATTTCACATGCACCATTGAATTTGTTGGTTTTTAAGTTCTGTTAACCTCCAAACTAAGCTCTTATATCTTGCTAATCAGCCAGTTCAGTTCCAGTCAATCAAGTCGTTTAAATCCTCAAGATAGGATGCCTTTAATTTTCTTGCTAAAGTGTCACGTGCAATAGCTGTGGTGTTGAGGAAGAAAAAGGAGAGGCAGAGAGAAAGAGAAGAAGGAAGAGAATAATTTACAAGGAACTTGAAAATCTGTTAAAGCCTAGCATTTAAAGAAAGTTTTAAATGAGCTTTGAATGTTATAAGACCTGAAGCTCACTACAGGATGAAGACTTTGGTAGTGAATGTTTTGACTAAAGAGTGAGATCTGTGATTGCATAAAATAGTATTTTCTAAGTGATCTTTACAATTACTGTAATTAGGGACTACTTGAAAAATTTGTCTACAATTATTTATGGTGAATTTATTTTATATTTTCAGACTTCTCATTCTAAATTTTGTTCAACAGCAGTTTCAAATCACTTTGGAAGCTTTTGCCCATTCTCCCTCTACCTTCCTTCACTTTCCCAAAGCAGGGCTCAATATCTGTCTGGGTTTAAACTGCCAAAAATAATTATCATCGGAAAGAAACAGTAATATATGTAGCTGAAAGTGCTGGGAATTTAAAAAGGTATACTGTACTGCTCTGAAACTGGGATTCAGTCATTATTCTGCACTTAAAGTTTTGCTGTAATTCTAGTAGACTTAGAGTGATTTAGAATAATGGATTGTGCTTAATTGGATAACATCACCTTTAAAAAATATTTCTTTCTTAGGTATGTGACTCAGTCTGTTACTAACCATAGGTAAGGTTATAAACCTTTTAGGTACATGAATACCGCTAGCAGCTGACCCCTACCTGCCTCAAAACTGTAAGTGTCCTATACAGTGATATGAAATTTAACCACCTGGATTAGATCTAAGAAAGAGATGTAATTCTATTCCAAAGGGCATTATCCATACCAACTTACAAAAAGGCAAAAAGGTATAATTTCTTTTAGTACTTTTTAGGTTGATTTCAATATATAGGAGCAGGGACATGATTTATTTCTTCTTACTTTTTTGTTTTGGTGTGGGGGTTTTTTGTTTTGTTTTTTGTTTTGGTTTGTTTTGGTTTGGGTTTGGGTTTTTTGGTGTTTTTTTTTTTTTGTTGGTGTGTTTTTTTTGGGTTTTTTTTGGGTTTTTTGCTTTTTTTTTTTTGTGGTACACATCATCAGAGTAATAAATGACTAGGGTCTACTTTTTTTTTTTTTTTTTTTCCTAGTTGAATGCATGACCTGCAATGGAGAGAGTTACAGAGGGCCAATGGATCACACTGAGACAGGCAAGGAGTGTCAGCGCTGGGATCTTCAGAGACCACACAAGCACAAATTTCGACCAGAGAGGTAACCTCTCCTCCCCTCTGAGCAAGACCATGTGGTCATAATTTGAAAATTACACGCATTCTCAAACCAGTTCAGCAAAACTAGCATTAACTCAACTGAAATTTATGGAGTTCACCAGTTTTAGATGTTTGGGCTCCTGGCCCATAATGTAGGCTGGCTATTGTCACAATGGAGATGCAGGATGGGAATAGAGGCTGTTTTGTGTGGTTGTGGCTACATCCTATGCCTGTGCAGTGTAGTGATGAGCGTATGTTCCATTAATTGATAAAAATCTCCTCCTGAGCTTCATGGACAGTAAAAAATTAACCCCTGAATGTTTCTATGCAGCTTCAGTCAGCTTAAAATACCTTAAAGTAATAACAAAGTAAATAATGATCAATAGTCATAAATTTTTGTTAGCCTTCTTGACACGATTGTGAATATAAACTTGAAATATTGTCAAGCAACAGTATTGTGCTTTTTAAAATATTGAACAGCTTTAAAGCCGTGGATGATCTTCTGTTGTAAGCACATTTAAGTACTTGATTTATTTGACCATAATGTTTGAGCACTGCATCTGTTTTTTTCAGCCCAGAAAAGCAGTTAATTTTTCTGTTAAACATTTTATGAACTTGAATCTCTATCTTACACTTTTTAAATTTTTTATTTTAGATCAAAATGTATAATACCAAAAGTTGAGTCATAAATAGGAAGACAAATTTCATCCCTGTTAGGGTTTGTCCTAGAGAGTAAAATTCACCCAGCTGCAAAGGGTTGTCTATAATGCACCCTTTTGGAAGGATTTTGGAGGGTGGAGGTGATTGGGGGTTAGGCCACACAGGAGGGCCTCTGTGTTCATTTTAAACTGGACTACAGTTTCATTTTAGTTTTATGTTGGATTTTGGATTAACTTCATTTATAAATTGGATTAAATTAATTTAAACTGGCAGAGGAAGACTTTAAGAATCAAGAAATGCAGAATGATTAAAACCTTTCAGTGAAAGTACCTTTATATATGTTTAAATGTTTTACTAAATAAAGCATTATTTTTATACTCAGAAAGATGGGTATTAGTAGATTTTAGGAAGCATGATTATTCAGCAAAACATTAAGGTTCTGCAGTTTTGGAGTTTACATGATATAATCTGTTTTTTCCCTTGTCTCGGATGATCTGCTTCCTGAATAATAGCAGGCATCCCATAGTTCTGCTACAATAAATATTTTGCATTAGCAGACTGGGGCTGAAGATAATCTGAATTTTGTCATGCACTTACTGTGCGTTCTAGAAGAAGTCATAGAAAGAGTTTTGTTTCTTGGGATTGAAACATTTATAGGACTTCTGGGTACAAATAGTAATAAATTTATGGGCAAGAGGAAATTTTTTTTTTTCCCATTAATTTCTGATTGCTTTCAAAATGACTTTTCAGACTAACAGCAGTCTTAGGAACAATCATCTTGCTCCCTGAAATATTTCCCTCAGAAAATATCTTCTTGACAGTTTTCAGACTGTAATGAGTGGTGGGTTTTTTTTTTTTTGTTTTTTTTTTTGTTTTGTTTTGTTTTTTTTTAATCAAAAAGCAACTCATCCAGATTGAATTTATCTGTATGAGCTTTCAAAAGAGTAATGATGTCTAGTGCATTTCTTATTACCTTCATGGAATGGTCACTAAAGGTAGTAACAACTATACTTTGATTATACTAGATTTAAAAAATGTTGGATTTACTTTGCTTGTGATTTTTTTTTTCTTTTTAATAGTCATGTAACTCGAAAATAAGAGGTTTGGAACAAGTAATTCATTAAAATACAGCAATCTCTAGACACATTTATAATCTATCGCCCAGGTGTAATGTGAATAACCTGTAAACCACGAAGAACTGTCTGGGCAGATTTAAACCTATTTTCATTTATAGCTTCATCCATTGTAATGATGAAGACAAGGAAGTAAAGTTAGTAATCATTTCAAATGCTCTAGTCTACCTCTCGTTGGACAATGGTTTCAGCTCATGGTGAATACATCCCACCTTTTTTTTTTTTTTTTTTTTTTTTTTTGGTCACCTCAATGAATTGTTCCTCATTTATTCCCCTCAAAAGTCAGTTACTGATGAGAATTGATAAACAACCCCTCCCTACTCAGATTTGATTGAACAGCTCTTGCATGGCCCATTTTTAGCTATCAGTGGATGCAGAATTGTATTCTGAAATCCAAGTTCTCTTGTGTACTCCTCATGGGCCCAATTATGCATCAGTATGGAAGGAAGACAATTGAGGATAATGACTTATTCATGCAATAGCATAGAGAGGAAAAGTTTATCACCTTTCCTGCTTGTATTTTCTGCTCGAAGTCAAATATGCTGTGAAAATAATTATTACATGGCATAAAGGAGGGCTGAAGGGTAGCATAAGAAGTGCAGGTATCCCTTGATTATTACCCTGGTTTATATCTCTTGTATGAAAATTCACTTTTTAAAACATCAAGTTTCCAGTCATGCATGTGTTTTAAAACAAAAAGAAGGGGAAAAAAAATATTGGTGAAGAGCTTTAGATGCTAAATTTCATTCAAGTTCCAGGAGAGCTATAGATCATTATCTGTCTCTTTAAAAAGAATAAATGTTATCTCTTTGGGTAATAATCTCCTCCCTCTCCTCTAGAAACTGAGATAATGTCTTGTTTTTCATACCAGATGTGTATCTTGATGCTTCATTTCAGTTTCATAAATGAAGTACAGCTATTGCTGTTTCAAGGGGGGGGGCGGGGAAAGAGAAATATGTTCTCTGAAGCCTCAGGCTCTTTGTTGAATCTAGGCAAGGGGTCTGTGCAAAATTCACTTGGGAAGAAGGAGGAGAATGCAGAGCAAATGCATGAACTCTCAGGGAATCCTCCATAGCCTCACTGTTGAATTGAATGGAACAACCGGAAGCCAGGTGCTGTTTATCTTATGTTTGTGTTTTAAAGGTATTAGTTTAACTTTTTTTTAAAGGAATTGTTGTTTGATGGATATGAAGGAAGGCAGAAGCATGCCTGAATATTGCGGAAAGAACAGTTGACTGGGAAGGTGCTGTTGCTCTAGAAAAGGACATGTAGATACAGTAGGTGAAAATGATACAACTCATGGACACTACTCCACTCAGAGATAGTCAGTTTCATCCTGGAAGAACTGTTACATCTCTACCTTAGTTTTTATTTAGTAAAGAGAACATTTTTGACATACTCTGGGAACATACCATATAATATTAGGAAGAACAGAGCATTCAGTGCTAAGACAGATATAATGCATGAGTCAAAATTAGCATGATCATTTGACATAATAACATCCTAGCAAAACCACACACTTGTAAATCATATTTTCCTCTGCTCCTGTGAAATACATCTGCTTGCAGTTGTAAATAGATTCAAGTTCCCAGGTAGTTAACTTTATTGTTCTCTTACATACTGTTCATGATTCCCTCAGGGGCAAATCAATTTTTTGTTTCTTTTACAAATACATTTCAATAAAATCGGAAAGCCAAGACAATTTGTATTCACTAGAGGGGGAAAAAAAAAAAAGAAAAAAGGGGATGCATTTATCTCCTTCTCTTCAAGTTTACAGACATTATCATCACACATTTATGCAAAAACCCCCATAGTTATCTTGAATATCTGTCTGATCGTTCAACAACGACAGCAGAAATATGGAAACAATTAAACAGTGCAATAGTATCAAATCTTCATGAGATAAAGTGAGACAAAAGTTAATTCCTTATTTTTCTCCTTCTTTCCTCCAATGCTTGAAATGAGGGCATGACCAAGAAGGAGATCTGTTACAAAAATGGAACTATCACTAGTAACATAGTTACTCAAAATAGCTTCCAGTCTGAACCCAGGGCTATTGCACTGAAGAACCTGTTTTGTTAATGAGTCCAGTATGGCAGGCAGTGTTTATATAATCCACACTTAATTGGGCTGTTTCAAAAAAATGAGTGGCTTTAGAATCTGGTCATCAGTTGACAGACACAAGAGCAAGAGTTCAGCAATTAGTGGAGTTACCCCATCCGGTATCCTGTGCATTAGCACAGCAGGGAATCCCCTCAGTGGAGGTCTGAATCTGCTCTGTATTTGTAAAGTATTTATAGTTATTAACTTTCTAATAGTGTTAAAAGAGTATTTGCATCCATTTTACAGGATCAGACCCAAGGTTAACAGGAACCAGTTCTTGTTTGCCTCTGCAGAAGTCTGTCCTTTAAATACCTTGTAGAAGCCAGTGCAGTGTTGCCAGGAAGATTTCCCTGACACATTTCTCATTGTGGTTTACAGATATCCTGACAAGGGCTTTGATGATAATTATTGCCGCAATCCTGATGGCAAGCTGAGACCGTGGTGCTACACTCTTGACCCTAACACCCCCTGGGAGTTCTGTGCAATTAAAACGTGTGGTGAGTTCAAGCAAAATTTATTACTTCCTTTTCCTTTCCAAAATCTCGACACAGATATTTCCAGCAATGTAGGACCACCACTAGTTCATTCATTGCCATTCACTGGCTCTTAAAACATAGGTTTCAAAGAGGGTCTCCTATAAACACTTTCTGTTTAATCTGGACAGGAAAGAAGAGTTGTGTGTTACTTACACTGGAATATGTGTACATCTTAAATACTGGAAATTGCAATAAAATGCAGGAAAATCAAGGTTTAAAGTGAGGCAAGAAAATCATGGAGACCTCATGGACAGTATTACTTTGGCCGTGATGGGCACTTGCATTATCATTTGGGAATAGCTGCATGCACACACCATTCCTACGCAGTGTTTTTTGCCAACGGCTGTTCACCGCTTTGCAGTTCTAGGCCTTGTGTCCTGCACACTATCCACCCTTGTGCTGAACACAGAATTATTAATTTCCCTGTGGTTTTTTTTCTGTTATATTTAGCACTCCATATCAAAGCACTCCCCGGCAATTAATTTCTTTTCATCTGTCAACTACAAGATGATGGCATTTGTTATCCTCACTTTACAGACAAGGACTTGAATGAAAATGACATTAGGTATACAAATATCAGATGACCTCTTTGAGATGCTTTTGTTCAGCATTTTTAGAGCATCCTGTAGCATGTTCTCTCATCAAAGCCCAGATCATCTTAACTTTGGTGCTACCTCTGACAGCTCTGTTTTACTGATAATTAGATGTTAAATAGATAATTAGAGAAGTGCAGGGAAGATGAGGAAGGTAAAACTATCGGAACTCTTGAAAACTTGTCTAGACTTTCATGGTAGTGCTGGGATTAAGGGAGATAGTAGAATTAAGTTTTGTTGAGAAATACTCCAATTAGGAAAGATTTGCATCCCTGAAATTCCTTGCTCATTCACAGCTTATGGGATCTATAGGTGATAGTGTTCCATCTTACCTTCCATAATTCTCATTTCCATAGTTGGGGGCCACTTCCTTGCCACTTGAGAATGGACAACATGTGAAGTAATCCATGTGCAAGCATTCTATTAAAGGCAGTGTCATAGTACCTACAATGATTTTTTTTATTCTCTTTGCTCAAAATTCTGTGGTTTTAACATTCTGGGGTAAAAAGGCAGTTTCTTTACACAAGTCATAGCTTTAACTGAATTCACACTGTGGAAACCTTTTAACTTCATGTGCCCCAACTCTGTGGCAGAGCCCCCAGGAGAACAGGTATAAAAGAGAAAACAATATTTTTGGGTTTTTCCATCAAGTAGAGGCAAAAGAAAGATTCTAAAACTGCTCAGTTAAACTCAGTATCATATTAGCTCATGACAAAGTCAGTTTCTCTTAAAACTGCAGTGTTGGAAATTACAATTTATTTTGTTGTCCTTCTTGAATTTTGATCAATATGAAGTGTTCAAAATTGCCCTCGAAACCGGACACTCTGCTTTTCATCTAGCTCTAAGTGCCACTTCAGTAGGCTTATGTCATTGTAAAATTAATTTGTCTCTCTTAGGAGGAGGGTAGAAGAAAAGAATAGACTTAATTAAAAAGAACAATATAGCTCACCTGAAACTGGTCTTATGCAAGAATTAAAAAAAAGTGTGAAAAAAATGTCTAACATAGAGTCATTTTTAATTGTTTAATTTTTGATGTTGTGTGTATTTTGTGGCTGTTGATATACACAAGATAAACCATTACTGGCATATCCAGATAAAATAGAGACAGTGTGAGTTGAACAAAAGGTCAGTTTACATAACATAACCTGTATTTTCCCTAATATATTAGCAGATAACTAAATACTGGAACAGGTGGGAGGGGAAGAGGTAAACGCCATGGCATGAAGCTGTACATGTGAGCAATTGTTACTTAAAGGGGGAAGCATGGGATTCTCCATCTTCACTTAGGATTCTTACAAAGTGAAGATTTTTACTGAACAAATTATTCCACATTTTTTGCTTCCACCACCAGTAAATCTGAATTTTCTCTCCTACGTTGTTCTCAGCTTAGACCAGTCTAATGTCTGTAGGTAGGTTCAGTCACCTCTAATCAATTAATCAGTTTTTTAAATACAAGGCTTGAGTAAGAATACTCTTAATGTACTTCCTGATGTGAAGCAATATGTAATTGTAAATCCAATATAAGGCACTTAAATTATAAAAAATGATTCCAATGTAAAAAAGGTGAAGTTAATTTTCTACTTTATCCAATGTCTGTAATCAGGTTCTCCAGAGACAGTAAAAGCATAACAGGACTACTGCTTGTTTTGGGTCAGGCACCCATTAAATCACACCCATGTTGAAAGTCCTCTCTGTGAACTACAGTACTAGTTCATGTCATTGTATTGAGACTTACTGATAATCTTTGATAATAGGGAAAGCTCAGTCTTTCCCTTTGTGAGGACAGGTTTGCTTAGCTATACAACTGAATCATCTTTCATTTTTTTAGTTAATCCATTAAATTAGGAGCTGTTGCTTTGGGGTTTTGGCTTGTGTTGGTTTGGGCTTTGTTTTGCTTTGTGGGCTTTTTAAAATTTAAACTGTGCTTCCTACACTACTCCAGTTATTAGATAACATATGAATCATGTGTAGCATACTAGATCTGTTGTTTTCCCCTGGTGGACATGTTTTTATTATGAAAAAAAATATTCCTAAGTTACAGCTGACTGTTTCATAAATGCAACTTTTATAAACCTTTATCCTTTGGCATTTCCTGAGCTGATGTGTCAGTGTTCTGAGGATTCACATCTGGCTTTGCTGGTCACGTAAACTTACAGCCCATGCAACTTTCAGTATCTACACTCTAGTCTAAGCTTTAAAAAACAGTTGGATGGGAGATTTCCTGCAAAATACTGGGTTATCACTTCTGTCTACCAAATCACAGTTAGAGTCCCTAAGAAAGTGTAAAGATCAAAATTAATTTAGAAACAAACCCCACAGTGTAATGATTTTAATGCTGTGATGAAAGCATTTGTCTCATTTCTAGGCAAAAGTTGACTGAAGTAACATGAGATTCTTTGTTTCATCTTCAGTTAGAAAGTATAACATCAGTGGAAATCTTGCATGTGAAACTATTTTCACTGCAGAAAACTGTAGATCTTTGGAAACTGATAAAGCAATCTAGATGATCTAGATGAGGAAGAATACAAAAGTACTGGTCTTGAAAATGGTTAATCCAGCAAGTATTTTCAAATGTGTTTTGAAAAGACATATGGCATTGTCCTCTACATAAGACTCAATGTTGCTCAGCGCTTTCCTTTAGAACCCAGAAAGGGAATTTATTGCAAAGTACCAGCACAAAATATTGAAGCCCTGTTTTCAGTTTTCTATCTTTCTTGAGGCACATAGAAAAACTGTTTTCCCACCTCCTAGCAGGGAGCCCAAAACACTTGGCTATTCTGGGTGTCAGTGGCTGTTCTGTGTTTCTGAAGCTGTGGCTGTTTGCAATCTCAGTGCACTAAAAAGAGAACATCATGAGTTATAGGTCTTTATAGCTTTGTGGTTTGGATTCTCTCACAGGTTTTTAATTCCTGTGCTTCGGACTGTTTATTTAATTTACAAGAAATTCTAATTAGGAAAAACGCTTTGCAAATCCAAGTCCTTGGACCCTATACAAAAATGTAGGTGTCCTCTCTTTGAGGGAGTGACCACAAGGCAGCATGCTGCTTGTGGCTTTTGCTACATGTCATGACTGCCAGTATGCTCTATAGCCAAAATGCTGACAACAGCTCATATACAAAATTTTCAGAAAAAAGGTTGGTGGAAGGAAGCGTTTAGAAAATAAATATGGTTTTAAGACTGAAGAGAGAGAGGGCATTGTAATTTTACTTCCAAGCACAGAATGCAGAATAAAACATTGTGGCTTACAGCCAGGGCTGTGAGAAAGAGATGACAGGAGCAATTAGGAATTAGAGATGGCTCAAGCTGCAAAAACTGGATTTGGATTAAGACTTCAGGGACCCCAGGACTGGTTTGAAGTTGTTCACATATGTGTCTGTGGTTTTGGCTTGAGAAAATTTTTAGTTAGAAGAGAGGATAAAAGGACAACTAACAGCAATGAAGAAGTGTAGGATGAAATGGAGAAATGGAAGCAGTGACAACAAACATGAACAAAAGAAAATTGCTGTTATTTTGGCATAAATGAGGATGTGAACTACAGAGAAAACAGGAGTAGGGAACTAATATTGCATCATCATCATCATCATCATCATCATCATCATCATAATAATGGATGACAACTCTTCTTTTAATGAGCTCTAGGGCTATAAGAGAGGTATTAAGGCCCAGAAATAAAGCTACATATATCAGTCATTTGAGAGCTGCAGAGCTATAGGAATTATTTTGGTAAGGACAGTGTTCCATTGATTCCTACCTGATTTCTAACCGACTCAGATGCATGTATTATGTATTTAGCCTTTTATGTCAGTACTCATAGCAATAGGCAAGGATAACTGGAGCCCAAAAAGCCTTAACAGAATTCAATAAAGGTATGGGTTTTTTGGGAAGGAACAAGTAATGAAACAGCAAGGTTGAGACTCTAGGTGTAAAATGAACGATTGCAGTGTGCCTAAAATTTTTAGGAAGGCAAAAAACCCAGAAGTATTAAATAACTTATTCTTTAGAAATAGAGATTTCAACAGCCCATTTGAATTTGAAGTTCTAATTAAAAAATTGTTTGTTGAATCATCATATGTAAACAAATAGAAGTTACACTCAGTTTAAGCTTTATATTTGTATAAGATAAAGATGTTTATAGAAATGATGCAGTGAAAAGAGACTGATATTATTAGATGATAAAGTGTTACCTTTCATCTTGCTTCACATGGAGACAGAGAATAGGTTGAATGTTCACTGTTTATGCATCAGCTCATGCATTCTCTCAAAAAAGATCCTTCTGAAGTCCTTTTCATAATTTCTGTTACAGTTTTGAAAGTGAGATTTAAGAACTCTTAACCTGAGGAGACTACATTTTATTATGATTTTTTAAATGGATTTAAAATAAAAGTAATTTGAATTTGAAGCCTTGTTGTAGACATTGGAACAACCTGGAAAAAACCTCTCTCTGCTTAAGGACAAATGTACTGTGCATGTGCAGGTTTTAGATGAGTTCTTTGGTACTCTGATTCTTGAGCTTGGCTTTAATTGATTTCTTCACTTTCTCATGTTTTTACAAAAAAAAAAAAAAAAAAAGCAAAACACTAGAAATCAGTGTGGTTTTTTTCTTCTACATGTTTCTTGTATTGTGTGATAGTACATTGAAAACATGGAAAGGAAGAAACTGCCACTAACCTACTGCCCAGACCTGTACATGCCATTGCTTGAGGTAGAGATGACTTGCAGGCAGTGCAACTGAGCATGACATAACATGAACTTCATAACATCCCTCAGCTTTCTTAGTGGCATCTGCAGATATGCATAGATCATGTTTAAAATCTACTTTTAAAAATACTTTGTTGCAAATCATGGCACATTTTCTTTCTGTTGACTGACTCCATAGAAAAGACATTACATGATTAGAAGCAAAAGCAGGTATTTTTCTCATGCTTTTAATTAGGACTCTTCTTCTTTTCCAACTATGTCTTTTTCCAAAAATACATAGATTGCATTGTCATGAAAGAAGATGGATTCTCCAGCAAAATCCCTACCTTCTTTTAAGGCAGTAGGAGTTTCACCACTGACCTAAAATTTGTGCAGGATTTTCTTCAGTCATTGGGATTAAAGACACTCTTAACTGGTTACTTCAGCTGTCGAATGACTCAAAGCCTCTGCTAATTCCCTCATGCTGGTGTTCCTGTGAGAACTAGAACTGAGAAGACTGTCTGTGGCTTTCCACATGAAACTCTGGATAATGTTTCATCTTTTTACTTAAGCTTCTCTGAATGCATGAGCTGGTCCTTATTAATAAGGTTATGTATTTGGAAATATCAAAATAGGGAGAGTTTTATGGAAAAAAAAGGATAGCTTTGCATTATTGCACTTTTGCTGGGGACTGCAGAGTGAACATGTGAAGGTGGAAATACTACTAATGGGAAATCCCCTCATGTAACTGTCTGAATTGCTTGGTTAATCTTAGTCATCCAGAAATAGAAAAAAACAAAACAAAACAAAACAAACACCCACAAACTTCAAAAGTAGCTGCTAATGATTACCACATTCTTCAGTTCATCATGAACTTTTGTACAGGAGTAAGAAGTGACATTTAATAAATAAATCATAAATAGCAGTCTTTAATAAGACAATATTTTGTGTGATCTTCCTTTAACAGAAATTTTAATCTCTGTTCAGAACTGTAAAATTTGAACAGAAGCAAAAAAATCTTGGAAATTCATATTATGAAATATTAGTAAATGCTGCAAAATAAGGATTGCTTATTGAATTTAAATTGATTTATCTTAATTAAAAATGTCTTTCTCATTGGAAAAAGCCCTTGGTTTGTAGATCTTGATTTGTATTTTAGAGGAATTTTTGGTATAAGAATGGGAATTCAGCTTTATGGATTTTTATCTTGATCTTTATTTTGGCTTATAAGAAAACTGGTGAGTGTGATGTCAAGGCTTTTTCACCAGTGCTCTGCACATCTGATGTTCATGCTCAGAATTATTAAACTTTAGAAAACTGGCTATGTGAGTGATGACTAATTAGCTCCAAGAACAAGACCAATATTGAATGGACACAGCTATATAAATTCTAGGCTTGGCTTAACTGGGCACTTAAAGTTTGGCAACTGCCTTACAGTCTGCAGAGCCCCTCTGTAATGCCTGGTGAGGCATGCACTGCTCCTCAAGCTCTTGCATGTTCCTGTGCACATCCAGCCCAACTTTCATTAACAGGAACAGGGAGACTGTTCCCATCATGCCTGTTTGTGGAAATCACCAGCTGAATGAAGAAATTCTCAAGCCTTTATTGGTAAGTTTTGAGCTTTCTGTGGGACTCAACAGCCAGAATGGGAATTATTTCAGAATTAAATTTCAGAAATACTTTGGAGTCTCATTTCTCAGTTTTTAAAATGAGACATTTGTAGGAAACGCAGGTAGTACAGCAAGAAGAGTTTGGGGAGGGTTCTGTGGGCTTTTTTGGAATGAAGAAACTGCTGTATTAATTAATATAAGTACACTGTAGTGGTAATTTTCATTACTAGAATTCTTATTGAGAACTGCCACAAAGTAGTAGCAGATAATCACATTTTAGATGTTGAAATAATTTCTTTTTTAGCCATTATAATGTAAACCTTTCCAGCGGTGGCTTGGCTGCACAATTATTCATGACAATGTGAAAGTTAATTTTGATGCCTTTATATAGGACATTTTGACATGGACAAATTGTAAAATCTGATCTACAGATAGAGGTCACTCCCTGGACACGCAGTGTAAGGTTTATCAGTGGCCTTACTTAAATAAATTTGTGTATGACTTATTTCATTTCAGGCACGTGATTAAAAAAAAAAACAAACCAAAAACAAATAAATTCAACAAACCCAAACACAATGATGCATAAATGCCAATGCAATTATTTTTCCCTAGTATGATTGAATACAAAGCAGATGTACTATATAGTTCATAATAGTTGAAATAGTATCTTCCTGTGGAAAAATAAGGTTTTTGCAATAGCTTTTGTTGGGTTGATTGTTTGTGCCTTATTAGTATTTTTAAGAAGGCTTTTTGCTAGAGTTATGTAGTTATAGTTTATTAATTTACTTAGAAAATATTATGAAGCCAGAAGGTGTGCTCACATTTCTCATATTAGGAGACTTTCTTTTTTGGCCCAAGTTATTTACTACATATCTTTCATTTTTAATAAGAGCATTACATTTATTTTTTGAAGACATTAATACATATTTGAATGTGTTCACTGTAGTCAGCATAGAAGGTATTTTAGAATAAAATTCCAATACATTTTATATATTATTTATGATGGAAAACTGAAATATTCTGCTATTTATTTCTATCAGTTGTATGAATACATCCTTTTGAAGTCCAATTATTTAAAAAGTGATCTATAAAGACTAAAAATATAATTTCTAGCTGCATGTCTGTTTGATGAATCCACTAGAAAGAGAGCATTTGTCAGCCTGCAGAAACTTGCTTGTGATACTTGCAGTGCCATGTCCTTTTGACTTTGGAATGAGCTTAGAACTCACAATTCCATTGAAACAGGAAAACATTTGGAGAAAAAGTGCCTTGGGAAGGAAGGACAGGAAATGAATTTGACCATGAGACACTGATTTAAAAACATCAACCAGATGAAGAGAAAAAGCACTGCATGGATAAATGTATAATTCAACTGCACAATTTGATGTTGTCATCTGACAGGGAAGTGATCTTTAGCGTCAAAGATCAGTCAGCAAATCAGCCAAAACCATCTGTTATGACATTTGGTTTCCTTAAGATCCATATTCTCTCCAAGTTCATAGAACTGGCTCAAGTTACCAGGAGTGAACTATATATTGTTCTATTCATCGGACCATCAGACGAAAACAAATTAAAAAACTTTATTGACATACCTATTGTAGGCAACTTATACTTTAAAAGTAATTAATAAAATTAGTCTTGTGAATAATAGTAATTACCAACAGATAGGCAGTTACAAAATACTGTATTGGGAACTTTTGGGGTCTTTGTAGTAGTGTTGCTCTTACTGCAGTGTATTTTGTTTTGTACTACTTTGTATATATCTGATGCAATATCTGTGCCATCAATTTGCAATTATGAAAATTGCATAAGAAATAAAAAGAGACTTTCAAGTTATGTGAATGAGTCATTTGAAAACCACTGTTTTTCTGAATTTAGTTCAAGACAGCCCACACCAGGGTGAGTGCAGAGTATATCAACATCTGTAAAAGGTCTTGAGCCTGATGAATTTGTTAGTCTTTAAAGCATTTGTCTCTCTGTAGAGCATACTGATCTTTGATTTCAAAAGCTGGACTTTTTTCCCTTCTTTTAACCATATGAGGCATAACCCCTCCCCCAACAGAAAGTTCAAGGAGAAGTTAGCACATTACTTTATAACAAGATTTATCTTTTGTTTTAATTTTTTATCTGCATATTTTCCTTTCCTGTGACTTGATAGTCTGTGAATTCATTAGAGAAAACCAATTGTATTTTAATCCTACAAATATGTATTTACATGTGTAATAGTGCATACGTGGGTGGTCATTTGGTTTTGCAAAGCTAAGCAAATGAGAAGATATTTGCTGAACTGGAAAAAGTAATCAGGAATATCTTCTGACCTTCAATGATATAGCATAAGCCAGGTGTCTCAAGGAACAAAAGCTATTAAATGTTGCAGGTTTTCTGCATGTAAGTGGATAAACAAGCATAAGATCTTATTTTGATTTTGTGGTGGTGTAAACATGAGGAGGAGGAAATTATTCTGTAGTCACATTGGCAACTTCACCAAAGAAGTCCAATTATCATGATTTGAACTGCAGCATAGAGTTCAAACCTGACACCCTTAGCCAGTCTTAAGAGAATGAAACAGCACTTCTTCTCTGGATCTGCAGATGAAAGTGTCATCAACACCACAGAGGCAGCAGCTGAGACTTCCACATGCATCCAGGGGCAGGGTGAGGGTTACCGTGGCACAGTCAGCACCATATGGAGTGGAATCCAGTGCCAGAGGTGGGACTCCCAGTTTCCTCACCAGCACAACATCACTCCTGAGAACTTCAAATGCAAGTGAGTAGAGATGCATGGGTAATATTACGGCAGTGGGAAAAAGAGCTTAGTTTTAAAATGTTTAAAACTTCATGCCATTGAAGTAAACCAGGCTCTGTGTCCTGGTGCAATCACTCTACTCGCTGACCCTGAAAACCATTTGAATGTGGGAAAATCAGTTCTTCAGATCTCAAAACAGTAGTTCTAGATGAACTTATGTGAAACCTTAGGGGTTTTTATGAACTTTTTCTTCAAACATGTATTTAACAATTTGATTGTGAAGTTTTTGGATGTTTTCCAGACTGGGACCTGAGTCCCAGTAGTGCTGGTATATTACCACTGTTTTTTCTTTCATGGAACTAAATACTTGTTCACACTTTGATTGCTGACTTGAACTTAGTAAGTCCTGAATATTACCTACATGTAAACTTAACATTTATAATATTTGACTACCCTTCTTTTATTTTACATATTTTAAATTCCTTTTTTGTCTCATTACTAAATGTGCTTGCATCAATAGGACTGTTTTTACCTAAGGGACCACTGGTCATCAAATATTTCTGTGAAGTTCATAAACTCCCAGGATGTGAATAATCTACTAATTTTAGGCAGTTACATTAGTAATGTTGTTTCTGTCCTTTTTCAAATGAGCAGAGAGGAAACCTTGCTGACCAACATGGAGCCTCAGCCCAGTTTGTACTAAATATCTTTATTGATGGGTAGATATCAGTAAGAATTACAATATTAGGCCCATAGTCTGTTATCAGTAAGTGCTGCAGATGGAAAATTACAATGAAACATGGAGAAGCACAGAACATGGCAAAACCTGTCAGGAGACGGGAAAATAAAACTCACCTTTAAGAGGTTTGGCTATTTCATGCAAGCTGCAAAAGACATTTAAAGATGTTCCCTTGTGACTAGCTTTTATTTTAAAGGTAACAGCTCTATAGAATTTCAATATACATTCTTTTTTTATTTTCCAAGACTCAGTTTCTTCAGTAAGTCACTGATAGTCCGCAGGACTCTGTTTCTCTGAACTCAGAAGAACCATTTAAAGTACAGGGAGTTTTAAGCACTTTGGTAATTATTGATTTAAAAACACTTGTAATTGATTGCAGGTGTATCCAGTGTCAGTTGCATGCAAATTTTGGTAGAGAATTCTGAATGAAAATAAGCTATACTGAAAATATTGTTAATCTTCAAATGAAATCTTATACCCAGTCAAAACTTATGTCTGCTGAAAATGAATTCCCATAAACATATTCTTATTGCAATTGGATACTGTGTTCTTACTGGTTCCTCATCTCCTTGCACTTGACACTGATCAGTAACACAAAGACCTGAAGGAGCCCATATTACTAGTAATTCATAATAAAAAACAATGGAATGCATCAGTGGGTTTAAGTTATTCTTGCTGTGAGCTAACATATTTATTTTTATAGGGATTTGAGGGAGAACTACTGCCGAAATCCAGATGGATCTGAATCACCCTGGTGTTTTACCACTGACCCAAACATCCGTATTGGTTATTGCTCCCAGATTCCTAAGTGCGATGTATCAAATGAACAAGGTAACAGAGGAGAGGGTGATAACATGATTTTAAACAAATGCTGTACTGTTCCAAACAGCAAATAGGCTTGAAAACTGGAGAAGTTGTATCTGTATTACACCTGTGTAGTTCTGCTTTGGCTTTACTTCCATATTTGGGACCCACTGTGGTGTAACTGAGATTCATTTCATGGTTCAGTTTTCTATTCCAGCAGAGAAAGTTGCATCAAATATTTGCTGTTGGATCTGATTTTTAGACAAGGTGAATCTGTGTATCAGCTCCACTGTCTTTACCTTTCCTAGTTTGAAAGGCCTTTTTCCAGAGCTGAGATGATTTTCTTGGTTCACAGTCTTTTTATAATTGCATGTGAGGCCACCAAAAGCTTTTTTTTTTTTTTTTTTTTTTTTTTTTTTTTTTTTTTCACATACCACCTTGTCTAAAAGGAATTGATCTTCTTAGATACCTCTGCTTGTGAGGTCCACTGAGTCTTCATGCCAGTGTTATTTTTCCCATGGGGTCTTGGTATTACTCTAAGAAGTATTACTGCATTCTGAGAACTTATGTCAATCACAGCATAAACTGAGGCTAAGACCTCAGACCCTTCATCAGGCTGCATTAACATCTCATCTCTAAATTTAAGCCAATTTTTCTTTTAAATTTGAAAAAGTTGCAGTTGCAAGAGTTGTCAGGGAAAGGATTAAACTTTTATTTTCATTCCATGTTTCTTGTATCAATTATCAAAAAGTAAAATTACTGATGAATATGAAATTAAAGTCTCTATAGTAGTGATAATTTTAAACAATCCTCTTGAAAAATCTCAAAAAGGCTTGTGATAAAAGCTTATGAATTAAACATGACTTCTGCTGGAGTGAACAGACAAGTTTTTGAATTACATTAAAATTAAAGTCATGTTGATTTTTTGATTTTGCTGAAGTAGTACTTAAGTCTAGAATTATATACTGTTGCCAGTATCTGGAATCTACACAGAGCTAAGCTGTTTCAAATAGGCTGAGTGCCTATTTTTTGAGGAGGGAGGAATAGGGGACCGTTTTTGCCTTGTTTTGTATAACCCACTTCTGACAACTTTCAGGATATTCTGTGTGACCCCTCTAAATTAATATTAAACCAATTATTTATGAAAAAAAATTTCCCAGTTTATGTAAGTAAGACAAAAATTTAAAATGCTACTGTGTTGAGAATGAAGGTCACAAACAGGAGATTATGTATCTAAATTTGAAAAACTTTCTCCCATTTTGTTTCTGTTTCAATTTATACAATTGTCTGATGTATATTGTATAGCATTTGCTAAATAGAACACTTGTCTTTACTAATTTGGATTACTGATAGAAAGGAAGAATTTTCTTCTCAATGTTGCACAATCATCCTCCACTTTTTTGTCCCAACATTCTTTTTTTCAGATTGTTATCGTGGCAATGGCAAGAGTTACATGGGGAATCTATCCAAGACAAGATTTGGTCTAACTTGCTCCACATGGGACAAAAATATTGAAGACTTACGTAGGTGTGTATATATGAAACAGAAAGAGATGGTTCAGTGAGTCCTGAATAAATACTGCCTCCAGATGGCAACTCTTTCTCATCTGCAGTGATTCCAAAGAAGGCCCTTACACCCCGGAGTCTTTAGTATCTTCTAAAAATCTTTATCTTTTTCCTTTTTCTTCTTTCTTTGTGTTTAAACATGTTACACAACATGACTTTGTTCAAGCTAACGACTAATTGCAGGCTTTGGGATGGTACTTAAGAGTTTAGTTTACTGGCCTGTTTTACCCCATCTTTGTCCTTGAAAGTTTTGTGCTATTAGAGGATAGCAGGAATGAGGCAGGAAATGATTATCTCATCAGCCTAATCTCATAGCTCATGCTGCTTCAAGGATGAGGTTGGACTTGTAACCACCTAATGTCCCTTACAGCCTGAAACTAAATCTTGAGTCTACAATTTAATGATACTGACAACAAATGCCATTAAAAAGACTTGCAGTTTCTATTGTTTATCACTAATTTGACTTCATATTCAAAGAGTGGAGATCTCAAATTACTTTAATTCATTTGCTGAAGTAAAGTGAATCAGCAGGAAGTACAAAATAAGGGAATGTTGCTATGTATTAGATACCACACATACTAGTGGCCCCAGTGGAAGCATGACTTCTGAGAAGCCTGATAAGTCTTCAGTTAGCTGTGAATGAGACAGCATAAACCTACTGGATGCTTCATGCAATTGCATTCATCTAATCGAGCACAGATCAGGCTTTTTTTTTCTTACTCCCACACAGTTTCCATCTGGGAACTTCTTTGGGGAGTTATCTGTCTCACTGCAGCAGTTTCTCTGGTTATGGGTGTGCTAGAGGCAGCATGCGTGGTTGGTTATGAACTAAAAGAGCAGTACAGCTGTAACCAAGGAAGCCTGTGTAGTTGTGTCTGGCAAGCCAGAAATAAACAGCTTTCTCTGTTTCAGATTTTGACCCAAATATTTCACCTTTAAAGTGTCCCATGTAGGTTTGAAGCTTAGATGACTTATCACTGCAGTTTGTTTGAGCCATTCATCCTTCTCCTTGCCTGCTGATCAGTCTTGCTTTCTCAGTTTGCTCTTCCTTTGCCCATGATTCAGCTTTGTAGATTCAATGCACCTTTGTGCTGTTAACCTGCAAGGAGAAGGTACCTGTGCTCCCCAGAGAGGATTGCAGATTTGCTGAGGGCATCACAGGCACTCTTCTAATCAGTGTAATGGTCCCTCCTGAGGGTATCTAGAGATTTTAGCTTGAGTGGGAGATCTAGAAACCTCCCAGCTGTCCAGTGGACACAGTCCTTATAATACCAACCAGAAGAAACGAACCCAGATCCAGCAAATATCTGAGTCTCATCTTCCCTTTGATTTTAACCAGACCTAAACCCTGACCTGTAGGCTTCTCAATCAGCTAATACTACAATTTGAAAATTTGGGCTATATTATAAAGCTTCTCAGCACTTTGATTTTTTTTTTTCCCTGTAGGCATATACAAATATTCAGAGAACCAGATGTTAGTAAACTGAAGAAAAACTATTGCCGCAATCCAGATGATGATTTTCATGGTCCCTGGTGTTACACAGATGATCCTCTTGTTCCCTGGGATTACTGCCCTATTTCTCGATGTGAGTACTTGGTATGCCTCTGGCATTGTCAGCTGTGCTATCCCAGTGAAGCCATAGTGTCACAGGCATATGCACACCTTTCTATTGTCACTTGTGGCAGTGGAAAATGTGTGAGTCTATCAAGAATCAATTGTGCGTGACTGAGAAGGAGCAGACAGAAGCTGCTTGTGCAATATATGAACAAGGGGTTTCTTTCCTTGATGAGCTTGGAGATTTCAAGGCTTATTTATGCAGTGGGAGCACAAAAGGGCTATTACAGATGGTCAAACATTTTCCAGTAGATCTAGCAATTGAATGAGGGCTGGATGGAGACAAAGAATTGTCTAGTGGTCAGAATGCTGGCTGTGGCCTGAAGAAACCCAAACAGAGTTATCTTCTGAGCTGCAAGCTTCAGTGTCTCTTTGTGTGATCTGTATTTGTAGTTAGGACAACTCACTATGTATATATGCTGAAGTGCGAATGTGCTATACAGGTTAGGTTCTCCTTTCAGATGTTTATGGAATGATTTAACTCCTGGCAAAAATTATGAAAATCATGCCCTCGAAGTTGAATGTTTAAATCTAGACTGATTAAATAAACAGAATCAAAAATCCTAAGGAATTCAGTAATAAAATGATGATATGTGGAAAAAAATAGTTTCAAGCTAAAATATGCAATTCACATTTATGTTCAAAGTCTTTCTCTTCTCTTCAATTCTTATTTCTAAATTGCTGTGTATCCTGAGAGAACACTTAATGGTAAATCAGGCTTTTGAATGCATGTCTCTCTAGAGATTAAGCATAATGTTACACTCATTCCTAGTGGCAATCTGCTGCATTTCCTTATAGTCTGAACTCCTGCATCTCTAAGAAGTGTTATTGGAAGTCTCATGTGATGTTTTGGCATCTATGCAAAGAGTAAACAAACTGTGCAAAAGGTTATTTTTGTCAATATAAAAAAAATAAATAACAGCTGAAGAAATATATTTTTTGCTCACTGATTCTGAGTTCATTACCTGAATCTATGAATGCCTGAAGAAATATCCACAGCAAACATTTGTAGGATAATACAGCATTGGTGGGCATTACAAATTCTGCCAACAGACTCCAGAGTGAGAATATTTTATGCAAATGTAATTCATATGGACTACTATTAAACTACTAGTAACATACTTAGTTCTTAATAACCAGCTTAACCAGTACAGACAAAATACTGACAGGTCCCAAGTGAACTCTGTTGGTGCCTTTAACTGGTCTATTCAAACTGGACTATATATATATATAGTTATACATACGTATGTATATATGCATATATAAATTTAACTCTGTATATATATATACTTTTATACTGTATACATACATACATATATATATATGCATACACACATATGCACATATACATACCTATATATACATATATATACACACACACATGCACACACAAACACATGCACAAATACACACACACACACATATATATATGTGTGTATATATATATACATATATATTTATACACACATTTGCTTAATGATGGAAATCTAGTTACATGAGACCGTTTAAATTTTGCTTGTGCAAATTTTCAGTACCTACACCTGTATCTTCAGCTCATAGTGCTGAGTCACTCTGTGGCCTTTACTGAAGGCAAAAATGTTGACTGAAGGTTAAGCAACCTCGTTGTAACTGGTTTTTTTGACTTGGACTAGATTGAAGGACTGAACCAGATTTTGAGGAGCTTGTTTTGACAAAGATAAGTTTTTACTGATGGGAAGATAGAAGGACCTTTGAAGTTTCAAACCTTATTAAGGAAATTGGACTTTCTTTCAGTTTGATTTGGATTTAATTATGTGACTTCTATAGTTCCTGAAAGCTTGTAGAAAAGACACAGCTTCATTTTTCAGCAATTTCTTGTTTGAATAAAACATTTTAATTGAACATGATAGGCAGCCTGATGTATTCAGAATTCAAACCCTGTTGCAAAATGTTTATTTCTTATTTCATTCCATTGGCATAAAATTATGCCTTCTTGGTAGTTCTTACTAAATTCTGCTTTTGCAGACTATTAAAGAATCATTGCAGTTTAAAACTTTATGAACTATTAAAGTTAACAATCTGCCATTTGCTGTTGAATTTTACTCTATTAAGTTTTCAAATGTGTTTTAATTTTGTGTTATGGCTACCTTCCTTATTTGTCTGTCTAGGTGAAGGTGATACAACTCCTACTACAACCAGCTTGGATGGTAAGTAAGTTTCTACGTATACTGTGCAGCGTGTGACTGTATCTGATAAGACTAACCAATTTCTTTCCAATTGGGAAACAAGGTAAAAATCAGATAGTTATAAAAAAAAATGTACAGCCTGAGCAAAAGTGTTTTTACCAGCAGAAAATGAGGAGTAGCTTTATTGTATTCCTTTATCTATCCTTACTCTCATGTCTTGCCAGTGGTGAGATTCAGTAGTGATGTTCCATGTTTGCTTTTTAAATATATAAATCTCAAAAGACCTATTTAAATACATGTATTTTATAATCCCTATGGATATTTATATAGACCTACTCAGCTTTGAAGCAATTTTGATGGTCTAGAAGTATATTTCATTAGCACAGGAAAGATAATCTTTAATAAATATTGACCTTCTTTTGGCCCTTATGTGCAACTATGCAGCTTTTGTACCACTGTTTTTAGTAAAATGTGATCTCTGGACCTGCTTTCAGATACTACCATTCCTTGTGCCTCAACAAAACATTTGAGAGTTGTAAACGGAATCCCAACACAAACTAACGAAGGATGGGTGGTTAGTTTGACCTACAGGTAACTATAACTTTAGTTAGAAGGACAATACGTCTACTTGGATATTTGTTTTGGAATGCTGGAAAATGTTGACTGTAATGAAAATTCTTCTATATTGCAGTTAAATTCTGTAAAAGCAGAAAAACAGCATTTCTGTATTTTCAGGTGAAGCCATAGTATTCACCCTGCTAGTGAAATGTTTTATATGTTCATTTTTACTAACTTAATCACATGAACCTGTAAAGCATTCATAGTGTTCTGCTCTTCAATTAGCTATTGTCGACCTTTTCATAACATTGATTTAGCATTCAGCATTAAAATGTTTATTTTAGAGACCGTTAGAAAAAACCTGAATTTCATTTCAATATTTTCACTTAACGGCAGAGCATTTAGTTGTGAAGTGTCGGATTTAGGATTTATACCCCTGTCAAATTTAGCTTTCTCCTTATATAATTGCATGCAAATAAAATTTGTTTGGTATTAACAAAAAATAATAAAATAGGAGTTATGAGGAAATCCTTTTCATTATGTGAAATAAGACTGTAACTGGTAAAGCTTGTTTGTAACACAGGTATTACATTATGGCAGATCTTTGCTACTGTATAAAAGCCAGAACATAGAATTGCAGTTTCCTATTTTCATCATTCTAGTTCATAACTCATCAGCTGGAAGTGTGAATCATGAATTTATAAGAGGATATATCTCCTGCATCAGTCTGTATCTTCTATCATGAAAAAGATACCAAACTTAAAAGCCTTTTGTCTGCTGATGCATACTAAAGTAAAGCTCAATTCTATTAGCTTGTGACTGATCACCTCTTCTAAAATGATGTTGTAAAAGACGTCTTTAATGAAAAATGAGAGCAAAGGAAAAGATAAAAAGTAATTTTCTACATTCCTTCATTGCTAGAGAAATTCTAGGGGTCCTTCTCATCGTTGGTAATCTTTGTATCTTATGAGATCCTCTCAGAACTATACCTTTGTGGAAGTGTAGTGAATAGTCCAGAAAGATGTTTCTTGAGGAACATTACTACATTGCTTGACTAAGTAACCAGATAGGTGGACTAAATCACTCTGGAAAAGTTCATCTTTGTGCTGTTCTTGAAACAGCCTTGATATCTGAGGAACTTTTAGGCAGGTAAGGTGCATTACATCGAGGTTCCTTAAATTTAAATAGCTAATGTTAGAGTAGTTCAACCTGGATTTTTTGCTATGTGACAAAATTCTATGGAATAGAGGAGTGCTTAAATGATTGCAGATCCTTTTAAGAATAAGAGATTCCTAGAATACTTCAGCAGGAAAATATATTTTGAACAATTACATGTGGGCATAAAAATGTAGTTTTATTTTGTATTGTTACCAAGGAAGCAAATGCAGTATTGTCTGAATCAAAATCTTAATGACTTCAGAACTTTCTGCAAGAAAACTTAACTGTACACTGTAAAATGGAGTTACCATGTCTGAATGGCGAAGACTTAGAGATACTTAGAAACTATATTTATTTGGCAACCAAAGCATATCTCCAAATGTAAAATTAATCAATGAAATTTTCTTATATACCCAATCAAGATTCTGGTATCAAGTATATTTTGATGAATTTCATCTGCTTCATGGAACCAGTTCTAAATTAGTCTCATACTTAAAAAAGAAGTTAATCTTTCTAAGTGTGCTTATTAATCTTCTAAAACAGATGATGAAATCTTGTATAGTAAAATAATAAGTGGTGGAAACATAACATGGAAGAACACATTTATACTCATGGTTGTGATGTTTTTTATAACAAAACTGGGTAGAATCTATATTTTAGAAAGATTCCAGCCTTTTGGACCAGATATTTTGCTTCTCAACCAAAATACATTTAAAAAAAAAAGTCAACAATTTGTGTTGTTCTGCTATCTTTGAACTCCATATAGAATCTGGTATCCATTCAGCAGTTCTTTGAAAAGTTTTGACCATTTGTGTGATTTGAATTTATAAATTGTGAGATTCTGAGCTTTTCTGAAATAGCTGACAATTCTGACTCACTTTCCAAACTGCTGCAGAAAATAAATGTGAATTTGGAGTCACAAAGAAGGAAACGAATTAATCTACATTCCGTAGTCATTTCTTTTTTGAAAGAACTGTCATGCTTAATTGCTTTAATTTTACTTGATGTATTATGCTTCAGTTTTTCTGTAATCACATGTAGGATGTCATACAACGCAGATTGTTTCCAACTGAAGCATGTGGGGACATGAATCTCATAGGGCTTGTAATCAAGTAGAAACTCTCCACCTTGAGGTCAATGCTTTGAATAATACTTACATGAATAATGACCAAATGTTGTTTACATCTGGTGGCAGTTTGGGGACTTGCCTGAATGCCTGAATCCAGTTCCTGTTCCAAAAATTTGGGGTTTAATTATTATTTTAATTTTGAATTAAGTATCTTATTATAAATTTGGCTTTGAAATCACTAAATGAACAGAGTAACTGAATAGGTCTTTCTGTCTGGTTTTTACACACTTAAGTAAACCTGTGCTAAGTCACATTGCTGTAAGTGTTTAAACTGTACAGCAAAGGGACAGAGATATGTTTCTGCGCATTGTCAGTCTGCCACTTTTGACCAGCAAAAATATTTGGGGAGCAAAGTACTCGTTAAACATTTTGACTATGTAGAAACTAATAGTATTGCTTTTTTTTTTTTTTTCTTTTTTTCCTTTTTTTTTTAACCTTTCTTTCTTTTTCCACCCCCTAGGAATAAGCACATTTGTGGCGGCACTTTGATAAAGGAAGAGTGGGTTCTTACAGCAAGGCAGTGTTTCCCTTCTAGGTACAGTAGCCTGTAACTTTGCAATATTAACATCTATCTATTTTTGGAATTTATGAGCACAACACTTCAATTTAAATGCAGCAGTTTCCCTCCTGTTTGGCTTTAACACTGGTTTTCTAATATAAAAGGCCCATGGGACTTGGTATTTTCTGTTATTATTGTTGTAAATCTAAAAGAGCTCTGGCTATTTTACATAGAAGCATAAATAAGTTTTCCAAGTGTCATGGTTAGACAATTGCCTCTTTATGAGAATAATCTCATGCTTCTGCTTAACTGGACAGAATAAAATAAAAAACTTGGGCAAATCTCAAATAGTTCAAAGGTTCAAACTGTCCAATGATCTAAATGTTTGGATACTATTATGAAACAAAAATTAGATTTTAGTAACAGTTAAAGATAAAATTATGTAATGGCGTCAGGCCAGAAACTTACATTGAAGCATGTTGATTTTGGAATAGCAGTTGGCAGTATAAAGCCATTTCTTCTGAGGAGCATTAGTTAAGATCTTCTAGCATAATCATATTAGGCAGAGTTTTTTGAGTTATTTTATTGTATACTCAGCAAAATCAAAACCAAATTTGCCTCATTTAGGTACAAAGATTTAAAAGACTACAAAGCCTGGCTTGGAGTCCATAATATCAAAGGAAAGGGAGAGGAGAAGCACAGACAAGTCCGGAATATCTCCCAGTTGGTATATGGCCCTGCCGGGTCAGATTTGGTCTTACTGAAACTTAGCAGGTTAGTAGATGCTATTATGAATTCCAGGATTTTCATCTGATGTATGAGATTCTTCCTCAGTATAATTTTCAAGTTCATTGCTTTACTATCTCCAATACTAAAAATGTTTTCTCCATGGGCTAAAATTCCAATTTAAAGAAATTTTACTTGGTATATGCAGAAATACAGATCCATCTACATAAAGAAAGAAGGCAAACGTTATTTCTGAGAAATTGTGTCTATGTTTTTTCTTTCCTTATAACCATGTTTAGGTTTGTTGGAAGATTTAAAACAAACAACAACCCACAAAGTACCCATATGGACTAGTATTTGGGTTTAATTTATAGAATAAGCACCAGATTGTAACTTAAATCCTTGTGTATATACAAGCTTTCAAACTTTCTCTGAATTAACAAAACTATATATTCAAATGAAATGCCATCATTACTTACTCTTAAGAATAAAACCCAAGTTAAATAGCATAAAAGTGGCGACAGCATTTCAAGAAATCTTTTGACAGTTAACAGGTTCAGCACAAAAAAAAAAAAAAAAAAAAAGGAAAAAAACTGACACAGTTTTTAATTGCTGTGGTCTGTAATAGAGTTAATGCCACTTTTAAGAAAAATTCTAGAAGATTAAGTAAAATCCATTGTAGCTATGAAGATTTTTTTCTCTCTTTTCAGACCTGCTATATTGACAAATTTTGTAGAAATAATCCGATTACCCATTTCTGGATGTACCATTCCAGAGAAGACCAGTTGCAGTGTTTATGGATGGGGATACACTGGATGTAAGAAACTATTTTTAAAAACTAAATGAATGCGTTGACAGCTTACTTCCTCTTGTCATTATAGGTGAGGCTGCTGGTATTGCCTGATGCCACAGTTGATCAACACTTCTTGTTACAAAATACAGTTTCTTCCCCCACACCACCTCCAACCACCCCCAATTTTATAAGTCTTTGAGCTTTTTATCTAAGTTAATTTAATATGGAATATTTTCTACCAGTCTATCCTCTTTTTCTCATTGTTTCAGTGACAGGCAAAATGATTCAAATATTTCAAGGAATGAATTAGAGAAAAACATTGAACTACGTGTTGAAAAATTAGCAGAATTATTTTGCAGAGTACTAGCTGTGTTTTGAAAAATTCCATGTTATTTACTTGAGCAGCCTCTTTCTGTATCCCAAGGCAGGCTGGTCTGTGGAAAAACTAATACAGAAACATGCAATCCAATAGTTTGTTACCATACACAATGACATTGAACTAGGGATGCACAGGCAACCCTATCTGGTATTTCCTAACTTTTGAGTACTTGACTTTGAAACCTTAGTAATGTTTATTAAACACAGCTTTTGTGTGAAGAAAATACAACTGTGTGGGAGAACAGACATTTATTTAGTCTGGTAAATGCTATATCTGCTAATTATGTGTTGATAATAAAGTTAATAGCTGCCAGTTGACAATAATTGCTCCAATATTTACTGTGCTTAAAAGTTATTTTGCCACAGACCCTGAGCAAGCAACAGCAACATACACTGTCCTGGAAGCAGAGCAGAAAGTAGACTGGAATTCTGAGTCTCTCTTCCTTGTAGCCATTACTCTGCATTTCTTTGTGGGTGGCAATTAATCTGTACCAGCCCTCTCCCAAATGACTGCCTTTGATGTTCCCAGCATGTCCGTATTAGCCATCCTCTGGGGACATCAGCTGTCTGGGGGACAGGGACATCAGGCTGGAGCACAGCATCACAGGAAAGCTTAGCTTAAGAGACCTGATAAGGAATTTGCAATGTTTTGGAGTTATGTAATACAGTAAATACATAACATCTGTCATACAAGGACTTTGTATTATATTTTATGCACTACTTATTATAATCCTCACAGAATCCTCATCAGGGAAGGAAGAAGTGTTACATCCATTTTTTCAAGAAAACAGGATAAGTCAGTGGAGGGCAAGCTTGGCATTTTCTTTTGATGGCTGTGCAGAGAATGGGCAGGTCCAGACCCTTTATTTATCTTTGCAGCTTGTACAGGCTTGTCTTTCAACATGTAGAACAAGAGTAAGCTCCACAGGGCTCCTGCTTCCTGACCTTCACACTGATGAATGGAGATTGCACAAGACTGTGGCTCTGCCCTTGCAGGCACAAAGTCATTCAGTGTAGCTGAGCCAGCACAGAATGAGAAAAACTCTACTTTGCTACAGAATTTCTCAAGTCACACGTCCTTCTCTAGGCCGTGACAGGCACTGCTACACATTAACTCATGTTTAAGGCAGGGAGCAGAATCCTTGCTCCACTGACGGCAGTGGTAACATTTTTTGACTGTGTTTTTCTGATTTCTTGGAGATGACAACATGGTGAGCTGTAGAGTAAGCCCAGTTACCTTGCCCTCTACTCTAATACTAAAAACTTATCCAGATATTCTCAGAGAACTGAACAGACATGCAAACAAAAAAAAAAATAGAAATCCAAAATACAAAAGCATGATAACCATGGGAATGGACAAAAATGTTAGTACAGGAGAGAAGGGACAGTAACTCAAGTTACATGAGCAAGTTTATCCAGACTGCATCTTGCGTTATTGTTTTCCCTCTAAAATAAAATATTTTTTTTAATTCTCTTTTCAATCCTAGTAGTTAACTATGATGGCCTGCTTCGAGTAGCAAACCTGCTCATTTTGGGAAATGAGAAATGCAACCAATATCTAAAAGGGAAGATCACTGTGAATGAATCAGAAATCTGTGCTGTGGCTGAAACCATAGGTGCTGGGCCTTGTGAGGTAAATACTGCACTTCTTAATACATTCTTAATAGGCGGTCCCGTGGCGTAATGGAGAGCACTCCGGTCTCTGACTCCCAAGGTCACGAGTTCGAGTCTCAGTAGGGG
>JAWWEV010000043.1:9115400-9140177 GCA_035583235.1 Hafferia zeledoni
CGTGGCAAATGAACCTTAGGACTTAAACGGTGGGGCCAGTTCTGCGCACGCTGTGCCTCACCTAAAAAATCCACTGCTCGAAGGGCACACCCAGTGGGGGAGAGCCCTTCCCAAATCTTCGTTCGCGAAGATTGGGCCATTAATACATTCTTAGGAGCTATCAGCCTGGCAATTTCTGCCCCAAAAATAATTTGCTGGAGATTTTTTATAAGTATTCTCCCTGCATTGCACTCATGCACAAAAAAATTATTCTCATATTTTGTGTTGGAAAATGATTTGTGTTACAAGTGTTCTATTTTCTGCTAGAGTGCAGGAAAGGCTTTCTCTGCTTCAACTTGACCGTGCCATCACACTGGTCAAAGATGTACATCAATGTTAAATATACTCATATGACTAAACAGTTTGCTAGTCTTAAACAAATTTGTGTTCTGTATAAAGAGGGCTAAAGTGGGCTGAGTGCTGCCAACAGCAATGTATTTTGATTGAGTATAAAGCAAATACTAGAGCAAATTTAGCTTCTTAGTAGGATGAGGAACTTCATGCAAAATATGTAACAGTCAGTACTCCACAGAGTTGATAAAGTTATGAAGGAAGGAGACAGATACAAAATTGTTCTGAGGTTCATATTAGTCAGAAGGCTGAAGCATTACGTCTCCCTAATCAAGTGCGAGCAACATATGGGTGAGGACAGAACTACTTCAGTGATCATATAGCTTGATACAGTTGGTTTGCCTGGGACTAGTTTTGATGATGAAGAAAAGAAATCAGAGGAGAAACATTGTAAATAATTTATTACAGAAAGATATAATCCTCTTTTTTTTTGTAGAAAATCTGACTAATGAAATGATTGTTAGATGGAGACAGTCACAACCATTACTAAGTATTTAATATCTGGAGTAGAATAGTTGATTTACTAAAACTGATGTTAACCATGTAATGAAATTTTTCCTACTCCAGGGTACTACCAAACCATGGGAACAGAGGTTAACTTCATCAAACTGAGGCCTCTTCCATTTATTATTCTTACTCCACTGGATCATTTTTTTGTTGCAAAGTATTTTCCTCAAAATTAGTATTTTATACTTAATTGTAAATGAGGTCTTAGAGTTGTCAAGGCTTGTAAATGAAACATCTGCATGGAAGTCTGCTGGGGATCCTGCACTTTGTTTTCCCCTGCAAGGGGAATGGACTGAATTAATATTAGCAATCAGTCTTAATCGCTGTGTGGTTTCCTGCTCTTTGAGTTCCTCTTTGAAGCTACTTTCCTCAGCAGAGAACAGGCAGAGGAACAAAATCAGATTGGCGGGTGAAACTTCACTCCTGAAAGTGTTTTATGAGCCGCTCTGATGGCACTGACATAGTTCATTGTTCACGTGGGAACTAGTCTGCCGTCAGTCAGAAAAAAAATCCAAACCCAATAAAGGTCAAGCATTGTTGTTTCTCTGGTGATCAGAAAAGAATACAATACTGATTGTCTGCTTTTATTTTTTTGAAACAATGTCTCTCTATCTGATATGAACATTTACTCTCTACTTTTGCAGCTAGTTTGCTAGTTTCAGTCTACTTTTAGCCAGAATAAAAACCGCAGTATCTCTGTTTAAGTCCCAAATCTATGTGAATGTATCTGAATTACTGTTTCAATCTAATTAAAATTGGATGTATTTTTGTGCTTAATAAGCTCCTGATCTCAGTAGGTCATACTCCAAATTTTCACAGAATTCATACATTGGTGCATGGGTATCTCATTCATTCAGAATAATAAAAAGGAGCACTTTAACAAGTTATGTCTCAAAATTATGTCTAAAAAATATTACCTTTTATTATGTTTGGGATCCTCCCCCGTCCCTATTAGTACACATAGATTTTCATTCTAGGGCCTTGCAAGATGCTTGACTGAAAGATATTAACCAGTCTCTGTCAGTATTCTTTGATGCAGAGCCTGTTATCATAACAAAGATATTTATCAATCAACTCATATTCTGCTCATCTGGATTATATTTACATAAACAAATATTATGCTTGGAGGTAGCTGAAAGAGGTGAATAAGATCTGGTAGTCTGAAGTCACTAGAATTACATGTATCACAGGGTTTAGTTTACATGGAAAAGAACCAAAGATCAGAGGCCAACTTTGACACTGGTTCTCATAAGTTCTGGCTATGAAAAAGATATTGGAAGCTGATTTATATTCTATGGCAAGGATAATGCTACTGCCTGTGCATTGAGCAGGGTCAACCCTAAAAGAACTCAGTCAGTAGGAGACAGGTGGCAGCTGTCTCTTGAAGCATTTTGAGAAGTGACATTTATTATGTTTGTCTTTTCCTAGCGAGATTATGGTGGTCCCTTGGTTTGTGAACAAAACAGGCTGAAGATAGTAATTGGTGTCATCGTTCCTGGCCGTGGATGTGCCATTCGAAATCGTCCTGGGATTTTTGTTCGGGTCTCCTACTATTCCCGGTGGATACACAAGATTATGATGACCTACAGAAAATCCTGAAAAACTCAACAACTTCCACAGAAAGATTTTGGACAGCATGGAATTAATGTCTAATGTAAAGATCAACAATTTTTTAACTACTTGATAGTCAAGTTTATTGAGTTTCTTTTAATATTTATGGGTATTTTTGTTTGTCTAGCAGTGTTGTTTTATAAATGTTGGAGTAACTTACAGTATAGGCAAGTATGGTGACATATCTCCTGAAGATACTTGAATGGGTAAACAATTTTGCAATGACACTATTACTGGATGATAAATGATTCTGCAGAAATAGATCTCATGATCTACTTTATGCTGCTCTTCAGATTATCTTAGAAGGAGAAACAAATTATAGTTTTATTTAACATGTTTTATTCTTTCCATGAGCCATGTATTTCTCTTCATCTATGACAAAAGACCTACTGAGAGATATAGCATCAGTCAAGGACAGCATATATGATCATATTTCTCTTTCCCCCTTATAAGAGGTCAAAGATAGTGTTATTTCATTAAAAAAATAATCTCTTTAGTAATTAATTGACTTTGAAAAGCCTGTCATAAGCAGAGTTCTCTTAGAAATCACTATCAGTTTGGGGGTTTTTTAACAGTGTGTATAGACTTTAGTTCTGCACTTGGTTCCCTCAGTGTAAATGTGGCCCTCTAATAGATGTTGCAAAAAGCCCTTCTGGTTAACAAACTATTTCTTTAAAGTTTGATCCAGAAATAACTGTGAATTTCCAATGCTAAACACAGCATTTCTTACAGTTTGAAATGTAATCTTGATTAACTACTGGAAGATTTTGGACATTTAAAGAAATTTCAATTCAAATATGCCCAAATCTTTCTCAACAGACTAGTATTAAAAATTCAGTTGATTCTAGTTATTTCATTACAGTAAGTCTGTATTAATAGTAGGAAAAAGAACAGTTAAATCTGGTGCCTGGTTGAGAAATTTAAGACTGGGAAAAGTAAGTTATGCATTAATAGTTTTTCAGAGACTTGACTTCTTTGCTAACACCTTACCTAGATTTGAACAAAATTCTATCCTTTTTATAATTCCTTTCAGGATAATAAAATTATTGCAGAGATTGATAAGACCTTGTATATATTATGGGCAGCATCACCAATAGTTTAGTAGCTTGTGTTTTCTGCCTGTCCGTAGAATCATCATTTTCTTTTATGTTGATGGGGAACTGGAGCAAAAAAATTCAGCCTCTATGAAAAGTGCTTGTCCTTTAGGCATTTAGTTGTATGGCTGGAGGTATTGTATAAATATGTTGTTATAGGTGGCACTGATTACCCTCTAATTTCTGGAAAATTGATATGACATATATCCAATTGTTAGTTTTACTACTGTACATGTCATTGCATAAGTAATGGCACTGTTACTTCACTTGTGACTGCATAAATTGTAACTGTTTCCAGTAGCAAAGCATAGGATATGTGTGTCATATCTGCATAGCCACCAAGCTGACATCGTGGTGTAGACATATAGAAGGACATTTCATGTGGAAGATGCAGGCCTGAATTCTGTCCTGGCAGAAAGTAACCACTACAGGGGAGCTGTCTTGGGAGACAACCCCTGTGTTAACTCACCAAATTTTTTTCAGCAGTGCACTTTGACTTCAATGGAACTCAAATACACTTACATATCCTCGTGAACTGGGATGAGTTTCAGCCCTTACTTAAGTGGCTGGGCTTGCTGAGATTTGTGTCAAGCATCAAGTGGATTCTACTGGCACATAGAAGAAGGCTTTCAGCAAGCAGAACTTCTAAAATTCCTCTTGATGTAAATAGTCTCATTGGACAAGATGTGACTTCTCTGTACAGCAGATTCGAGGTTGTGGATGCTGCACAGTCAGTCTGTCTTGGTCTGTGTTGGCCACCTCTGAAGGCTTTATGCTCTCTTTGGCTTCTCTTAATTACCAGGCCTAAAAAGGGCAGGATTCAGCCAGATGTATCTACAGTTAATTATTGCCATGTATGTGAAGAGTGTATTCTTGCTAAGTATATACTGACCATATCTTACTGAAAGGATTAACTTTTTAAGGGAGACTTTTAAAAAATTCCAAGTGAGTTGTTTCCAGCCACAAGCAGAATGTGGATAAAATATACAATTTCATGTTCACTCTTTTTATTCTAAGAATTGTTATGTGCTCCTTGTATTATATTTGCAGGCGTTTTGTTATGTCTATCTAAAAAAAATTGAATCCTAAAATATTTTAGTTATAAGCTTCTGCTGTGCAGAAGGCTGTGATTTTTATATATATATATCACACACACACACACACACACACACACACATACATATATATATATATATATGATAAAAAAATACTGTTTTTTGTTAGACAATGTGTAAGGATTTTTACCTGTTTGTTCTGGGCAGTGCCTCAGTAAAATAATTTGTGCAGAGTATATGCTCCAGAACTTAACAAGTTTGTATGTACTTGCTTACCAGGTACTTTTGCTCTCCTTATCTCAGTATGGAGGGCACCTGTGACCCTGAAGAGCAAGGGAAGAGAAGAATAATGATACGTGGTAATGAATTTGTACTTCATTTATTCCTGTGAATATTTCTTGTTGGTACCAATGGTACCGTACCAGGCAATTGTTATAACTACAGGATTCTCTTAAGAAAGGACACTCTATAAACATTTTTTCACTGTTGTAATATTTTTCTCTTTGTTATAACAAGGGAACCTGATCTAGTGCCCATCTAAATTGCTGGAAAGCCTTTTACTAACTTCAGTGGAACCTGGACTTTACTTCATAAATGTGATTTTATTCATATTAGAATAAAGGGTACAGAACTTAAATTCTTATCTAAAGACATTCTTAAACTCTATTTAATTTCATCCTCTTTCTCCTTGCTGTAACTAATTCTTGGTCTCTGAAATTTGGAATTAAGATAAAAGAGCTGATTTTTTTTTTTTTTTTTACTGAAGTTAGTTTAACTTAATTACTGGTCTTCTTTGGGCACTGGAACTGGCTGACACTTCTTCCTTTTATTAATGAAAACATCTTCCCCTTTAAAAAAACTTCCCCCCCATGTTTCTATCATAAACCTCATGACCCTCAGAGAAACTGTAGCTCTTTTTGGGAATGTACTGGTCTAGATTTTTGCTGCTACTGCTGAAATGTTCTTTAGTTTAAGATTAAAATTTTCGGAGGCATTCTTCAATCCCTTGCTGCAGGTAATGCCAATGTACTTGTCAGAGCTACTCACTTGAGTTAGAGCTTTTCAGACGAGGGTCCAAATATATTTCCAAGGGTGAAAATCTACTCAGGCAAAGTGTCCCTTGAATTCAGTGAATGGGACTGTCAAAACAGCGGGGCCTAAGAGCCGCTCAGTGCTTTTCCCAGGGGTTGTGCACTGAACCACGTGCACCTTGTACACTGAGAAGCACAGAGATTCTCAACTCCAAGACAACTGCAGCAGGAGTTGAGGCATTATTATCATCCTTCTGGAAGGCTGGTTGTAAACCAGCCGACCCCCATGGAGACTCTATGAAGCCTATTGGATTGGGTGTTTAGCCTTGTTTCCTCATCAAATATTTTTTTTTCCTCCCTATGTGCACTGCGTATTACTGTTTTTGAATGTTGAGGCTGCTGGCAGGAACTGACTGGCTTTTCACCCTAAAATTTTGCAGTGTTCCTTTTTAAACATACTCTTGGGCATTTATGTCTGGTGTTTCTTTGCATGGGATCTAACTTCAGGGAGATGCCTGTGGAATTTAGTGTATGATAAGAGTATTTTTTCATATTTAAGAGGGAAAAATAATCTCCCATTAAATACAATTTGTTGAATGCCTAATGAAAAGGGAACACTGTGGTTATAACATGTATTACAAATTTTCTGTAATAAATGGGATCTTCATTAGTTAATAAAGTTGGTATTTTTGTAACCTTGTTTACTCTTATTATTCTTAATAAAGTATTTTATAAAAAAACCAACAACTTAGTTAGCATTAAATTTCTTATTTAAAGAAGAAAGGTTGCAATGCCACTGCTAGGCTTCCAGTTCAAATTTCAGGGAGGGATTTTAGTATGCAGAGTTAGGGGGACTAGTGCTTTAAAGATTTTCACGTGTCCCAGAGTAAAATTACAAATAAAATGAAAGACAGAGCTAAATCCATAGTGATACTGCTGAATTCTCCCAAGACTTTTCTGATTAAATTCTACATTGAGAATGTTCTAAGCATGTTGGGGTGAGAGTATATTTGTAGTGGAAAGGGTGTGCTTAATTTAAACCTGAATATTTTCCAAGAGATTTGTAGTTTCTTACAATTTCAGTATGAAAGGCTTGGAATTTTAATTATTCATATAAATATACTTTACACTTCTTGAAGGGGTCCCCTCACAGTAGCACTTGATACTACTGATGGTACAAAAGACGATGCAAAGGAGACCAATAGCTTCCAAAAACACAGGTCCTGCTACTGCACTTAATATCCAACCATCCAGCGAGCACCTACCAAAAAAAGGAGGCAAGCAACACCCTTACTAACCCCACTAGATTGATGTCTTTGTCCAGCCAAGTCTTGACAAGCTTCTACAGCATCAGAGCATTCTGGTAAGTTCAAATAAGGGACAGCAAGTTCATTACTTCATCATTTTCCAGCTGAAATTTCAAAGTGCTAAGTATTTCTGGTTACACTCTGATTTTGACGATTTAAACACATATTTGCTCCCATTATATCAACAGTGAACCATTCTTCAATTAAACTCATGTGCAGAGGGTTTGTAGTTTGCTTCTGAATGTTCCATGTCAAACAGCACTTTTGGGGTTTTTTGGGGTTTTTTTTGTAGTTCAAAAATAAGATTTTGTAATTGATTCATAAAATCAGTGGATTTTATCAGGAGCTCCTGAAATCAGTGGAGAGCTTGCCAATAACATCAACCATGCAGGAATGCTCCTAAAGTTATAAAAATCTAGAAATACTCCATATGTCAAAACCATATTTTGCTACAGTTTTACATTCTACATGTTTAGTATGTTCACGTGACCTCTCTGTCTTCTGGGAGCCATGAGAATTAACTGCTTGTACTGCAATTTGCACCACAAAAGTCTATACAGGGATATTGCTTTCATATTACGTTCTGTCTTGACTTCATCTTTTGTAGTTGCCGAAACACTATAATCTGCAGATGATAAATGATGGAAACCCACATCGATTCTCTAGTGCTTGCATTCTGCTCTGTTTTTTGTGGGTTTTTGTTTTTTTTTTTTGTTGTTTTGTTTTTGTTTTTTTTTTTTTTTTTTTAACAAGCCTCATGTAAACAGAGCAGGCCATTTAGAAGAGTTCAGTTGTGTATCTCTTCTGCTTTCAAAGGCACCGATTTCTGGATATCTATGTTCCAATAAAAAACACGTGCAATAAATAGGAAAGAAAACAGCTGGGAGGAAAAAGATGAACCATAAAAAGATTATTACCAAAATAAGCCCTAAAATGAAAAGATTTCTTTTTTTTTCATGTTGTCTCAGTTTTTATAATATAGGATATATGGCGTGAGAAGCTGCAATAGAATAGCTTAACAGCTAAATCTGCTTCACTTTGGTTCAGAATACTTGGGAAGCTCCAATGACTTCTCCATATGGTCACAGAAGTTATAGGACAAGTCATGCTTCTGTGTCTGGGGACCTGAACATATTTACATTGAAATCACTGTCAAAACACTATTTTAAATCACTATTTAGCCCCATCAAGTGCTAAAGAATATGTCCCAAATCTTCCTTCTGAACCCCTTGGACCTTGTCATGGGATTATTTCAGATCCTAATTTAGGAAGGCGGTCAGAGCACATTAATGAGTGGCAGAAGAAAAAAGCATATGTTTCATTTCAATACTGGGCATCAAAGTTCCACTGTAGACTATTAATTTTGCTCAGTCAGAGTCTAATTGAATATAAGAATTGATTGATTTGCTCAATATTTAATTTTTTTCATTAAAATACTAATGATAGTACTACTAGTAGTATTAAGAATAATTAAAAAAATAATAATAGGAAGAATAATTAAAAAATCCATGATTACTTTTAATGTAGCTTTTATACACATAATAATAATTTCTTTCGGGGAAAACTCCCCACTAGAGAAAACAAATATACCACTTCAGAGTCCAAGTTATGGGGTTTGCTTGAGATACCTCAAGTTGTGTCTGTTTAAGTTAGTATTGTCCTCAACTAGGTTATTTGATATATCCTACTGGCAGAAAGTACATATATAGGACAGTACAATTCATAGCAATTTATCAAAAATAAGGCAAGAAATACGGCATTAGAAGTACACATTGGATTAGATGAGGCTAATATAAAACAGAAATAAGGATGTAGTTCTCTTCAATTGAGAGAAGTTTTGCCTTCAGTAATATATGAGTTTATAGTATTTAATTCAGTTCATATTATACTAACTGAAAATCTTCCAGATGGTTTTCTTTTCTTGAGGATTAATGTCAGCGTGATACACAGACTGAGCAAATATGCATTTATATCAACATTGCTATTACAAACCATGTCAACAAGAGTCTCATGTCTTGGGCGTAAATATGCCATCTGCTGTTCAGCTTTGTGTTGAACAGTGCTCTAACTTCACAGAGCAGCTACAAAACTGCCATCACAGAGCTCCTTTTCTCCTTTTTTCTTTTTATTTTTTTTCCATTTTATTAAATGAAAGCTTGGAAAATTTGCTGTTCACAGCAGTGTGAGTTGTGGAAGCTTTGCATTAAATATTCACTTGAAAGTCTCAGTTTTCCATTTCTGTGCATCCTCACGAGGCAGCTGAGTCCCAATTATTGCCTGTAATTCTTTGAAGTCTGTATTTCTGTTGGCAAAGTCTACATATAGCCTCGATTTTTTTTCTGTTTTACATATTCAGAACAACTCCTAAGAATACCTTTAGGAGGTGAAAATTCATTGCAGCCTTGAAAATTTCAAATATCAACCTTCAACTATCCACCCTGATGTTCCAGTTTGCCATCAAGAACATTAACTCATGGAAAGAAATATTCTAGTGGGTGGGATGGCTTCTACACATCCCACATCAGCAAGGTTTAGCTATGCCTGGGGAGGTGCTCCACAGCCCTCTATAGCAAACCAGTTATACATAGCCAGAGGCTTGGTGTGGCTGAGCACTAAAAGCCCACAAATTACACACGGACAAAGAAACAAGCGCACATTGCACCCATACAAGTTCTCAGAGATGACTTTGCAATGGTATGTAGCTGACTCATTCAGAACTTCTTGGTCTACACACACAGTTCAGGAAAAGAACTACAACCTGGGGCTTTCCCTGTCCCAGTGCTGTACTAATTCAGGTGACCTAGTACAGGAGGAGGACAGCATTAGATAAGGGAGCAGTTATACAATTTCCAAAATAATCAAGAATAACAAGGGGAAGATTAGTAATCACAGCCCAGGGTTATGAATTTTTCACATCCTGCATTTGCACATTTATGATGTGCAAGCCCGAGCTGAGATAAAAAGTCTTACATACCTCTGATACTCTGCCCATCCTTTGGATTAGCAGGATCAAACCAACCCACTCAGTTCTGTAGTGATTGCATGTTTACATATGTCTTTTGTATGTGTGTGTGCTCATGTGTGTGGATACATTTGTATCTCTTCTTCCTCGAGCCACGAAGAAGCTCTTGCACTACTGTTCATAGTCCTGAAAGTAGACAAGTAGACCTGATAAATGTTCAGCTGTCTGTGTTCTAGTTAGCACACATCAGTATAACTATAACCTGCATGTGAAGGCTCCAAAAATTAGAAATTAAAAAGCTGCTAATTGAAATAGGGTACGGGCCTTTGGAAACCCTTCTAGATCCTTTTTTTTTTTTTTTTTTTCTTTTATTCCTCTTTAATTTTTGGTAAGTAACACCAGAGGATGGTCTTAATCCTGAAGCTTTCTTAAAAGTAAATATTCTTCCTGTAGAAACCTGCTTTCTCACTGGAGCTTTTTCTGGACTATTATTTTATTTACTTTGTTTAAGAGTCTCTTCTGAAGTTCTGGATGCATTTCCCAGGCTGACTTCTTGCATTGTGGTTTTTAATCCTCTCTGATGCCACTTAGTAACTTTTTAGTTCATATAACTCCCTAACACTAATCTCTGAGCTAATCCCAAACACTAATTCCTTCAGATTTCTAGAGAAGTTTTGTTTTTTTTTTTTTAAACCCTACCTTTCTGCCTGGTTTATACACATGCTTAGAAAATAAAAGAGAAAAAAAAAATAGGCTTTTCAGTTTACTTTAACTGGCCTTACAATTAATGCTGCTAAACTTTGTTATTGGTACTTTTTTCCCATCAAGACATGCATATTTTACCAACTCAGTCTGCAGGAACATGTCAGTTTTATTTTATGTTTGACAGAGACCAGGCTGGTTTCCAACTGGAATCCATTTGTTTTCCCTCCAGCATGCTTGCTTACCTCCCCAGGCTCCCGCTCTGTGTGGCTTCCTCCAAAGAGGTATTTCCCTGCCTATTTGACTATGCATTGTGTATTCCCTTTCAAAATTAGCAGCAAAGTTTTCTATCTTCCCCACTCTCCCCAGGGGAGGATGGAGTTTTCTTCCCATTTCCCTTTCATATTCTTCAGGAGAGTAAAATACTCCTTACCTTTAAAGCAATTTCCAACTAAACGCAGGAAGGTATCTGTGAAGCTGATGTGATCTTGGGCAGCCAAAACTTACAGGGAAACACCTCATGTGCACACAAAACAAAAGCTTTGGATGTGCTTCCCTGTTAAATATTTAAATATAGTCTTGGCATTCCTGTATTCCTCTGAATGGTTATTTCAGACACTTAAGAAGAGTTTATGAATTCCTTTCTTGGATGAGCTGTGATGAGGCAGTGGCGTTTGCAGAGACTGCAGCACAGTGTGATCCAAGGGACTCCTCAACATTGCTGACAGACAAGGTCTCTGATTCTCTTTCTTCTCTACTGGGTTTTCTTGCTTATTTTCTTTTTTGTCTTGTTTGTTTGTTTGTCTCGTACTTTATTATTTTATTTTAATGCTGACAGAAAGAAAATAAACAGGGAAGAGTAGGGCTGGTGCAAGTGATGTGTTTGAACTGTCTACTGGGTAAGATTTATGGTCTGCTTAGGACAGCTTTTTGGAAAGTTCTTCACTCCTCTCTTGGAAGTTTTCTTGGCCTCCTTTTCTGTCTGAAGACACTTCACTTTCTCTGTTTGGAAAGTGCTTTCCTCATTATCTTCTCTGTATGGGTGGAAGTGATGAAGTCACTTTGTCTCTCTCCCCCATTACCCCTTGGGACCCTCCATCCCCCAGGTTCCTATTGGTGTCCCTCAGCACAGATTCAGCAACAGAACTGAGCACTCACTGCAGGACATTTTCCCTTTGCAGAATACAAAGCAAGGAAGCACGAGGATACTTGGGCATACATGTATGAAAGAACAAAATATAGCAAAGGCACTGGGTAGAGTGACATTTCTACAACATTTGCCTTGCTCTCTCCAGAGACCATGTCTGCAATGACAGAGTCCTGTGGTGTATGAGAGAGTAGACAAAGAAAACTTGCACTGGAAAAGAGGAAAATTGTTAAAAAAGAGTATTGGTCATACAGTAGGCTTTTGATTGCTCTGCCTGCACATGAGTAGTGAATGGATGTCTGGCTTGAATCAGAGACATTCTGCAGAGACAAATGAAAGGTTCAGGGGCTATCCTCAGCGAATTTTAGGTGTGAGAAAGCAGGGCAATAATTTTAGGTCCCAGTTCATAGGAGTGGCCACTGAGGAGCTTAAGGACCACATAGCTTCTGACCACAACTCATGAGCCATATTGTTGTAGGTCTCTTTCTTTGAAAGATCAATCTATGAGAAGAAATGTAACTTTGAGGGAGAAATTTCAGCAAGCTCTGCTGAAAACACTCAGCAGCACGCCACTGATGTGCATGCCCTTTGCACATGGAGCTGCTTTGGTTTGGTTTGGTTTTTTAATGTTTGCTACAGACAAACTGAAAAAGTGGCTTGAACCAGTTTATGTCTGTATCTGAATTTAGCCAGTCTTTTGACTCCAGCTTAGAAGATGAAGATGAAGGGAAGAGAATTTTTTTATAAAAAATCTTCTCTTTCAAGCCACATCCTTCCTATCATTTTCCCAATTTCACACATTCATTAAAAGGAGAAATGTACTCATGCAGAAAACAAACCAAGCTCTCCAAGTGAGAACATATAGCCATTTCATTCAAAAATGCTTCTTTTAAGGCACAGAGTCTATAAAAACCACACCAAGAGAATACTGTACTCTGCGGTCATTTCTTAGTAAAGCTGACAGGAAATCAAAACTGAAAGGATTCTTCTGTAACTGCCAACTTGCTGTAATGGAAGCCAGGGGAAATATATTTATCTGTTTACTTGACTAAGAAGAAAGAAACCAAAACATGTTTTCCTCCAATAGTAAAAGGAGATTAGACTGTTAATAGTCACTTGTGTGTTAGACATCCCTCCAGGCCTTTCCTAATGTTTTGTCTTACATTCAAAACAAATAAAATATGAGCTCTGAGGAAAAGAAAACATTTCATGGAATATAGACACTAAAAAGATCTTTATGTACCTAACATTTCACCTTATAGCCTAAAGGATATTGCCCAGTACTGCACATTATTGAGAACTATAATTTTGTAGATTTTTTGCAGTACAGATATTTCATACCTGTCATCTGGCACGAAACCAAATCTGCAAAGAAGGATAGGCCATTTAGAGTATGACCCACTAGACTTGGTTTTCCCTCCAAAATTAATTTTTATTCAATTGACATAAATATCAGGAAATAGAATGGACCTGATTGTTACCTTGCTTAAGACTTGGTGATCTTAAAGGTGTTTTCCAACCTAAATAATTCTATGACTCTATTATCATGTAACTTCTTGTAATAGATGATAGGTCAGTTTAATCATAAAGGATGGAGGCTACTACCAATCTGAAACTTAATGCAATTTCTGTAGTTAGGATCTCTGTAAGAAACAGTTTCATGATGATGTGAAGAATAAAAATAAGCTGAAATATTTCAAGCTCTTGCTCAGCACTGGATTTTGTCACGGCTACATGGCTCTGATGATACAGAGCTGCCATAAATGTCTTCAATTAATGTATTTACAGAACTTTTCCACTGCCATGTAGCAGTCAAAACCAGATGGCAAATTTTGACAAAGATATTTCATTTGATTAATTCTTCTGTCTGGGCAGATGCAGTGCAGTCTGTCAAACTATGAAGATAAATAAAAAAATAAGATGTTTTTCCTAGAGACTGCTAGTTGGGTAAAGCTTTGGTAGCTGGAAGAACGAAAGAATAAAATGGATTTTTTTCCAAACAATAGACATTTAGCCTATCAGGGTATCTTTGATGTGAATATTAACATAAGTCTTTTTAGGAAAGTTGCATGAGAGAAAGCAGTCAGTTTATAGTGTGCAAGATAGTTGAACCAGATTAATAATACATTTAATTTTGCCCAATTTTAAAAATTCACAACAGGAACCATCAAATTTGTGGCTGGAGATGAATCTGTACATGTTATCACCACATATCACATCAACATGTTTTGCATACTGTCCAAATTCTGCCATAATGTTTGAAGTGCTGAGAAAGAACCTCTTGCATGGACACTATTCCTAAGCACCAAATGTTTCTTTAGAAATTCAGCAAGAATAGGTAGACTGTCACTTATGATTTATTTAGCACCATAATAGGAACATGGATAGATTACTCTGTAACAAAGCACTTAGGTCCTCATTTGGGACCATAATTAAACATATGTTTAACTTCAAGCATAAACTTAAGACTCATTGACAAGAGCCTGCCTTTGAAGATGCAAATAATCCAGTGAATTTATAAAGCATTGTGACTTTGGCTGAATGTGGGCAAGGATTCCAGTTAGGGATGAGACTTGTTTATACAGTAATTAAGACAGAAACATCATAAACATAACAAAGACTTCCAAAACTGACATTAAAAATGTTAGTGACTTCCACTAATTCCTCTTTTGAAAATAACAGCCTAAAATGACAAAGGCTCAACAATGGCAACTGTATAGCAGAGAACACATTGAAATTTACTTCTGCTTTAACCAGAGTTTGTGTGACTCCTTTGAAAATAGATGTGGTGCCATGGTTTAGTCTTCAGAGTCTTATTAGATGTGTTATTACATGTATTTGTGTGATTGAAAGGTAATGCAAAGAACATTTTAATATGGTTGCATTTTAATGGCATTCAGTCCAATTACTTCAGAGTCTGTTGGGAGTACCTATAACTGGCCTGTGCTCTGGAGCTGAATTTAGATTTTATATCTCTGCAGCATCTATATTACTTGTCTAGACACATCTCTCAGGATTGAGAATTACAAATGACAGATTGTATACCAGGCCTGACATTTATATGATTGAATATAGAGATATATTTATAACATGGTGATAACTGTATCTGATACATGCTTCATCTAAGATCAGAATGAAGCCCAAAACATTCACATGTGGCAGGGTCAACACTCCTTTATGATTACATTAGAGAGTAATAGTATATCTGTGTATGTGCAAAAGCCTAAAATCTTGACTTTCCAGATTTTTTTTCTGTACATTAAACTCAGGTCCATCCTCAGAAGGAATTCTGAGGGTTTAAAAGGGTTCAAAAAGTACTATTGAAAAAACCCCTACAAATAGCTAAGTAATGTGAATTATTGGATCAAGCCAATTGAATTATATTCAAGAAGTTATGCTAAGTCATTTAGTGAAGCTCAATTCCACATTTTAACAAACAAGGTAATTGCTTTGAGATTAGCATGAAAGGTTTGTGGATTTAAACCAAATGTTGATGACAAGTGAGGATTCATGTAGAAGAACTTGAGGATATGCTCATTTCTAGAAGAAGAGTAAGTTCTTAAATAGTTATTTTCAATCAATATATGTATCAATTTTATCACCATTGACATTTTCTTTCTTTTAATCACTAAACTAGAATTTGATTTGTATTCAGTTCTTCTCTCTGCCTCTTTCTTGACAAGAGTCACTTTATCTTTGATTGTCTGTTGAGACTGAGCACATTCAGCAGCCCTAATGTCCCTACTTGTCCCTGGGGCTCCTCATATCCTGCCCATAGCCCAGGACACCACTCTAGCACCTGGAGCTGTCAGTCCTTGTCCTAGGGAGGCTGTAGGACACTGTCTCCACCTCTTCTAGCCCATCCCAGTCTCAGGTTCATACCCAAGAAGATGCCTGATGTCCAGACTGCCCTGTCTTCCCTGCTGCCTGTCCTTCTCTGCCCTGGCCAAAGGTGCTGGTTAACCAGCCCTTAAATTCTTACAACACACTGTCACAAGAGTGGAGGCAAATAAGCCCTTAATTAAATACAATTCAGTAAGTTCTCAATTCCCACAGTAAACTCCTCAAAAAGTGCAGGCACACAAGCCACAACACACTGCTGGCTAACAAGTCACAATAGTCAGCCACAAACTCCCCACTCCCACAACAAAGTCCACTATGGGGTATGGGGTATAGTACACTAATCATACTTTGCCCAGGCAAAGCAAGGGCAGAAAACAAGAATATCACTAGTCCTTAGATCCCACATTGGTCCTGCTGCATGGATGGTCTGGAGCTGGGGTTGTAAGAACAAAGAAAGCAAGAGGAAAGAGTGAGTCAGAGAAAAGAGAGAGAAAAAGAGAGCATGGGGGTTTGGTCTGCTCTCTTTTAAAGTTTACCTGGTGCACATCTCTCATGTAAATTAGACTTTTCAGGTGTTTTGTTCACATATGCACAGCGACCCCTTCTCCAGAAAGTGAGCTGGGGCTGGGTAGGGTCTGAGCATGAGTCTCAAGGTGGACCCGGAAGTTGGGTCAGATCAGCACCGTCCCACCTCCATGGGACCCCCTCCTCCAGTCACACCTTTCCTGTACCAACACAATGTTTGAGACAAAACATTCTTAGGTCTGCTCCTCTGCAGCTGGATATCAGTGCTGAGTTCAATGCTGAAGCTCTATTACAAGTAATGCTTCAAAATGCTCTTCAAGATGCTGGTTTCTCCTGAGTCCTCACGAGACCACAGAAAGGTAATTAGCAGATGTTTGCCTTCATTTTACTAAAGAAGACATAGGGGAATCCATGATTCTAAGATTTGTAAGGTTTTAGTTATTTCTGGCCACTTACATCAAAAATACTGAACAGAACATGAGAAACATGAGAAAACTGGTGCAGGACCCCAAGTCCCCTATATGTGTAAAAACACAGTAAGTCTTGCCTTTGTGTTTGTCTGTATTTCCTGAAGAAAATGTTATAAATTTTGGATTTATTAACTAGGTGTGATTGTTTTGGATTTAACTGTAATGAACAGTACATCACAGTTGCTGATATAAATATATAGAAAAAAAAAAAACCAAGAAAAAGAAACCTACCTTTTCTCCAGCTCAGAGATTGTCAGACATGAAGATAGTGATTTTAAATCATCTTTAATAAAAAAGGAAATGTACTGTGATTGCTTTATTATGTTTTTGTTTCATTCTTTCTCTCTGTAAGTGATTACAAATTAATCTATTTGATATTAATATTAAAAATTATGATAGATATTGCAGGATCCTGTAGGTTTTTTGTTTCACATTGGGCTATTTTTACACATGGATTTTCAGAATGATTTCCTTACATTAACTAAACATGGTAGTAGATATATCCACTCCAAGATGAAATGCACACATTTTTTACAGTCATTATGTACAAAAGTTTGGTACATGAAGTAATATATCCAAGCTGAGTTGAAAGCGTAAGGGAAATTTTAAAGAGGTAGAATGAAACTAACATTGAAAGTTGGCAAAGATGTTGTACAGTTTAACACAAGCTGTTCCTCTCTAATATCATAGTGACAGTTTCATATAAATGACATTTTGTGAGTAATAAAATGACAAATACATCATTAAAATTAGAGACAGATTGCTAAATGGATTAGACTGCAAGTATCTTGGTTTTTTCCTTTATTCTTCCACATGCGTATTTCATCTTGCTGAAAAACTATATGCCAATGTTGTTCATATTGCCAGATCTTAAAATGAGTTTTAAAATTCATTCAATCCTACCACGCAACAGCTCTTTGAACAGAGGAAATTCAGCATGGATTTTTTTTTTTTTTTTAGCATCCTTCAACAAACCACTCCCAAGATTTTAGATATATGAAGTGCCAGGGACATGTAGGGCCTTGTACATCTGTAAAGTAATTGCACAACAATGAAAGGGGCTCTCCTTTTATGTGATTTTTCAAAAACAAAATCTATTCTAGGCTCAGGTTAGAGTATCAAAGGCTGTTATGAAGTTTGGTCTCAGTATGTATGTAAACAACTAATACATTTGGGGTCTAGAAAGGGAACAAGTCAAACCATACTCACACAGGCAAATAGTACAAAACATAAAAACAAGAAAACCAAATAAAATGGACTCTTGTCATAAAGAGTCCAAGAGGGTAAAAAACATTTTTAAAAGACCCTGATGACAAAGCTATCTAGAAGGACTTCTAATATAAAGAGTGGTACACAGAGTTTTACAGCAGGATATCAGAAACCTATAGTAAAACATACAATTTTCTTCTGGGTTTTGAGCTCATTAATATTATTTAGTGTAAGCAGTAATATTGATTACAGAATAACTTAGGAGCAGTTTCCTAGTATTATTTAAAGCTTTCAGGAGTTTACTAATTTTAAAGTCTCTTTTCACGTATTCTTGGACTGTAGACTTGAGTGATATGGCAAGTGTGGCTCTAGAATGCCTGTAGTCCATGTAATTGCAATTAACAAGTTGGTGTTCTTTTAACAGAGGAAATAAAGAAGCTTGATTTCCTATGGATGTGTCCCCCTTAAATATCTTTTTATGTGGTAACACCTAATCTGCCTCACCAAACAACAGGGAGCAGTTATGAGAGTAATCCATAACTGTGTGTGCTGAAACATAATTGTTTTGGAGACTCCTACTCTTCCTTAAAGTGAATTTGATCAGGGGAATCAAAAGTTGTTAGAGAAAGATGGACCATGAAAGATTACATGAACAGTGGGGTTTGAGCACAATCCAGCAATGCACCATCACAGCAAAGCTGATCAATAGCCTCTTGTGCTGTAGGGACAAAAACACATTTCAGGTCTTGGAGCATCTGACGTTCAAGGAGAAGCTGAGGAAGCTGGGACTGAGCACCCTGCGAAAGGAAAGGGCCACATGGAATCTTATCAGTGAATGTGGGAGAATGTAAAGAAGATGAAAGCAGAAACTTTTTAGTGGTATCCAGTGGCAGGAAAAGAGGCAATGGGCACAAACTGAAATACAGGGAATTATATTTGAACATAAGAAAAGAAACACACATTTTGACTGTGAAGGTGCTTGGTCACCATAATGGGTTGCCCAGAGCTGTTGTGGAGTTTCCATCCTTGAAGATACTCAAAAGTCACCCAGACAGTAATTGGGCAACCAGCTGTAGGTGACTGTTTTGAGAGGGGAAGCTGACAAGATGACCTCCTAAGGTCCCTTACAACCTCAACCATTCTGTGATTCTGTGATCTTATTTCCTTAGAAAACTCACCTAAACTAAGTATATGAAATCATCAAAATATCTGTGCAACTGGTTCTTGTTTATTCATTCTCATGAAACAAGTAATTTTGCTTACTGGAGGCTACTCACATGTCCTGCATAGTCCACTATTTGTAGAATATACAGAGAGAGCATTTGAATGGAAAAAAACTTGTCAGAAAACTCCAGATTTGTTAAAAGTGCCATAGGTTTATCTGTCAATGATTTGTTAACCAAAATCCTCTTTTATGATAACACTAAAATATCTTTTATTGGGGGAACTAATGGACATCTTATCAGACAACTTTCTTAACAGTGTTCAATTTGAAACGAGCAGGGAGTAATTTTAGAATTATTGAGCACAAGAAAAAGGAACTGATTTTTTACTCAGTCTCCAGCAAAACCTGAAGAATTTATAAATTCTGATGATAATGGAAGCCTTTAGGAGCAATCTTAACTCACTTTAAAACTGTTTCACTCTTTGATGAATTTTCAAGCTATTAAAAAGGAAGTGAAGATTCTACCAAATTGACCATTAGAAAATATGTACATCTGGTTCAATCCAGGGCTATTAGTCACTTGGTACTCTCCACTTTTTGTTAATGGACTGTGGAAATGAAAAATTGGCAGACTTGGCCAAGGCATAGTGTTTATAATAATCTTCAGGATTGCGTAGGTCTTGGATCTAGCTGTACAAAACTGTCATTATGCCAAGGCACAAGTGAGAGAAGCTGTAGTGAAAAATGTTATAGGGCCTGATCATGGAAGGTGCTGAATGACTCTGGTGAGGGACTAAGGGCCCTTGGCTTCAGCTAAAGGAAAGAGCAATGCAGGATGAGGACCTCACTCTGTGAAATAATCTTCTGATTAAGCATGTGTTATTTTCTCCTCTCCTGAAGCAAGTATCTGCACATTTACATCTGTAAATGTCAGACAAGTGATCTGCTGTATTGAGCAGTCTCATTTTAAATCTGTCTAATGCATGCTCTGTCTTAGTAAAGATACAGATGCTTTCTGTGGTCCTATAAAAATGTGCATTTTAATGATGAATGGGACAGTTTATAGTTCCAATTACTCTTGTCTCCTTTGAAGCAGGAAAACTGGCAACCCCTTATCTAGACTTTAGCAGGTTGAGATAAACCTTGAGAGCAAAAAGTATCTGGATTGTCAGAGCTTTTAGTTGCAGTAAACTACTTAAACTGAAAGCAGCTGTTAGTCAAAAGAGAACAATACCTATTCATTTGTAAGATGTTCTGTAGTGTCTGGGATACTATTAATGAGCTTTTTCTTCCAATGAGACTATTGTAAAAAAATCTAAGTTACACATGCAGACACTCGTATGCACAAACATGCACAAACAGTGATATAAAATGTAGTACTTGAAGAAATCTTGTTTGGCTAACATACAGTAGTCTTTTGAAAGAAATAATCCATGGAGATCTCTGTGTTCGTAAAACTATAGTTTAGTTCCAACAGTATAACAGTAAGATTTCACTCAAAGTTATGAAAATGTTACTGTTGCCTCTACAGATCTATTATTCCCATTTACTGTCTGGAACAGTAAAATTAGCCTCACTCAGAAGTACTATTTTTTCTGCTTCTTATTTTTTCTTAAATATGTTGAAATTACATGGACAGTGTAGTCTTCTATCATGTTTTCTGAATCATGACCAATGTATTTCATTGTATTACATAGGACAATAACTCTGAATCCCTCTGGGTTTTGTACGATGTTTCTGCCAAGCTTCTATAAAGTTTTCTGGTGTAAATTTAATTCTGTGTTTTAGTTAATATGGCAAACAGGAAAAGATACTAATTCAATTTGTAGTGTATCTTCAGTATGCTCACTTTGTTTATAAAACAGTGTTTAGCAGTCTTAAAATTCTTCAGAGACTTGTTGGGTCAAGAACAATGCCTCCAGTAATTATGAATTATATTCTACAGTTCTCTTAAAATGTCTATATGATGCACATAAGTTTCCCAAACTAATCTCCTGATAATATGAACAATCAAGTCTACAATACCAAAGCTATAGTTGACAAACAGTGGCAACAGTGCATGTGATTTCCAAGGGGTAATAAATTTACCCCAGCTAAAAAACCTCCCTTCTGACTGCAAAAGTCTCTGTTCTGCTTGATTTTTTTTTTTTTCCTGTGGTTTCTGTGCAAAATTAACTTCTGTATTCAACTCTCAATCAACTTTCCTGGGATTACAGCATATTTTCCCTTGAAAATCAGTATGGACATTAATGAAGCTCAGCCCCTGTTCAGGCTGTACTTCCAACAGCCTATGCTGAAACTCGGCTTTGCAACTACAAGATAATGTCAGTACTCCATTCTGGGATTTAAGTATTTGTTCACTATTGGCTATGAGACGGGGCAAGGATCTAGTGGGAAAGATTAGGCTGGCAAAGCAGAGGGTTTGGGTTATTACAGGTAATCTCCTCACAGTTTATCCACACACATCTGCCAATGGGTCAGCACAACTACGCAGAAGCACAAGTTTCTTTCGGGTTCATTTCTGTGAGTGCATCAATACCCAGATCCAGTCTGAATCCCTGTATTAAACTCTGAAATTGAATCCTAAAGAAATACTTTCTTCTAACAGAGAGAAGGGAATTGGCAGCCCATGGAAAGCTGAGGATTAGCCTTAACCTCTTCCTCATATTTTTGCATAAAATCAGACTTGCCTAGTTTGTTTCCAGACTGATTTTTCCATTTTCATATGCATATACTTATTCTTGACATGGCATTGGTTATGCTGAGACTTGGCAGGTTGATCCACAGTTGTGGAACTTTCCTCCCAGAGAAGGACCTTGAGCCTTCTCTGTAAACCGAAGACCTGAATTCCTCTTTCCAGGATTTCCTGTGTAATACTATAATAGGGTGGTGCCTAGTCTATTCAGTTTAGGCCCTGGTTCCTTTCCAGTTTGAAATGACTAGCCCCAGCAAAGGGAAGAAAGATAATCTAGGCTTCTCTATTGTCATTGCTTGGATCTCTTGAATGGTTTTGGAAAGAAATAAACACTTCTGAGACCTACAGATGAAGTTCCAGGGTACTGAAATCAAATGTCTGCTGTGTGACCTGTAAGAGGTAGCACCAGGGAATAGTTTAGTCTAAGGTACATGTCTTTCTTTTTCCATTGAGAATACATTAAAATAACAGGAAATATTTGTCTCCCCCATTCACTTTGGATGCACCCTACTGGTGTCCTCTAAATAGAAATTGAAATATCCAAATCTACAAAAACAAGACTTCATATGTGCAGGACTCCAGGCTCTGCTCAGGATAGAATCCAATAGCCAAGAGAGTGTTTGCCTCCCTGAGATGATGATCTCATGCTTGAATCACTGTGTAGGCACTGACCTAGACCAGTCATTGATCATAATTACCTAATCTAATGCAGATATCTGTCCACCACCAAAATCAGCTTCAATTATGACAAGATGCAACTTTACAGATTTCTCTAGAACATTTAGACTGATTTGTAGTGTGGTTGCTCATAAACTGGACTGCAGCAGACCTTTAGCTGGTATTTACAAGACTACCATGTGATCAGAAGAAGTACTTGTGATCAACCTGAGATGAATTTACAAAAACAAGATTAAGCTGCCTGGAAGATAGAGCTACTCTTTTGGGTGTGGTATGTTCTAGAGATCTAGGTCCAAGCTGATACGGCATTTATAACATTACGTGGGAGAGGCAATGTAATTGCTTCTTTTATCCTTCCCCATCAGAATATGGTTGTTGGCCAATACAACAATTCTGGTTCGTCAGGTGCAAGTGATGAGTACAGGTGCATCAAACCATACTATTGAGCAAAACTTAGATTTCTGGATTCTATGCTTTCCCTAACTCAATGAAATTATTTATTTTACCCTGTGTCACAGTTCTCCATTTGCCAGTTGAGTAAGACGCCCTTGTGTATTAACATTGCTGAGGGAATTAAACCAAATTGTTCAAATATGGGCAAAACCCATAAACAGTACAAAAAAATAGTAAAGTCAGCTAAACTTTTTGCTTTTAATGTTAATATGGATTTCAATACTATGTTACAAAACTTTATTGTCTCTGTTTGTATTACTATAATGCCAGTTATTTTGATCCTGCCAGATTTGATTCAATCAGATTTGATGAGAACATTAGCTTGGCTTGGAGTCAGGAAATAGGTGTAAACATCAGACCTCATTAGATTTTTCTGAACTGTACTGAAATTGAGGTTTATTTCATGCCATGTATAATTAGACAGTTATTGTAATTATTCCAATATATTTCACATCAAGACTTTTACATTTCATCCTTTTAAGACAAGAACTGAAATCTCCTATGCCCCAAGGCATATCAAAACAAAATTTGTCATGTTCTATCCATCTAGAGGACAATCAACATTTGTATCTCTTCTCCAATAACAGCAAACTCCCGGTGCCTCAAAGGATGGCAGAATTTCAGCAGAACACAGAATATGTATATATGAGAAAGGAAGAATCTGCATTTTCTAAAAGGTTATTTAAAACCACAATAATTCATTTCTAAACTACTTTGTAGACTGACTCCATCTTGAAGTGTCTTATGAAAAATGATGCTGCAGAACTGAATGACTGGATTGAATGATTTGGGCATAAATTATTTCATTACAATAGAAAGCTTTTTCCATCTGTTGTCCTTCCAAGCACAGCCTGTTTCTAGAAGCATTTTTGACAGATTTAAGCTGACTAGGTTTATGTATTTAATTCAGTTGTACACAGCAGGGTACAGCATCTAGAGGCAGCTTCAGAACTCAGAGGCCAGTGGAACAAAAAGTAATAAAAATATTTTTTTTCCCAATTATATCAGATAAGCTAAGGGAAGGCATATATGTTGAGAACAAAGTTGTACTTTTCTTTTTCATGTATGCCGCTTTCTAGTGCAAATTCTTCTATTTGCAGTTCATCTGGTGCTCTTTAGGGAATCCTAGACAAAAAATTACTTCTTCCCAGGTTTTGACTATTATGGTCTGTCTGCACCAAACTTTTTACCTTAGACTCATAAGAGACTTTTCTCCTTCAGTCATTCAAAACACTTAAGCTTACAATTATTGGAGAAACCATTTATATTTTGGGGCCCTCAGCTGTTTTATTTCTTGTTGTCTTTGTCTGAAATATCTTGAAGTAGGTTTTTTTCTTTTTTTCAACAGCCCATGTTCTGACCTTTGAAATCACATTCAATTTGGGTAGGGTGGTTTCTTAAAAAAAAAAAAAATGCCATAGGTCTACACTACATTTTTGTTTTCTTGTCATAGTTCATCCACTTTATATTCTCTGGAAATTCATGAAGAAGTAAAGGGCAAGTAGTTCCTCTGTAACTGCAAGGGAATACATTTTTCCTGGAAATCATAAACTGGTATACACATTATCACCTCCTCTCAATTAATAATGAACACACCATGTATTCCTCTTCCAGCCTGTACTATTTAATACTTTTAACTTAATTTATAGAATCATAGAATCAATTGGGTTGGAAAAGACCTTCGAGATCATCAAGACCAATGCTTGGTCCAACTCCAGTCCGTTTACTAGATCATGGCACTCAGGGCCACGTCCAGTCTCAGTTTAAAAATCTCCAGGGAAGGTGAATCCACCACCTCTCTGGGCAGCCCATTCCAATGCCTGATTACTCTCTCTGAAAAGAATTCTTTTCTGATATCCAACTTAAATTTCCCCTGGCAGAGCTTGAGCCCGTGCTCCCTTGTCCTATTGCTGAGTGCCTGGGAGAAGAGACC